>JAPQRP010000012.1:12763311-12774382 GCA_037367295.1 Apogon hyalosoma | reverse complement strand
ACACACACACACACACACACACACACACAAAAGAAACACTAAACGAATATGCTCACAAATGAAGGTCACAATGCATAATCAAGTGTTTTAGTTCCGGAGCTCATTATCTGTAATAAGTTATTTTTGGCTGTGTGACAGAGTTTCTCATTTTCTGCACTAAAGACAACAAAAGAGACCATTGGACCTTTACAGTTACTATTATTTGTTACATAAATTCATGCATTTGAAAGTGGAGTAACTTCACACATTTGGTACTATGAGACTGACGAATCACTATTAACGACATAAAATACATACGCTAGCTTAGCAACATCAATCTATAATGCTATGATTTTTGAAAAATACATTTACAAAAGCTCTTTACCCATTGAAAATCTATTAATGCAGCAGGAAATTATAAAGCACTATTAATTTAATGATATGATCTGCATAATACTTGTGAAATGCAGTTCTTATGTTCTGTTCACACACCCTTGTGTTTGATAAAAAAAACTAATGTACTTAGAGATATGAAATATTAGCATATCTGTTTTTCTTTTTTTTTCTCAGGTAATCGCTTGACAACACTTGGACCCAGGGACTTAGCAGGTTTGGTCAACCTGCAACACCTCATTGTCAACAACAACCAGCTGGTCAAAGTCTCAGCACAGGCCTTCGACGACTTCCTGCTAACACTGGAGGACCTCGATATGTCTTACAACAATCTCAAGAGGTAAAGCTGTCATACCTATAAGCTGAACTCACTCTGTCTCTCCTCTAGTCTCTAATGCACTCCTAAGAAGACCCATACTTTAAAACGTTAAGGGTTCTTTATTAAGGTTAATGCTGTAGACATGCAGGTGAAAAAGGCAACTCCCCAAGCACGGTACAGTAGAAATGACTTGTATGATCACGCAAGAGTCAGCAAGCACAGTAAAGAGAAACCGGCTCAAAGTGCTGAGGCTGGAAGGAGAGGACTAAAAGCTCAGGAAATTGAAAGTGAATCAATTTTGATGAGGTCCTAATTTTCTTTGACTTCGATTTTCTAAAGATTTGATGAAGACACGCTACAGCACTATCTATTGTGTGTTATTATATAGTGCTATAGCTTTGCCATATGACCGTCCTTTAGCACAATGTGTAGGATTCCACTGATCGTTATTTAGGACAATGGAGACTCTTAAGCCTCTGATATCTTTCTCTCCGGACTAAATATTAAGTCAGAACAATGACAATATTCTTTACCAATCCTCTACCAATCCTTATTCTCCTTTTTATAATATCCCACTGTGCTGATGAATTCAGCAGCTTTTGGCTGTCGCTTCTGATTAAGATGTTTCATTTGTCTCCTCTACTGGAGCTCTCGGGCCTCTCTCCAGCCTCCACCAAACCATAAGGAAAGTATAGCGAGAGTTTTAATGATGCATATATTAGCAGCTGCTGTTTGCCCTTTGGTATGGGTTACAGACTGTGCTTCAAAGTCGGCTCTCATTACCCCAGCATTCATGCTAACAACTGCTCAACACCGGTGAAGCGTTATGTGACATTTTGTTTTGTTTTGAGATGAGGTGATGGCTTACCTATGTACTCCAATCACGAGGAGCAACTTCTTCACATGCAGCTCAGATTTGTTGAAATACTGCTATTTACTCTTCGAATTTTTCTAGGATGTTAGTTTATGTTTGGTGGATGTCAAATACAGTCTGTCTTTGTAAGAAGTTACTATAGCTTTTGGAAAAGTGTTAGAAACGGCAGTGGACGTTAAGTACTACTATATTAAAATGCCCTTGTTTACAATATCCTGCTTCATTGTTCTGCCTCTCCCTCTAATCTAAACCACCAACATAATTTAATGAAGTCATTAAGCCCAGTACTTCTTCCCCTCAAAGGCGTATTGTCAGGAGGCACTATATGGACAAAAAGACTGACCATCTGCTGTTGTTTTCTGTAGACGTTATTAATTTTCACCAGCTTTTTCTGTGTGCAGCTATGTGATTAAAATCATAGCAGGCGCTCGCATCTTGAACTCGGACAATATGATACACCGGCATCATAACTAGTCCATTCATTCCATTAGACACCACAATGGCTTTGAAATGGACTTTTTAATATATGGTTATGGTGAGCGGTATCAGGTTGCTGGAGTGCTACGGTATTTATCAAACAACATAAAGCAAATTTATAAGATCAACATACGCTGGGGCTGTAAAAGGCGCATACTACGAGATGGATAAATAAAGAAACAAAGGATGCCGCCAACAATCTATGAGGGACTCTACAATTAAAAAACGTTCACCCTGTTTGTGGAATCTCACCTTTTGCTTGAGACTGACTAAACACTTGCAAAGAAAAAAAAGCACAGAAATGGCTCCCAGATGGGACTGCTGAAATTCAGTGAAAGAGAAGGATTGAGAAAGGAAAATGAGCATCTGCTGTTGTGGTCTGTCATTGCTGTCACCATTTATTTATTTTTGCATATTCCTGTGTTGTGCTGTGAAACACAAGGCTGCGCTGAGGATACACAAGCTAAACTTTGACTCTTCTAATAGTAGAACACTTATTTTTTTTAATTGGGTTAATTTCTTACACTGCGCAAACGTACCCACAAAGGACATTGTCAAAGTGGGAAATCTGTCTTCGCAGCTGCCATTACTTTTAAGAGACATCCTCCCATTTCTTTTCGTGACAACAAGGACACATGGCCATTCCTGGGATAAAGTCTATTCATTAAAATGCCACTAAGTGAATCACTCATTAATAGCTTAACGTCTTTTTATTGCTACAGGGTGCCGTGGGAGTCCATTCAGAACATGGCCAGTCTGCACACTCTGAACCTGGACCATAACCTCATAGACCACATAGCAGAAGGAGTCTTTGGAGAGCTGTATAAGCTTGCCAGGCTGGATATGACCTCCAACAGGCTCCGAACCCTGCCTCCTGATCCCCTCTTTGCAAGGTAGCACTTAAGCTTTGGCTTTTATGTTTCTATAAGAAGTGGCTTAGTGGGTTTTGTATGGAGATGACACTGCCACAGAACCACCAAAGAGCTTTACAACAGAAAAGAAACTCTGTCATGTTAAATTCCACATTGTGACTTCATATACCATTTTGTGGCCATGACGTGAGCCAGTCAGAACACCTCTGTTGTAGCGGTGCTTTCATATGTAGTTCTGTTATATAAAAATTAGGTTAAATTTTATTCCAGATAGTGCATAGTAACAAGAAAGTCCAGAAGGCAAGGAGATTTGGTCTTTATAGCTCTATAACAATATAATCTATAGTCATACATTTTCAACCTTGAAACAGTGATTGCAAGTAATGCGGGGTCAAGCAAAGAAAATCACACTCATTGTAGAGATGCCAACTAAGCTCCAACTAACTGAAAAATATCTATCTCATTGAATCCAGCTGTGACATGGCCCGAGTGAACTCGCACTCAGCACAACTGAGATTTAAAGTAAAGTGCTCAGGGGCTTTATGGTTCCTGACTCACAAATTGACCAGTGAATGTGTTGAATGCTAAAGTCCGAGACTGGGGCTGAGAGATAAAGCTTGGGCCGAGCTGTAATGAGCGATAAAGGTATGTTTCAATCTGGGCAGCTGTCAAAAAAAAAAAAAAAAAAAGACAAAAAAGTGAGGTCATTTTATCACTTTTATCAAGTTTACTTTTTTGAAAACAGATTTATTTATTCAAAGTTAACCGGGCAACTTATGCCAGATACTGCATTCTTTATTTGAGATTAACAGATCCCTCTCTTTCCAACTTGTTTTTTTTTTCTCCATTATTGTTTGGGCTGAAGGAGATTTCCAAAGCAAGTCATTTAAATTTATCCACCTGTGCTGTTTATCCCTGCATGTAACCACAGGGGACTACTACACAACCATCTTCGACTTCTTCTTTCTTTTCTAGTTCAACTTTTTATTTTCCATATTTATTCTCTGTGGTGCCACCTGTTTCTATTGTCTGCAGCTGTTGCCACTACTTAAAGGAAAATCAACAAAGTGACGAGGCCACTATTATACACCTTTAATGCAGTGTTTGTATGGTGCACTGCTTTATTAAAAGGGTTTTATTAGTACATTTTCCTTCTGACAAAGAGTTAAACTGCAGTTTTACAACATAATTTACATAATTAAGTCTCCTATAGAAGACGTATACATATACATGATAAATTGGTGGCATTATCGTCTCAGTCTTTTGGACAACCGTCCACATGTCTATGAATGACCTCAGGAAGTAACCCCATTAAGTCTGGTTTTCTGGATTTTCTTTCCTTGATATTTACTAATTATTCCGCTTTTAATTTGCACAGGACAGCTGCAAAGTGCTTATAACAGCAGTATTGCTAAGTATTGCTTGTGGGTAGATTTTTAGCAGCCTGGCTTGGACCATTTTCAAGTTTCTCCCATTTTGAGCACCAAGCTCTTACAAAGTTACTGATGCCAAGACCTCACTTTATGACAAAAGTACTTTGTGTTCCTTGTCAACTCCTTCACTGACTTACTAACACTTAAAGTAGTAATAAAAAAACAAGAGCTCAGAAGGTTAACTACTGCTTGATTTATATGAGACCCCCCCCCACACACACACACACCGCCCCCCCGCCCTCCCCATCACTGTCTTTAAATTCCCTCTTTGTCATCGCTCTCATTTTCAGGTCCCAGACAGGTGCAATAAGCCCCACCCCCTACAACGCTGTTATAAGCCTCAACTTCGGGGGGAACCCATTACATTGCAATTGTGAACTGCTCTGGTTGCGGCGGCTTATCCGTGGAGATGACATGGAAACATGTGCCACACCTGCTCACTTGGCCGGAAGGTAAGTATTTCATTGGTCAATACCCTATTCACTTCCTAGAATTCAGGCGTCACTATATGTAATCTTTTTCAATGTCAGGCGATGCCAGTGGCACAACTGGCTGACTATCTTTTTGAGTCAAACTGAATATCATCAGTTTCCTCAAGGCCAGTGCTGTTTCAGAGCACATCCAAGTAAGATGTACAAGAGTAGAACTGAAGGGAAAAGCTAAGATCAACTCAAATCAGAACTGTGGAAAAAGTCAGAAAGACTGGGATGATACTCTCAGAGTTTTCTATTTTCGATCTAAGTCTGTATTCAAAAGGACAGGCAGCAGTGGAAACAAAGGATTGGGGAGAAAAATGAACATCTGTTGTTGTCATCTGTCATCACTGTCATCATTAATTACTCTTTGTTTAGCCCGATTTTCTGCAGGGTAATGTGAGAAATTGTTTACACTGTTGTCTCTAAATTAACTTTACCCTTAAATTGATAGAAAACAACACATGGATCTTTAGGTTAATGTACTATATTAATCTGCCAAACACTCCTTGCGGGAATAAAACAAGACAAATTCCTGTTTCTGGTCCAAACAATTATTTTCCTCCCTGCTGTTCTCCTTCATCATTCCCTTTTGGTATTTCAGGTATTTTTGGTCAATTCCTGAGGAGGAGTTTACCTGTGAACCACCTCTCATCACTCGCCACACACATAAGCTGTGGGTCTTGGAAGGCCAGCGAGCCACACTGAAGTGCCGTGCCATTGGCGACCCTGAGCCAGTAGTCCACTGGGTTTCACCGGATGACCGCATCATTGCAAACTCATCCCGGACCAGCTCGTTCAGCAACGGGACCTTGGATATCTTAGTAACGGTTGCTCGGGATGATGGAGCATACACATGTATCGCAATAAATGCAGCAGGCGAGGCGACTGCCACCGTTGACCTGAAAATAATCCCCCTGCCTCATAGGGGTGGAGCAGGTGGAAACACAGGAAATAACAACGTGAACACTAAAAACAACAGGAATGTGACCAATGGGATTTTACGGACCGATCCGGGCTCCTCGGATATCAGCACAGGGAAAAACGGAGGGATTAACAATGGGGGAGGGCGTGGAGGAGAGCTGGAGGATGAGAGGAAAGTTGGAGCGGAGGAGGGGGACAGCGACGTCGGCAAGGGCTCTGAAGGAGAGAGGGCCGACGGAGGAAGCATGGAGGATGACGAGGGGGAGGAGGAGGAAGGCAGAATGGTTGGAGTTCAGGGGGTTACATCGACCTCGGCTCAGGTCAGATGGGATTTCGGGCGTTCGTCTGGAGCGTACGTTGTGTGGATGTACCAGATACAGTATAACTGCACCGCCGACGAGACCCTCATCTACAGGTCAGTTAAACGTTGGCAATGTAATACACAATATACACCAAACAAACCATGAAAGAGGTCCTCCATCTTTGCTGACCTGCATTAGTGTTTGTAAATAGTTTTTACCTCTGCAAAGAAGGTTATATTTTCAAAAGTGCTTGCTTTCTGTTGGATTTATTTGACTGTCAGGAGGATTACACAAAAACTGCCGCTTCAGTTTTCATGGAGGATAGACAGAAAAATGGGCAGATCTTGGATTTCTTTTTTTATGTTTTCCAACATTGTGGAATAAGGTATTTATTTGAATTAAGGGACTATGGGTCCTTGCTAGAGGGATATACTCTACTGTGCTTGTTCGGTTTACATGGCCTTAATGGTTTTCTTGAGTAAATCCCATTAAAAAATTACTTTAAAGACATATTTCTTGCATGCAAAAACAGAAATAATAACAAACCACAGGATTATTCAGTATATTAAAGTCTTTTGAAAGTTCAAAACCATCAAGGTCGACAAAACCACTGCATTTAAACACCAGCGTCAAATGTGGTAATTTCCTCTTAAAAGTGAAAGCCCTTCTAATTTCAACGCTGCAGGTTTTACAGTGTCTTACATACATATCACTAGGTACCCGCTACTGTCTTCCAGTCAAAACATCAGGCTGTCTTCCTGTCTGAAATGGTGGATATCCATGTCTATGAATGATCCTGAAATATTTATTCATCACCACATCTCACTTCTGTGAGGCTGTTACCTTGTACATAGCAGAGGGGTGAACAGCTCAAGGGAGGCATGAATGAAAAGACAGCTGAAGGGTTGAGGGGCAAATGTAGTTAATAATTTATCACCTTTGCTGTTTGACACTAAAGTCTAATTCATGGATAATCATTGCATTGAAGGACAACTGTCAGAATGTTAATAACGAAGGCATAAAAAGATATTGAGGGTGGGGAGGGTGAGCATCAGTGCAGAGGCCAGAAGCCTAAATAGTGCTTGACTCAAAATTATGCATTAGTATCACTAGACATGTTTGATGCTTTAACATAAGATCTTGATAGCAGATGTCATTTTTAATTTCAAGTTAGATTTAGGCATGCCATTTCCCTTTTAAAGTGAGTTGACATCACACTTACACTCGCATACTCACAGAGGCGGAAAAAATAATCCAACATTTATAAAGACTAGATATGGGGTTAAGAACTGCAGCGTTTTTCTTGTTGCTACGAATCGTGTATGACACCAAGTGCCACACCCTTCTTCAAGACTTCATGAAGTCTTTGGAAATCTGTTCCTGTTTGCTCAGTGTTTCTATGTGTTGCCAACTTACATACTGCAGCAGTGGGGTCTAGAAAAAGAAGGGGTTTGACTGTTACTACAAGCTAAAGACAGCCAAAAAGATTAGAAGGCGAACTAAATCAAACCAAAGAGTTTCTGTAAAGCGCCCCTTTGAATTTTACATTAGAAGTAATGGATCACAAGTTTGATAGTTTTCATGCTCAGTCTGAGAGTCTCATCAAAAAATAAAGAAAAACCACTTTAATAACAGAACCAAGGTTAGGTCAGGGATATCTTAACACAGAAAAAAAAGAGAGGAACTGAACGAGAAAACGAGGAATAATTGACAACAGACAGTTGCAGAGGTGGAAGGATGCATTAGTAATATGCCTGTGACAGTGGTTTTAGCTACACGGTGCATGGACAACACTTCTGCATTGTGCATGAATTATGCCCAAGTACATCACAAGTTTGCATGCTCTGAATGTACAACTATAAAAGATTTATGTGGTTATTGCTGCTACAGCAAAACAGTGGCGGGAGCAGGAGGAAAAGATGGAAGGAAAGAGGGTGAGAGGGGGCTGAGGGAGGTCTGCCCTTGTGGCAACCCCTCTTTCTGAATTTATTTTGGACTAATGCAGGGATTGAATCTGGCTTCCCTGGGGTATTATAAAGAGGGTATTAGGCTGCAAATGGCATTGAGAAGGGGCATAGAGCACTAACCATATGACAGAAATAGGACAGGGATGACAGACAAATCGAAAGATGAAAAAAAAGTGTATAGGTATGGAATAATCATAAGGATTGACGGAAAGCAGGGAGAAAAGCAGGCAAGGTGGAATGAAAAAAAGATAGATGGGAGGAGAAACTAATTGTATGAGTGATGGATAGAGCCAGGAGGGAAGAATGGGTGAATTTTAAGATGGAATGAGGCCTTAGAGATTTTGAGGAGGAGGAGAGAAAAAAGGGGGAGAGAGAGAAGATTGGGAGATGGGCTCTACCCAAATCACCTGGGGAGAGATGGAGATGAAAGAGAGATGGGTGAAAGGAGAGAGACTGACAGAATGTAAGGGAGAGAGAGAGGGTTTGGGTCCAAATGGTCCTCAAGGAAACAGCATAGGAAGCAGGAATGGAGAGGGGAGGAGTGGAGGCGTTAAATCTGTCAGAGAAAGAGGAGAAAACAGAACATGTGTACACAACAGCGGTAGAGCTGGGTGTAGAAATGGTCAGAACAGTCAAAGATGGGAGGATTAATACTGTGAAAGACAAAATGAGTGAGGAATGGAAGGGCGCGGGGGGGAATTCTGATTGCTCGGAAATGGGAGGAAGTCCTTGAAAAAAGTAAAAAGGTAAAGGAAAAGTGACAGCAAAATGGAGTTGAGTGGTCGAACAAAACTCTGTAAGAAAGTGCTTGCAGTACTAAAGCGAGCTTGAGAGAGCGCTTATGAAACAGAGGGAAAGAGGTATCACATGAAACCCCATACCACAACAGATGTGTGCAGCTTCTGTACAGTCCCAGGATACATTTGTGGCAATTACACATGGAGAACTAATTAAATGATTGAGTTGAATGTAACGTATGAGATCTCAGTTCCCTCAGTGATCAGCTGCCTTAATTCCTCTAAGGAGTCTATTCTAATAATAAGAAAGCTGGCTTGTTATGGAGAGTTAACTTACAGGTTTATTATCTTAGGAAAATGAAGCTTGCAGCTCATACGCACGTTGTATGTGGTGTTTGTCAGCTGAAGAATGCATTGCAAGGTTACTGTATTGAATTTTCCAGCCATTTCAAAGTTGAAAGCTGTTGAAATCCCGGCTGCACAAGCAGAATCCCGCGCTTGAAGACAATAGAGCGACACAAGTTAAATGTCCTTCTCTGAGGGAGCCTGCTTTAAAGAAGTAGTGGAATGGATGCATCAGTGGAGGTGAAGGCCCAGCTCGGCAGTCTTAGAGAAGAAAATACTGATAGCCACAAAGAGACTTGCACAGAAGCAAAACATTGAAGATAAGGAAGCCAAGGCTACCGGCGTCACAGGAGAGAAGCCGGAATTCAACAAGGAGCGCGTAAGCAATCTGAGGTTTGACTAAACTCTAAGGAAATCACTGTCAACAATAGAGGGAGGGGATAACTGTCTCAAAGGAGAGATAGCGCGCTAGCTTTAAGTCTGAAATTAAGATATAAACCCTTAACTGAACTGGAAAAGAAAGGAGGCTGACAAGAAGTCTGAAGGCTTTGAGAGAGCAAGCAGGAAAATCGTCCTCTGAGGACAGATAGAGAGGAAATGGAAAGGGGGGCAGCATCAGAAATGAAGCATACCACAATGCAGCCAGGGATTTCCAGGGTAGACGTCTATCATGTTATCAATGTGCCAGTGCCAACCACAATATCACACCAGTTCAAAGACGACTGAGGAGAGACCAATGAGCAGGAGAGAGACCGGTTCATGAATGCGAAAAAGGAGACGATGCAGAGTGAGATTTCGTGCAGGGATTTGTGGTCATATTTTGGTGTTGTTAGGGTATTTCTGCTTTGTCTGCTGGTGAAAACACACCGGCCCACCTGAACCGAGCTGAGGCGAGAAGAAGAGAAAGAGGAAAATGAGGGAGGATTTAGCAACAGAGGGCAAAAAAAAAAGGCACAGAGCATGAGGAGAAATCTACCGGGATGGAGACAACTAAGTGAGCTACATAGTGAGTCAGGGGTCTGTGATATAAATAGAAAATCTCCTATGAAGGTCAGACACATGCTCGAAAAACCCCAGCCTCCATTATAGCGCGGCGTTTCAAATTTTGACGGCGTCTGTGACAGCGCCAGGTGGGATGCCGTCCATGTGGCGTGCTCTTGGCAGTGCTCATGCTGTCACCCTGAACTCCCTTGACACAGCGACTGCCTACCTGAAGCTGTACCAAAATGCTACAACGGAAACCTCCATGCAGGCCACTAATGTGAGATGGCATTCATACGTTCTGAAAAGCCCTGCAGGAGAATAGACGAGAATTTTCAAAGGATGCCGGCTGAATGGGAGTAATCATTAAATTGGCATTTGTTTCTTGCCCACACATGAGTGCAGCCTACCTGAAGGATACAGAACATGAACAAGAATGTCCTTTCATGTTAATGAGGCAGTGTTTGTAAGGTGACCTCTGTGGAACCATCTGTACAATTTACTCCCTTCTTAGAGGAATCTTGTCTTTTTCAGATTTTTGCTTAGTACAGTAGGTTGCATTAAGGCATTAGCTAAGGGTTCTCAGATACAGAATGGATACATCAACACTTCATTATATAAAGCAATTCAACAAGCCTTTAACCCCTTATAGGGCACTCATAGAAATAGTCTGAAATTCAAAATGTCAACCTTAGTGTGTTATTGGAGGACATACGAATGTATTACTTTTGTGAAAATTTTCCAAATTTATCATTGTTATGTAAAAAAAAAATCATAGTTAGTGAAGTTATCATATTTGGTTCCTTACCATGAGTAGCAAAATTTTCTTAAATAATACCAAGTATATTTAAAAAAAATACAATAAAAACACATGTAAAGTGAAAAGAACATCACTTTTAGAACATTAGGCCAGCATACGTGCTGATCCAGACCCCTGTCCACATCCACATTCTCCCTTTGAACATCATTCCTTACATTAGTACCATTACTTTATG
>JAPQRP010000012.1:12738175-12748764 GCA_037367295.1 Apogon hyalosoma | reverse complement strand
TTAGTTGGACCAGGCATTAAAATGAACAAGAAACTGAAGAAAACAAGGGTGGTCTAATAATTTTTTCCGTGACTGTATGTCATTCCATAATTTAACCCCAACAGAAATACATATTTGTATACATTCAACAGCTTTTTGTACAGTTAACCTACAACCACCTCTGAAATCATACCTGCTTTCCCGTATCAAAAAGGAGTCCGAAAAATAACAGCGGTGGTAGACGCTTGTTTTTATCTTCAGTTAAAGATATATTTTGCTGGGAAAAAAAAATCACTTTTCTCTCTTTTGATGCCATTTGGATTTACTTTCCTATGAGCTTTTAAGAACATTTACATGGGAAATGACCTGATTCCACTGAAAAATGTGAAGGATGATGTATAATAAATGGTGATAAATCATTTACGGAATGTTATATGTAGAGAAAAGTCCATTTAGAGGTAGTTCTGGGTCTTTAAGGGTTAATAAGATTAATAAGACACATGAAAAGTGATGTCTGCTGCTGCGCTGCGATTTCAAGCGGTGGTCCGAGACAGACGTTTGCAATGTGGCTGCACCGGTGGCTTCAGTGCGCATCGGATACAACTGCCGGCTAAATGTGCAATGTATCTTTCATTAGCCTGTCTGCATCGGTAAAACCCACAGTTACATTGATTATTACTTAGCTTATCTCCTCTGCACCCGTGTTTTCCAGGCGCCTTGAACGCACCATCACTATCTTTTGGCGTTTTGTTATTAAAACGTACGGGAGCCGGAGTTAGTAAACAGCAAACGTGGAGGGAAGTGAGACGGCAGGTGAAGAGGAGATATTCAGCGTACCTCTGAAGACACACAAGGCCAAAGTTTAGCAATTTGCAAAGTCCAGGGGGAGGGATTGTTTAGCTCTGAATGGGGATGCGTTGCAGTGGTGGAAAAAACAGGTGGATCTTCCACTGCTGTAGCTTAATGATGCTGGGAAAAGCTTAATAGTTCAGTTTTATAAGTGCTTTGTAAAACACTGTGAAATTACAGAGAACACTATCAGACCTGAGAAAAGGACTGGTTTTTTTTGGTTTTTTTTTGTTATGAAGAGGCCAAAAAGAAATTACCTAAATAAATGTATTGTATAAGTAGAGAATGACATTAAAATAAATGTAATGGAAAAAAAAAGCTTATGATTTAGTGATTATTAGGAATAAAACAATCCTCTGTCTGTACCAGACTGAATTACATCTTTTTAAGTTGGTTTTATTGGTTTGCTTTACAGAAAACAATCAAGTATCAAATACATCCTTCACAGGGAAAAAGAAAGGACAGAATAATTGTGATGTTTAGAAATCAGATGTGGGCTTCGAAATTCTTTGTATTGTCTTAAATTGTATCGAACCGAATCGCATTGTATAAAGTCGAATCGTTGTCCAATCATCAATCAATCGCATCGGCAGGGCACTTCACCGTATCGTTAATGTATCGTACCGCTTGCGGCGTGTCGAATCGCGTCCCTAGCATCGAACGGAGTCGCAATTTTACGTATAACTTTTCACGTATAGTCGCTCGATTGTAATTTTCTTCGCCGCTGAACACTTAGAATGTTAACGAATGTGAGGAAAACAGTCGTTTATGAATGTAACGCAGCTTCACATCTAACCTTCTGTTCTATAATGGCCCTGATAACACACGACGGCTCTTTCCCCACATGTGCGTGTGCATCTGTTTATCGTACGCTACAGCTGTGCCATTGTACTCCCTCACTCTGAGATACCGGAGAACGGCAGAAAACCTTTAGGCTACAGTTAAGTCCGAGATTTAATCTTTGTGAAACTGGCCTGTACGATGAATCATTTATACGTTTTTCAACTGCATTGTTCTTTGGAGCCGACAGCGGAAAGGATGTTTGTGTTTGTTTGCGCTGGTTGCCAGGTTCACAGGACACTACGCATTAATCCTACTTAAATATTCAACATATAGAATCCATCTGAACTGTGTCGGGTCTGTATAGGATTGTGATTAACAAGACTCAGGAGACTATGGTTTGTCAGAAGAGCTAATAATGAAAGCTGACGGATGTGTACAGTGTTTTACAAAAATAGCTGCTATTGTCATATGTGTAAATCAGCCCTAACTTTTGCATGTATGGATTTACATGCGTGCAAGCAGCCACGATAACAACCGTGCTTCCCCGTGATCAAACGGCGTCACTAAGTTCTGCACTGAATGTGTCAGCGTTAAACCGAGCGGCTTATGTAACTTAAGCGTAGCATGGAGAAAGAGGATTGAGAGATGTGGAGATAGAAGTAGGGTGATAGCAGAGGGAAGGTGGATAAGAGATTGATTGGAGATAGGAGACGGCAAAGAGAAGGGAGTAGCAGCAATGGGGGTAGGATCGATGCAAAGTGAGGAAGAGCACTGCTGCAAAAAAGAAAAAAAAATAAAGAGGGGAAAATGAAATGAAACAGAATCTACGTTTTCTTTATTCGTATTACCAAAAATACTGACGGATACCAGGAAGACGGTATCGGATCGGTGCAAAAGTGATGCCTCGGTGACAGGAAATGACTTCGGAAACGTGCTGATTATCGATTCCCGCCGTCGCAGGCTCGAGCCGGTGGCACCCGGAGTCTTTTCGGCGCGATGTGTTTAATTACGCCAAGGTAGCAGAGTTCATTTTGAGGAGCAGATGGAGGAGAAAGAGAGACGACGGAAGAGAAACAATGCTCATCCCAGAGAGGTGTTAAAATGATAGAAGACTTGCAGGGCTTTACCTTCATGCATCGTTTCCCTTCCCCCCCTCTCTCTCCAATCTTTAATTTAGCCTTCTATCTAATTTGCTCTCTCCTTCACCTCCGCTGCTTCCTCATTCAATCCTTTGTTCAATGCGTTCACTCCTAATCCCCATTTCTCTCTGACCTCGCCGCTCTCCCGCTTGTATCTCTTACCGTTTTGCCACTTCGCTCTAACTGGCTTCCTCTAATTTTATTTGGCTCCCAACTCTCCGTGTCACACCTCCTTAAAGAATATTAACCTTCTTTTCTTCCTCCTCGTGTCCTTTCAGCCCCTTGTCTCTATAATTTTGAAGTGCTTCTTACTTTCCGTTCCCGCGCCGCCTACTCGCTCGTACACTTCAATTTTAAGCCTCCTCCCTCTACTTTTATTATTTCATCCAAACACACTCTGACATCTCATCTTTGCCCTTGCATACGTTATTATGTTGCTTTCTTTTCTCATCTAAGTGTGTGACCTTTATTTGCTTTAACTGCATACATAATCACTAGCACCACGAAAGGCCGCGATGAGGTGAAGCTTACAAGTATTAAACAGGACTGTGACTCTTAAATGAGGGGTTTTTACAACATTAGCAGCCCTGTAAGTCCACAAATCAGCTTTAAGAGAGAAAAATAAGGCGTTAATCCATAAACCATTTAGGTATCTTGTTTAACACGTGCTGAAAACCTCCTAACATTTCTATTGAGTCGGTCTCTCCTTCACCTTTATCCTCTGTCATTCTGCTTCTGTCTATTTTCCATCGCCATCCGGCTGCTGAGTAAAAGATCATTTTACTGCAACAACAGACTTCCTCATGCTTTTCTGCCACTAAACTACCACCCTCTGTCAAGCTTTAACCCTTAAAGACCCAAACGGCCACTGCTACCAAACTCATTTACCGATCTGAAATAACTTTTGATCCACTTAAACCTATCAATATTTTGAAATAATTCAGGTAAAATGCAGTTTGTCGTCTTTTCATGGTTATTAGATATGACCCATTTGGACGTTCAGAAGCTCCGTAGTGAACATCTTCTACAACACTGATTCAACAGTAAAACTCAAGGACTTGTTCTTACGTTCAATTATTGAAATCTTTGCTGAAAAAGTCCCTTTTTTCTTCAGTTTTCTCTGTTTTTCAAGTAATAACCCTCAACTTTAATCTGAGCTTTTGTGAACATCTAAATTATCAGTCAATTAAATATTAGAAAGTGCCTGATTATCACTTAAAAAAAGTACAGAAAATAATATTATAATAAATGGTGATAAATGACTTAAGATTACATTCATTTGGGAACTGACACCAAAGTAGCACTAGGTCTTTATGGGTTAAATATTAAAGAATAAGAACTGTAAACGCATAATGTTTTTGCAAAGGTTCAGATGTGTGAATTCGGAATCATCGATGTTTGCAACATAAAAAAAGCAAGCATTCAAGAGCTGAAGAGATCCCAGAGTTTTGCTGGATGCTTTTACCCAATGTGCCCTGTAATTTTACTGAGGTGCCGCTCCTCTCAGACATTATACCAGGGGTGTCAAACTCATTTTAGTTCAGGGGCCACATCTTCCCACTATGATCTAAAGTGGGCCGGACCAGTAAAATAAGAACATAATACATGAATAATGTCCATTCCAAACTTTTCTCTTGGTTTTAGTGTAAAACAAACAACAAAAAAAGTAAAAAAAAAAAAAAAAAAAAACATGATGAAAATATTTACATCTACAAACGATTATAAACAAAAAGTGAATAACATGAACTATGAAAAAAATGAAATTTATTGGGAAAAATAAGTACAATTTTAACATTATTCTGCCTCAGTTAATCATTTACACATATAAATTACAACTTAGATGTTACAGTGGATCTAAAAATGGGCACAGTCAAGGGACTATGAACATGTCAGGTGAAAAAAAAAAAACAAAAAACTTTAAGACAGATTTATTTTGTCATATGTAGCTGATACATAACTGTTTGGGAGTCCTAAAACCAACTTTACTGTTTCTAAATGATGTCTACAAAAAAAAAAAAAAGAGACAACTGATTTTCATTGTTTTGAAAGACTATACTTGATGTCCACATTTACATTTTTGTCTTGTATCTCAATGTTTATATCTCAACCTTAATGATCCTAGGTTTTCAGCATCATTCATACTTAGAATTATTCACTCCAAGCATGATATATGGATAATATTAAATCATTTGTGCTTGACAGCCTCGAGAATTAGCCCTACGTAGCCAGATTTCCCTTCATATTGATTACCCCAATCCTAGAGCGATTCATTTTTTTTCCCAGTCGACAGTATACTCAACACTATGGTAATGTTAAGTTTGGCAACTTCAAGTGAAAACGGCGACTTTTGGTAGGCTGAAAAATTTGCCAATTTTTCATGTAGTTTATTTTACCCTATGAAACCGAGGTGTTTTTCCACAAAGATTTCAGTGAAAATGGCTGAAATTGTCTTTGCATGACCTCAAAGTACTAGAAATACCCTTTCCATCCATGTATTACATGTATATACCAGGTAAACGAAGGCCGACTCATAATCATCTGAACTATTTTTTTTACCCTGCATACCCGCTTTGACCATGCCCATATACATACTAAAATTACACTTCTCTTAATACATTTCAGATTTCTCATATTTGTAGTTATAGAGGAACCTGAACTAAAAGGATTAATATTTTTGCATTTCATAAATTCATCCCACGGGCCGGATTGGACCCTTTGGCGGGCCGGTTTTGGTGCGTTACACCGTGTTTCGTACAGCTGAATGGAAGGGCTCCACCGTAAAAACAGGCTGCAGCTCATATTTAGGATTGTTTGGACACTACTGTAATGAATGGAATCAAAGTTTGACTACATCTGTGTTCTTCTCACTGTACTTCTTTGTATCTGTCAGGTTTCAGGCCTAGAACTCAAACAGAAAAAGTCTCATTCTCCTTTTCTGACTGTAATTCAACCCTTTGTCTGGTTCGCATTGTCCTCATTTCTGCTCTCCGTTGCTTTGCGGCAGATGTGTTTGCATGTCCTCGTTCAGTGATACATCAGCTTTTCTCCTCGCTCCCACTCTCAGCCTCTCTTCATCTTGTCATTTATCCAATTTCTACATTTCGCGCCGTTACCGCTCGCTGTCGACGGCTCTGTGTCTGTGGCGCAGTCGTTTATTTTCACTTGTATCCTTGATCCCTTTCACCTCTCCTGGCGTCCTTCATTTAACGCCTGCCTCGTGTTGCAAACCACAACGCATGTCATCTCACTGACAGTGCCCCTTAAAAAGTTTCATCCTTAGGTTCTTCACTGTCACATTTTTTGTATTTACTGTCAAAATCTCCTGTTTTTATCTCTTACCTCTTTAAATTCTGATATCTGTCTTTGTTATACTTTTCCTAGACATATTTTTTTTGCCATTTCCTTTTTCTTCTCTCGCCACAGGAGCTCTCGTTTTCATCATTACATCTGGCAAAAATCCCACCCACTGCCCATCATTTCTTCACTTTTTCCCTAGATCAAGGGCTGAGAATGTAGCCTCCTGCCCTCTTTTCATCATTCTTCACTCCTACTTTCTTTTTGTCCTCCGTGTGGTGATGCTACCACTTTTGCGGCTCATCATCCCCGCGGGCTTCCAACAGAGAGCTGATCAGAAGGAACCAGCGAAATCTCCCATTTCCTCTTATCTTGTGACGTTCTGCCGTGTTTTTTTCCGAGAGGGTGACAGGAGGAGATCTTAGTGTGTGTACATTTGTGTCTGAGACAAGCAGAGAAAGAGAGACGGATACAGTGGGGAGTCATCTTTCAGGCTTTCTGGCTGTTTTCTAGAGAGCAAGCAACAGGGGAACAACAAAAATGAAGTCTGCGAGAGACAAGAAACAAGTGGAAAAAGAGAACAGATGACAGTGAATTGAATGACGGGGACAAAAAGTGTAAATGTATTATAAATGATCGGCGTCCACGGAAAAGAAAACACATTTAAGAAGCTGTTACAAAATAAACATTTAGCCTCTCAGTATTTTTAGGTTTTATCTCCGACACGGTTTCTACCAAACAGCTTACACATAAAATGTCCTAAATTACTGCTACAAACATGCGTACACACTCCGATCCCTGCCAACAAACAGAATTCTATACAAATAGCTTACATTTATTTGCCTTGTGTGGCGGCTCAATTAGGGTGGGTTAAAGCTCCGCAAATCCACTCCCATCTCTGAACCAACACGGTTTACATTCATTAAACACCTCGGAGAGATGTATGTAAATTTCCCACATGCCTTCTTCCAATTTCAGGTGCCAACAGCTACACTGATGTTTTAACAAATCTCTTAGCATTACACAACTTCCTGTCTTTCCTTATGTTAGAAATCAGCTGAGCACCACTCTCCGGGATAAACCGTCTTAATAAAAAAGACAGCAGCTGCTGGTCTGACAACTTTGCCCCCGGCTCTTCTGTTTAACGATTTGAGCAGAACTGGGAGATAAAAGCTCCACCCAGTTGCCAAGATTCCTTGAGACACTCCATGCAGACGTTTTTAAGGAGTGGCTTTGGTCACTCGGCTTAAGAAATGCTGCTTTACAGCCACTGGGAATCTCAGCTGAGCTATAATTGGGACTAACTGCTGACAGAAGGTCCTTTAGCAAAACCTTTTTAGCTGACAGCCAGTAAGCTATTTAACCTTGCTCCTCATCTAGCCATGCTTAAAGGCCAAATGGCAAAAAAAAAACAAACAAACAAAAAAAAAACAACTTATGAAATACTCAGAGTGCTGCATATTTAGAAATACAGACTTATTTATTTTTCCTCTCACTGAGATTGAGCAGCCAGAGGCAGATGAGTTAATGTGTCTGTATTTTCAGTCCCTAATGTGACATGATGTGTTTACTACAAAAATGGTTCCATTTTTTTTTTCTTTTTTGTGGCATCAGCAAGGTGCTCCCTTCTAATATTTACATTCATTGTCTCATTATTTCATATCATGGAACCTGTGAAAACAAGTGTTTGGGCATACTACTGATATAAAATGCATGATCCTCATTTGCAACTAAAAAAACAAAGTTAAGGTCCACAGTAATCTGCTCATTTTCAGGAGGCATTTATTTTTAAGGAAAACTTACCAAGTTAGTTCAGATTTGGATCTTTTCCCTCATAACATTTTACAAATAGCGTGTTCATAAGGAGACTTCGACTAAACACAAAGGATTCTGGATGCTGTGGTGAAACCAAAGCGAGTCCATGCCATCAGGTCTCCGACATCACCACATGTTCTCTCCACAGTCTTGTGGTTCAGTGGCGTGGATTTCATACTTGTGATAGGAGAGACTAGTGAGTTTGGTTATTTTTACCGTTGGTTTTGTTGATATAAAATGCATGTGTGTTTGATCGACGATAGACAGTAAAGCTGCAGTGAATGGATCCCACCTGGCTCTTGTCTTCAAAACTGATTATTTATATAATATTACGTCTTATAAGGTGGTGGTTCACTTGTAAGTCAGTCAATAAGATGTCAAAGATCATCACACAGGCATCAAATTGTTATGAAACTAAAACTTTTCACAAAATAGTATCACCTCTCACCTTGGACTGAAATCTTTCATTTTTATTCTTAATACTGCAGGTCTGTCTCACATCCCTGTAGCTCTGACGTTAGGATGTGTTCGATATGTGGTCAACAGACACATAACAGGAAATAGGATAAAATGCTCGCAACCAACATTTTCATGACAATATTTATGCAGAAAAAAGTGGACCTTAACTCTTTTTTTAACCGTTTAAATGCTATTTAGTGAAAAACGAAAATCAAGATTTTTCATATCTTAAAAATCTTTCTTTGTCTAAAAGGTCTTTTTTATTGATAAAAGAGCATGAATAAGACAGTCACTGTACTGGAAGATCATTTTTTGGTTTTTTGAACAACATCCACCCATACGCAACACACATAATATGTTGGCAGAGATGTTCAGAGGCATTCTACAGTGCAGCTGGGTTAATTGCATTAAAATGTTTAATCAGATTAATCATAATGATGGATTAATCTGCGTTAATGCAATAATTTTGACAGCCCTACAAAAAACAAGACAATAGAAAAAATAGAAAGGAAAAAGAGAGAAAAAAAGTGTGTGTGTGTGTGTAGGGGGGGTAGTCAAAGATTACTGTTGTGGGTTTCTCATAAAATCCCAAGAAGGGATGAAGGGATGCCATATTCTGTAAAATGTATTCTCTGATCCCGAATAGCGTACCTGATCCTCTCTAGACTCATGCAGGACATCATGTCCCTGAGCCAATGAAAACAGGAAGGAGGAGCTGGATCCCTACATTTAAGTGAAATAGTCCACCAAGCTAATAAAGAAGCAAAAGTCAGAAAGTTGAGAATGACTGTGGGGAGATCCAAATCTGGAGCAACACCAAAAATACCATTGAAGGGATTAGGCTCGATTTGGTGATGAAGGACCTCTGATAACGTATGGAAAACTGTCCAAAAGTTACCTAAAGAGGGACATATCTGATACATGTGATGGAATGAGGCTGGAGTGCCTTTACATTTAAAACGAATAAAAATCTGGAATCTAATTTTTTCTTGTCTGACACTAAAGAGAAAAACAATGCGACTTTGCAGCTTTTATAGCCATTTTGTGAAAACCTGTCATAAAAACAGATGTATTTTAGAACCACTTCTCTTTGGGAAAACAAACTGCAGGGATTTAAGACTTATCAGCACAATAGCCTGCCGTTCATGTGTCGCTGGGAGGAGGGCTGTATATACAGTTCCTGCAGTTATGCAGTTTACATATCATCATCTGTTGCATCTTAAGCCACAGCTTAGCCTGTGGTTGTTATAGATCAAAGTGCTGTCAATTATCCGCTACACTGAAGCTGTAACAATAGCCCATTGCTTGGCAGCGGCAGCACAAAGAGATACTGAAGAAAATGTAATATTTCCATGAAACATTCAGAGTTTCGCTGCAAATGTAGATGTCAACCTAGCACCATGCTCAGTATTGCTCAGAGCAGTCTCAAAAATACACCACTTAATACAGTTATACAGTTTGTTATATTCAGAATAGAAAACAGACTGTGCAGACTGTTCTTTAGATTGTAAAAAAAATCAGTATAGCAGACAACAGAATCCCATATTGATTTAAGCTTCTACAACTGGAAATTTAAAAACCACAGTCAAAATAGCATGAATGCAGAAGAGGGGGGATGTTTGGGGCTCCTGAAAAACATCTTGCGCAGTGTATTTAATATCTACTGGAGAACGAATTTAAAGAGTAAGAGTCATTGATCACTATTTGACTGCACACCATAGATATTCAAAAACAGTTTTTAGATCACTGATTTTGTTTTACAGAAAATGGCACCAGCCTCCAGCTACAATTCGTCAGTAGTGTCAGCTCGAGTCAACGGGCAAAGAAATAATGAGTCATGAAGTCATTGTGCAGTGTTCTTAGGCGTTCTTATTACATACTGTAAACACAGGCCTGTGGTTTAAAACTACTCGTACAAGTCTACACCCGGGGGTTCAAGGCAGTTACCTGCGTTCATGAACTATATGACTGATTAGTCCCTGAAATCTAAAGGAACATTTAATCAGTGTCCTATTGTTCAGACGAGAATAATGAAATATTTATTGCGTGACTATAGAATTCAAGTTCAGCTCTTTTTTTTCCTAACACAAACCTGCAGCTGAGAGGTTCCAGTGTTTCCAGTTCCCCTTAACATTGCAAATAGTCGCGGAAAAAAATTATTAGACCATCAAAACTAATCAAAAACAATGGATACGCAATCGAGTACTAACTCCTGTGTGTATCATGTGACTAAAACAGACAGAAAAGAAAACATGGAATGACTAAAAGCAC
>JAPQRP010000012.1:12718977-12737700 GCA_037367295.1 Apogon hyalosoma | reverse complement strand
ATTTTTGTTGGTATCATTATATTTGTCCAAACAAATGGACCTTTAGTTGGACCAGGCATTAAAATGAACAAGAAATTTAAGAAAACAAGGGTGGTTTAGTTATTTTTTTTTCCCGCGACTGTATTTGCCAAAACCACCTTAGACAATCATGGGTGCTCCCTGAGGGAATGTTCTGTGCTCCCTAATAAACAATACTACAAAAATGTTCACGTTTATCTCCCTTAACTTCCATTTTTCAGTTAAACATTTGCTAGTGCAACAGTGGGATTCGATCTTTGTGTGTATTATGTAGGGCCGGCTGCTGGTCTGTTCATTAACGGTGCAATGTTCAAATGAACTGCAGCTTGTTAAACATCTGCAAGGGCTTTAAATCTCTAAAGAAAAGTGCAGATCATCTTTTTTTTTCCTCGCTAGATGTGCTTTACGCCCACAAAACTGTTGACCCTGTCCATGCAGCCTGCTTGGGGTTTGTACCTTCTGGATTTCAACACTGGCATTATTGAGTCATATTGACTGAATATAATGAAACCTTTCAACCACACAGATGGCCACTTGAATGTCTGGAGGCTGATGCGCTGCACAAGTATATATACCCATCCGTGCACATAATAAAAATATATTAATAAAAACTACAAACAAGCAAAGATACATGAAGAAAAACACAACTTCTGTCAGAGCCACGCGAGGCAACGGAAAATGCAAACTACCCTGGAGACTTTTTGTGTAGCAAAACTGCCTCCCAACTAGGTAAAGCTAAGCCCGGCCTGAATAAAACATTTAATTAGAAAAAGGAAAAAAGGCAACTAAGAAAAGTGAGACTGACAAATGAAAACGACAGAGGCAAAGAAATTAGAACAAAACCATCATAAATAATACCTGCTGGAAAAGAAAAAGCAGTGACTGACAGGACGTTAAAATGAGAACAGGAAAAGAAAGGAAGGTAGTGAGTTGACAGTCTAATTGCACAGCTCCTTTATCTACACAGTCGCCATTATATGACTTCAAGTGTATTTTAAATAGAATAAACCCCAACAGTATCACCAACAGAAGTGCTGCAGACCAACCCAAATATCACCGCTTGACCAATTTCATTACACAGTCCACCACTGCTGGGACGCTCATTCTAGTCCTAAACGTCCTGACTGAACGTAATTTTCCCCTTAAAGAGGCTCACAGGAGTGAACACAAAGGAAAAAATCTGCACCGAGGACCATAAGCGTGTCTACGACATCCCGCCCCCTCCCAGGTTTTACGGACCACACCGCCGCTTTGCCTGTGTGGTCGCTGCTGTCAACTTTTAGACTAGTCCACAAGAAGAATGAGTCCCACCTCAGACATGTTATTTAACCCTTTTTAGACTGCCATTTTAACAGGCCGCCTCGGTGTCTTCATGTTTTCTTTGCAATAAAAGCGTCTTTTTTGCCTATTATTTTGCATCTTTGCTTTCAGGAAGAACTTAACTTTCAATATCTGGCAATTAATTAGGCCCGAGCCAACACTGGCGCAGGGCCAAGTAGCCGTGAAGAGCATGGGCACCAAAGTGCACACGAAAAGAGCACATAGGGCTCTCCTGCATGCACGTAATGTAATGGTACGCAAATGCGAGAGCGTGAAGCATCTATCTTTATAACTGCTGAATGAATGAATGAAATGAAGAACAGGTGGAAGTCAAAGACGAGCACAACGGAAATAGATGAGGGAATGTCACAGAATGAGAAGAGGGAGGTCCATCCAGTCAGACGTGGACAGTGGTGGATAATCCCAGCTCCATTCCAGTAATGATTCCATTTACCTGGATGAGGAGTTGTGTTCATCGAAATGGGCTGGTTCAGTGAATGATTGGAACAAATACATGGCAGGACTGTTACTTTATGGAGCTGGGATTCTCCACCACTGGATGTGGATGAGGGAGGAGGTCTGGGGTCACAGAGGGACATAAGCTGGCACGATACCACCTCTCAGAATATTGTTCATCCAAAGGGACATAGTAGGTGCAAGAGCATGCACTGCTAGCTCTGGCTGGCGAGGGTGTCCCATTGCCACTTGCAGCTTTAATTATCATTATTGTATGAAATAAATGCTTAAAAGTGTGTTTTGGTTAAAAAAAAACAAAAAAAACAGACTTGTCATTTTTTGCACATTTATTATCAGAAACAACTGTAAATGTCCATAATGAAACTTTTTGAGATTGCAGAAATAAACTTTCAACTATTTTACATCTGCTCAAACATGCTTTTTGCTCCTGAACATTCAGTATCCATATTATGGCTTCATATTTTTGTTATTTCCAGGCATTATTTTATCCTGTGTGGAAGTCTCTGAAACAGTCCCTACTTGTAATATAGTCCCACATTGCTGGCATGAAGTGTTACATAGTGTCGGAAAGCTCGGCATCTCAGCTTTTCGATGCCATTTGAATTTTGGGGATAGCGCAAACGGTTCAGGAATTACAGTAATTTGAATGTCATGAAGTGCAAAATGCAGCGCTGGGGAGACTGCAGTTGTTAATGGGTTAATCAGTAAACAGCCATTCATCGAGTTCTTTGTATCCTCCAGCCCGTCTGCATCAGGTAAGAAAAGGCCTTTCTGACAGTCAACAAACGTGTCAGTTCAGGAGCTTCTAAAGACTTATTTATGTCTCACTTTTGAGAACAGTTGGGTAAAATGGAGGAGGGTCACAAAAGCAGGACCTTTGAGCAATGACGAAAGCCAAAATATGTCCAGATAAGAGCTCTTTCACCTTCTTATCTGGAAAAGAAGAAGCTGGCAAATATGCCCGATGAAAAATATGTTTGCTAAAATGTCAAATGCACTTAAACAGTACATGTGAAAATGCAAAGTAGGTGCTATAGACTAATGCAAACTTAAAACATGGTTAGTACGTTATTTATACAATCAATGTTACTGTTTTACTGATTTATTACAGCATATCAATGAGGGGAGATCAAGATATTAACTCCTTAAGACCTACAACTATTTTTGTGATGACATCCAAATAGAGTTTTTTCTGCAGCTAAACTGATTTATCACCATATATTATGATATTATCTCCTGCTGTCTGCATTTTTTGTGAAAAATCAGGTATTTTCTTCTATTTAATTTACCTAGTAGGTAGATGTTCATTAAAGTTCAGGGTAAATTCAAAGCTTATCTTATCAAAACACAGAAAACTGAGGAAAGTTTTGACTTTTTCACCAAAATGCATCATTAACTGAACAAAAAATAAGCATTTTCAACCACTGTTATCTGTCAATGAGTCAATGTTGCAGAAAATGACAGTGTCTCCACGGTCACTATGGAGACTGTGGACGTCCAAATGGGTCAAATCTGAGTATGATAAAAAGCTGAGAAACTGTATTTTACTTGAATTACTTCACTGTTTTGATAGATAAACATTTTAGATCATTAGGTCACCGATGACCTGCTAATCACCATACATTTCCCACAATGACAAAAATATAACAATACAGAATTTCTGCAATAGAATTATGAAAAAAGTTAGCAATACATCATGAAATATGTGTAAGTGAAGTAAAAGAAGTATCACCTAGAAGTCCTTCCTTGCATTGTGGTGTCAGACAATCGCCCGTGTTCTGTTTTTATGAAAACTGAGACATGACTTGACCCTGTTGTTCAGAGTTTGGAATATAAATACTACATAGAACCCCTTTCAGGTCTTAAAAGACTAGGGGTGTTTCATGTGCACTGTTGTTTATTTCATGAACATTTTCACAGAGAACACAGAGTACTATGCAGCAGAAAAGTGGACTTGTAGGTTTTAAAAGATAAGATAAGATATTTGGTATTTATATGAATATTAACATAAACAAGTGGTTCCAGGCACAACAAACCCTGCTCCTCACACGTATTGTAGCTTATTGTGGCATCGATCCAGCTGATGTCATCATGTCTATGCATGCGTTAATGTCAACATATTAATTGCCTCTATATATGTGCCAAGTCTGAAGTAAACAAACAAAATTGATGTTTTTATAGACATGTGAGTAAATGGGAGAAGAGATTTTAAAAATTCATAAAAATTTGAACTTTGACCTACTTTTTCCAAAATGTAATAAGATTTATTCATGATTACTGACAATCTACAAACCCAATTTGGTATGAATTCAACCAATAGTTTTGCTGCTACAGACATGTGGAATTTTGCCCATTATAAGTAAATGGGGAAAAAAAAAGATTAAAAAAAATCATTAAAAATGGAAACTTGGACCTATTTTTCCCAAAATGTAATCACATCTATTCTGGGTCACTGGTAATCTATAAACCCCATTTGGTACGAATTCAACCAATAGTTTTGCTGCTAGAGTGTTAACAATAAAACAAACAAACCAAACCAAAAAAACAATACCCCTTGTGTCCCCTTTCGGGGGTGGGGTGAAAAACTATTAGAATTAATAATAAAAATTTCAGGACACTGTTGATTTTTCTGAGCTTTTACGATGGAATGGAAGGCATCATCCAATCAATTTGTGTGGAACAGATGCCGTGTGTGTACTGTTTTGTAAGAAACACACAAGTGATAAAAAATAATAATAATAATAAGGTGAAGGACAACGTGTGGAGCGGCATCGAAAAAAGCTGGATTGTCAGGATAGTGAGGAGTTTCATATGAATGAACCTGAGTTTGTCTTTTTACTTACAGGAAGAACAGACACTGGATCAGATGAGTCTGTGCTTCTGTCAAATGGCCTGGCACGAATGCACTTGAATCTTTTATTGAACATGTGTTGCAACTGACGCAAATTCACATTGCCTTTGGTGTGAATAGTTCTGACTGAGTACATTCATGGGTGAGCATTTTGAAACCCTTCTACAAAGAGGAGTGTAGAAGAAACGCTGAAACGGAGAAAAACTAGGATTTAAAACTAAACCACAGCGAACGAAGAGACAGTATGTGAGGTGGAAAACAACTAGGTGAAATAAAAAAGAAGAGTGTGCAGTTAACACTCATCTCCTGTCCTCATCCTCACTGTCGCCACCCACACCATCTCCCTTATTGCTCTCCTGAGTTGAAAGCGTTTGTTTCCCTCAGCTGCAGCAGTGAGCGTCAAGCTGAAATTCACAGTCTACTTAAAATAAGACAAATCCCCTTATTCATCCCCGAGAACACACACTTCAGCACAAGGGGATGCAGACACATGGAAACACACACCTTATTACTTAAATCTTTAGGAATAAAAAGTCTGGATTCTCTAAACAATCTCCCCTCGCTTTGCCATCGATCGGAACACTATTTATGCATCCTCTCGTTCACTGCTTCTTCAGCCCCTCCAATTCTTCCCCAAGTGGAGCCACATTACAAAACAAAATGCAAACTGCCAATCCAACCTTATCACACAAAACACAGATAAGAAAAATGCCATTTTGCTTTTAAAAAGGCATATCCTAAATCCATCTCCCACTCACTATCAGAACTTTACCACCCTGGGTTATCGGATTTCACACCATCAAATGGCTGAACACCACAAAGAGGTATTCCACTTTTTAATGTTTCCAGTCGGTTTGTGGCTGAGATTCGGGAGCCCGTGCCTGATTTGGCTTTAATTGACAATTAATGAATCCAGACATTAGCTGATCCAAACACCCAGCTAAGGGCAAGCCATAATTAAACTCATTAGAATTAGAAAAGAGACTTTTGTTCTCAATCAGTCATTAAAGCAGCAAAAACACAAGCACTTTCCCCAAGTCATTTCTCTCTTTCTTCCAGTCCCTCCCTTTCCTGCAGCACTTCTTAATCTTCCTCCAGTCCTTTTAATGGCCCTCATTTTCCATCTTTTACCCTCCCTGTCTCAGTGCAAAGTTGCCTTCTTGCTGGTTCTTCCCAATTTGCCCTCATATTGGGATGGGAATCGAGAACCGGTTCTCAAAAAGAACCGGTTCCCAGTAGCTCAATTTTTTTGGAATCGTTTGCCTGCCTGTTTAACGATGCTGTTTATCAATTCTGCCTTCGTTGTTTATGTGTGATGACGTCACACGTACGCTGCAGAGTTTTGGTTTAGAACGTAGACAACGTGGCGTCGAAGCAGGAACGCTCCAAAGTAAAGACGACACCAAGGCCACTTGTAACACTTGCAACGGTTCCATATCTTCAAAGGGGGGAAATACCTCCAATATGCTAAAACATTTGTTATTATTGTTTGTGCATAATGTATATGTCATATTTTCTGTGCAGAGATAGAAATATAAAAGACAGTTAATGCAAACAAACCTGTTTGTACTCTTTTTCTCCCTCACCCAATGAGAATCGACAAGAGAATCGATAAGGAATTGGCTCGATAAGGGTCAAAACACAGTAATGTCCCATCAGAGAGTGAACTTTTATCGATTGCCATTCCAACATTTATTTCAATATAAAGTAGCTCCTTGTTTTGGATAATCTTTTATGGTCCAACTAAAGCAAACATGAATTTAAAAGTAAAAATGTGGGTCATTTAGCAACACTAATCTGTCAAATTGTCTCTAAAATGTCCCGTTAGAGGGACTTTGAACACCGTGTTTTGACCCATAAGCAAAATCGATAAAGGAATTAGAATCGTTAAGTTCTTATCAATTCCCATCCCTGTGGTGGTGCAGTGGTTCACACTGTCGCCTCACAGGAAGAGGGTCTTGAGTTCGATTCCAACACCAGGAACCTTTCTGGGTGAGTGTACATGCTCTCTCCATGTTTGTGTGGGTTCTCTCTGGGTACTCAGGCTTCCTCCCACCAACCAAAGACATGCACTATAGGTTTAAAAGTTAATCTAAAACTGCCCATAGGTGTGAATGTGACAGTGGCTGGTTGTTTGTCTCCATATGTCCAGGTCGTTATTGAAAATGAGAATCAGTTCTCAACTAACTTTACTGGATAAATAAATAAAATGACTGACGCTGGTTTATTTTTTAATGGCCATCTGAGGAGCTCCATAAGTAACCCAAATACATTTCACCCCTTGGTTGTTGTCTTTGAGTGACAGGAAACTATTCTGCATCTGAGACAAAGTCCCACTGAGGTGTTCCACAGCGGCTGTTGCCCATGGTTTACGCATCGTGTTTGTGTGGTTTCTGCTGTGTCTCGAAGAGCATAAATAGCACATTACTCATCCTTTCCAGCAGTTTGACTGAGAAGAAATACCTTGTTTGATTTTCTGAGATATAAAGCTGCTCACAGCAAATCCAATCAACTGTTTCCAAAGATCTCTTTGGTTATTTAGGCAGAACAGTTGATTCCTGATGAATATATCAAACAAAGTAAGCATTCGTTTCCCAATTTGAACTTCCCTGGGCCAAAAATACACAGTCATCTTGACTGTCATTGAGCATTGCTACCAGACTGACTGTGATTTAATTAAATCATATCAACCCATTTAAATTATTTTTTCCAGTCTAGTGACAGGAGAGCAAAGTACTTATCCAATTATCTCTGTAAGGATGATTTTAGTTCTGTGACAGACAGCTATGTGACAGCTACTGTGGAGGGGAAAAAAAACCTCCCACAAAAAAAAAAAAAAAAAATCTCAGGCCTTTTTGGGGAACATTTTCCCATTTCATATTTGAGGCATTTACCTGATGCTCTTATCCAGAGCCACTTAGAGTAGAGGCAGTGGTAGAATAAGCTTTTGGTTCCTCGATCAGCAACATTACTCCAAAAAGACTTTTTTTTTTAAATTGAAGTAGCAGAGAGACTTTTCTTCTAAAGTTAAAAGCAAATTAGAGTGAGACCAGGCAAAAGATGTGGACAGGGAATATGATCCAGCATAGAGAAGGTGTTTTGAGGTACTTCTTGATGGAATGGGTTTTCAGCTTTTAAGTGAAGAATGATTCCCTCCTTTTTGACCAGTGGCAAAGTCAGTCCACTTTTTGTGCTGATTCACTATGGCCAGAGGTCTCCACTGTGTAAAACCCCTGAAATTCATAATTGTAAATAATCCCATGGCAGACTCTGCACTTCACTGTCACATTTTCCTTTAATGTAGCTGCTCCTCTGAGCCTGGAGGAGGAATACGCTAACTTTTTAGAAAGAAGTTTTTTGATAAACTGGGGGCTGTGTGAAAAGCTCAGTGGAACACATTTCCCCTACTTGAAAACGCCCATAAAACTGTAACAAATATATATTGTATACTGATGCAAATATTTGAGGTTGAATCCTGATCCCTGAGCTAAAGGATTAGCATCTTAAATCTGGTGATTCATCATCTGTTTTGTACACTGGTCCAGCATAAAACACTTCAGCATCAATGGCAGCAAATTATTAAACATTAAATTATTAAATTTGATGTTCAATGAATAATGCAGCCTCCAGGGTCCACTAACAGGGCTTTTGGACTCACTTTTAGTCTCCTATTTTTCGTTCCTTCTTTCCTGCATTATCGATCTCTTTGCAGTCTAGACTTTGTGATGAAATGCCACTCTGAAAGGGTTTGTCCACGACGGCTGTAAACATGTCACCTCTGCTGGCCTGCCGGCTCTATTTGGCCTCAACAAGGCTTTTGTAAATGTCTCAACTGGAGGGCCACTGAGGTCAGGGCTAGTTTTACAAGCAAGGACATTACACATTACGTCAAGAAAAAACTACAATCAAGCAAAACGTCATGTTCTCCTGCGCCCAAAAACATGTTAAAAGCTAGACTGTGTACTGAACTCACCTTGCTGAAACACGTGCATTTGGATCAAATATGAGCAAATTAACCCATAAAGACCCAGTGTTCCTTTTGTGTCAGTTCCCAAATGAATTTATCACCATTTATTGTAATATTATCTTCTGTATTTTGTGTTTTTTCAGCAAAAATCATGTATTGTCCAATATGATCATGTAGATGTTCATTAAAGCTCAGATTAAAGTTGAGGATTATTATATCAGAAACAGAGAAAACTCAAGAAAAAGTGACGTTGAATGTCAAAACACGTGTCCATCCAACTCCATGGGTTTTACTGGTGAATCAATGTTGTAGAAGATGACGGTGTTTCTATGTTCAGTACGGAGCCTCTGAACGTCCCAATGGGTCATATCTGATGACCATTAATGCCTGGTACAACTAAAGGTACATTTGTTTGGACAAATATAATGATAACAACAAAAATAGCTCATAGTAGTTTCATTTCCGAGCTAATTTCTATCCATTTTCCATGTTTTCTTGATAATACCCAAAATCATTTCAGTTCTTCCATCAATATCTATGTCATTGTACTGACAAAAACAGTGCTGTTATTCACTCCATGTTTTCTTTTCTGTTGGTTTTAGTCACATGATACACACAGGAGTTAGAACTGGATTGCATAACCATTGTTTCTGATGACTTCTGATGGTCTAATAATTTTTTTTATGACTGTATATACAAATTCATTTTTATAATTAAAATAGTACCAAGGTTTCTGCAAGAGCTTGTAAAAGTTGATCAAATGTGAGCTATTGAGAGGCCTCCGCTGTAAAAGATGCAACAAGACGATGCAAAAATAAACAGGAAGATGCAAACGATGTGAAACACACAAGGAAAAACTAGAATTTAATGTACAAAGATGCAAATGATGTAAAAGACAAAAACAATGTAATATGGTGAAAATCATATAAAAGACAGGATGAAAATGAAGTAAAAGATCAAGCAAAAAATGTAATGACAGAAAAATAATGTAAAAATGCAAAAAAACAAAAAAAAAAAAAAAAAAAAAACAGGAAAATATTACGAAAAAAAGACTAAAAGCCAGTCATATGCCGGTTTATGTACATTAGCATTTAAATTATTTGCTTTATGCATCTATTAGTTGGTGCATTTCTGCCTGGAAAACATTACTTGTCAGTGGTAGAGAAGCAGTTCTTAATGTTATCTTACGATCCATGATTGAATTTGGGTCCTGAGGAGAAATTAAAATTAATGTTTTGGGTTTTGAGCTGAAAAAGTTTGGTGCTCTAACCTTCGCTCCCGTGTAAACTGGATCATTTTCCCTCCTCATCTGACATCTCCAGGTCTTTCTGCCAGCCTTTGCATATTGTATTGTGTTGTTGCTGCAGTGTGCTCCATGCGCTGCATTTCAGTGCATATTTACAGATTCTTGTTTATTTCAACTTGTGGAAACTCGCAGGAATTTTAATCGCAATGTACTTAAAGGACAACCAAGCGTCAGACAGGGTTGAAGGATGTTTTGGAGAGAAAAGTGGGAGATTTTAGAGAATGCATTGATGAACTGTGCTTAACAGTTTGCACAGCACACATCATTTACCCTTATGAACAAAACATGCATTCTCTGACTATCGCGGAAAGAGTGCAGCCTTTTAATGGAATTTTATATTTGGAGAGTACAGTGGAAATATACCTCAGGCTTAGTTTGTCAGGAAAAAAAAAACAAACAAACAAAAAAACACTTCACCGTTATAACTGTCAGTGCTACTGGGTTGCCAGATGTTGTATCCAAAACAAGCACAGCCAGCTATCAAATAAGCAGCAGAACTCATAAGGAGCCATGATGGCATTTAAGGTGTAAGAAGAAAAAAAAAAGTCCTCCAAGCTGCAGTGTTTCTGGTAAAGAAATATATGGGAAACAAAAAAGGAAAACAAAACTGTGTTCATTTTAATGAATGCAATTGGAAGCGATCACAAATCTGCCTATGCGGTTTCAACCAGCTATTAGGCGTTTGGGGGAAAAAAAAAACAAAACACAAAAAACAGATGCATTCACAGGTGTAGACATCACATTTTGCTGCACACAACTATAAAAGACTTCCCATTTTAACACTGCCCTCAAGATGAACTGTTTGGAAAGCATTTCACTCTCTTTTCGAGTGTGACTGGAATAATCACGAGGGTCAGACGCAGTTAAGAGAAATCCACTTCTGCGTTCATTTCTGAATGTTCAATTAGACTTGAAAATGCAGGAGAACAGAATAGAGGCTCCTGGGACGAAGGCTGCAACGCAGATGCACGGCTATTTTTGACTGCTGAAGAAACTTCTGCTGCATTCAGAGTATGAGTTTAAAAAATAAATAAGAGGAAATGTCTGCAAAAACAGCTTACCAACAAGTGATGCATGATCCATTGTTTGTCCTCGATTTTGGTTCAAAGAAAAGCATCCACTCAAAGCCTCTTTGTTCTCTAAAAAGCCTAATTAAAACTAAAACTAATTAAAAGTAAAGGAGCCCACATGTAAAAAGGCAGTGTGATTGCATCAATTATCAGACCTGACGAGTACTATTTGTTTAGCTTCAATTAACACACCTCTTCCAAACACAATAAAGCAGAAACCCATTTCCAGAGAAGTCAGGACGGTTTATAAAATGCAATAAAAATGAAAACATGTGACTTTGTGTTCCGCCCTGATATACAGTACTATACTAAAGTCAAAGACCAAGGTTAGGTTTGTTGGTTTAGTAAAGTTCTAATGATCACACATGCATTTGTCAGTCTCTTTATTTGCCCTAAGAATGCCATTATAACAGGCCACCTAGGTGTCTTCATTTTTTTTTTTTTTTTGGCAATACAAGTGTCAGAAAATGTCTCTTTTGCCAATTCTTTTGCACCTTAGTTTTCAGGAAGAACTGAACTTTCAATATCTGGCCATTAATTATAATTATTATAATAATAAATGCTTAAAATAGTGTATTTTAAAATGGATGATTGACAAATTACCCACATTGGAAGACTGGATAGAACTTGTTAAAGAAATTTCCCAGATGGAGAAACTCACATTTGCATTGAGACTCGATTTTGACAAATTTGAGGAATGCTGGAAACCATGATGGACTTTATGAACGCTAAAAAGGAGCAAAACCTCACACCCACTGTTGTTTAGCTACTATATTACTGTTGTTGTTTTTTTTTATTACTGTTCTGTTGTTCAAAAAAAAGGGGGGGTAAGAAAACAAGAAGTGAAGGCGCTGGAGATATACACAGGAAAATAAATGTACAGATAGACTGTTTTGTTCTTTTCTGAAAAGAAGAGATATAGAAAGACAGCATGATGTTAGAACAAAATGTTATGTGCATGTGAATATAAAACGTGTAAATTCTCCATTTCAAAATCAAATAAAAACTGTGTTTTAGTAAAAAAGAAAAAAAAGGACATGAGGTTTTTAGCATATTTATTATAGAAACAACTGTCAATGTCTATAATGAAACTTTTTGGGATTGCAAAAATACATTTTCAACTATTTTCCATCTGCTCAAACATGCTTTTTGCTCTTGAACATTCAGTATCCATATTACAGATTTAGATTTTTTGTTATTTCCAGGTGTTTTTTAGCCTGTGTGGCAGTCTCTGAAACAGTTCCTATTTGTAATAGAGTCCCACATTGCTGCCATAAAGTGTATATAGTGTCGGAAAGCCCGGGATTTCAGCCTTTCAATGCCATTTGAATTTTGTGGATAGTGCAAACGGTTCAAGAGTTTAAAAAATTTCAATACTGTAAAGTGCAAAATGTAGTGCCGGAGAGATTGCGGTTGTTAAAGGGTTAACATCCAATCTGATAAATGTGAAGTATGTACAGCCGGAAAAACAAAAGTATCAGGGAGAAAACAGCTTCTATAAACCAAAGTGGCTGCATTTAGTGTGACCTCCCATTGCATTTAACATGACTTTAACCCTTTTGTTATTGCATTTATTTTCATGTCAGATGCTTCTGCTTGTGCTGATTCTTGTCATGGTTGAAGTCACTATTTAGCGTGACCCCCTGACCCCATAACAACCCACTGAATTCAGTTTTTTTGTGTCTTTTAAGGCTGTGCACATATCTCCTGTATTTTCTTGCTGTATCTAAAGAAAAGAGAATGACAACTAGACAAAACTAGCAGTCGGAAGCAACGGCTAGGGGTATATCCCTGAACGCCCCAATCCTTCACCAGACAGCTATGATGTCATGACGTGAAGCATCCCCAGGTCATGACCTTTCATTTGCATTTGATTTGAAGTCAATCAGACAAATAGTTCCAGAGATACGAACAAAAGAGTGTTTAGTGATTTTAAACTTTTGAGCGGCCCCTTGTGGCCAATCTAGAAATGGTAAATCATCCAAAATTGAATCAGTTCTTCCTCTTCATGATAGTCATTGATATGGAAAATTTGGAATTTTTAAACCGAATATTTTTCAAGTTATCACATTAACACGAAGGCCATCCGGCGGTGGTGGAGCCGGTCAGACCAAAAACATAATATCCCTGAAACTGCGTTCGGGGATATAAATACGTTTGCTCATTTCGACCCTAAAGCTAAAGGTTGGCAATAAATGATCGCAAATCATTTAACGTTAATATATAGTGTAATACAGTTAAACGATACAGCCGTATGCACTGACATTTATTTTGAGACATTATGAATTATGGGATAGAAATCCAGAAGCAAAACATGTGGATTGAAATGCAGATGTCTCATGTCATGCACTGTTCCTCTGCTGTCAAATGCAATGTGCTTTAATGCTTAAATTAACATATATGAGTGACTTAGGTTTATTTATGCATAGTTTTTTTTTTTTTTACATTTGTGTGCCGATTTACATTTACAGTAATTCATTCTGCTTTACAGTGATGTTAAACTGGAAAAATACATTTTATGCTAATTAATGATCATATTAGCATATCAGTGGTTTGTTTGAGTGTGCACACATTAGCATAAAGATAATGTGATGTGTTAATGCATTTAGATATAAACATAGCATCCAGTCATGATTTTGATGGTTCGCATTTCCTGCATTGCTGTGTTGAAAACAGTGACTTGTCAAGCTAAGTAGAGATTTTCTGTCTTTTCCATTTTGTATATTCCATTTTCACTCAGAAATCCTATTAGTATAGGGCTATTATCACCTGTAGACCTCTTCTGATTTGGAAATTATCTGTATTTCATTTGGCGCATTTGCAGAATGTACTGACCTTCTTGCCAAGTTCTGATGTCAACACTCACCACTTACAGATAACCGTTAAAAAAAAAAAAAAAAAAAATCCATACTGTATTCTGTCATGCATGACATCCATCTCGTCATCTTCTGAGACACTGACCTTCTGCAGTATTTACGTTTGCCCTTTCACTGAATATCCATACTATATGGCAACATGAGGCTCCTGAATTTATATCCACATCTTTAAAAGCTTGATTTTTTTTTTTTACAACTTCTATTTATTTCTCATTTTTATCAGTATAATACAATCCAATCTCCTCAGGTAGAGGAGCAGGAAAACAAACAAATGAAAAGAACAGCCTGTGTTTGTTTCAGAATGTACTAAGGTTCCTCATTTGTCCCTGAACGTCAGCCATAAAGAGATTTTCTTTCAACTTTAGTTTATATGTAAGATAATCCATGACAATTATATCATCTGTGATTCAAAGCCATTGTTTGTAAGACGGAGCATCAGTCTTAAGCCAGTTCTTCGTTATGGCCTCCTTCCCGGCCACCAGAAGGATATCGGTCTCCTTTATGCACCGATTCTTCCAAATGTCCGAGGTACAGAACAAAACAAGAATTTGGGATTGTAAAGGGTGTCCCAAAAAAAATGTATAAACACTTTAGCAGCTGATAACTCAATTATTTGCTTTTTATTTGCAGATTAAACCCATGGGAATTAATGATGGCAGCCAGACTACACTTTAAAGAAAGGACATTCATTGTAAAATGTTAATTGCACGCAAATACCAAGGGAATTGTTTCGTGATGTGTGCGATTCCATTGCTTCGCGTCGTCTGGACCAGAACGGATGTCAGTTTGAGAACAGGCGGTGAAAAAAACGATAAAATCATGTTTGTAAAATAAATAATAAAGTTAAATAAACACCTACTTTACAATTATTTAAAGTGTGTATACATTGTTTTGGGACACCTTGTATATCCCAACACATTACAGAGAGCTGAGTGAACCTTCCCCCAGAAGGGTTGAATATTTGTGCATTTCCACAATAAAAGCTTGCATTTATCATCACTAGCGTAGCCTCTATATTAGCAGCATAAATCCCAAAAAAATTACAGAGGTCATTTGTGACTAATATTCTCACAGGACATTTGTGTTTGTTGAAACGGGTCAATTGCGGTGGAATTTTTACTTCATAAATTAGCTACATGGCCGATTCAAGCAGGATTAAGACCATGGACAACTTCTGCGATTATTACCAATTACCAGAGATCCACATGTTGCACTAGTTCCCGCGCGAATAGGGTTATAGATTTTCACCTATCATGCATGGAAACTGTTGATGAAGGAGCAAGGCGGCTCGATTCCCGGCTGTGTAAACTGGTTAGATACTCGTGTTAATTAAGTGAAAGATCGATCATTTCGCTCGTACACGACAAAGTAGAAAATTTTCCGTCAATTCACTCCCTAACTTCATCTAAATTTGTTTAGTTTCACTCAGTTCAGCTCCTGTTCATTTAAACCTCATACATTAACGTATCAGTTTGAGCCTATTGTAAAAAAATCGATGCGTTTGAGTGCGAGTTAAGAGTCTTTTGGGCAGGTTCTATTAATGTTGGTGAGCGTGTTGGAGATGATTAAGCCCTAAAACCTGTGTGTATGTGTGTCAGTGAGCAACTACCAGAACACATCTATTAATCAGTGTGCGTACCCACCCTTAATTAAAACTCCAACTTCCCCCTGGACCCTGCTTCTGCGCTCGTGTGCGTGTCGAAGTGTGTCTGCATTTGTATTCCTGTCGCCGCTTCCGAATCTCAACATTCATGACTATGCATGGGAAAAGTGCACAACAGCACTTCACATACTCCGAGCCGCATTTAACTATTGTACATTTAGACTAACAAACACACCCTGCTTTGAGTTTTAAAACGCGCTAATGAACTGTTTGGGCTGACCTGGAATCTGTAGAGGTTGGCCAGAAAGTGACAGCATTAGTTGAAACTTCATTAACGCTGTTCACTTTTTGTTCTTTGTGTCAAAAATGCTTTCATTTGCATTCATTCTCCCGTTGGTTTTATGTCGCGCCTGAAAGCTTCGAGGCGCCACGCTGCGCAAAAAATAGCAGCAACATGCTCGGTCCACATGCTAACTGTGCCTCTAAGTTTATCCAATGAGCTGCCGCCTACTCTCAATCCAAGCACTTAATTGCACTTTTTGTTTTTTATTTGTACTCGCTGCCTCCTACACCTGCACTTTTACATTTCTGCAGTTTCTCATTCTTACTCACACAAAACCACTACACCAAATCATCCCAGCTATTTTACCAGAAGCGATTAGCAGTAATCGTTCTTCAGCTCCTGCATCACCTGCAGCTAAAACACGGGAATTCAGTGTTTCAGCTGTTCTACTTAACCCTTTTAAGACTTGCATTATAACAGGCCCCCCTTCATGTTTTCTTTGCTATAAATGTGTCAGAAAATGACACTTTTGCCAACTATTTTGCACCTTTGTTTTCAGGAAGAACTTAACTTTCAATATCTGGCCATTAATTATCGTTATTATAAATAATACATGCTTAAATCAGTGTGTTTTAGTCAAAAAGAAAAAACGGACCTGACGTTTTTAGCGTATTTATTATCAGCAACGACTGTAAATGTCCATCACGAAACTTTGTGTGTGTGTATTTTTTGTCTGTGCAGGCTCGAAACATCAGCACGCCCGAGCTGGCAGCTTATCAAGATTGTTGAGCTGGACCCCGGCACATTAAAATTACACTCAACCTGGTAACAACTGCTAATTTGTGAAACATTTGTCACATTTTTACAAGTAGGTTCTGTAATGAATGGCTTCTAAAGGTTACAGAGTCTTGGGAGTATGATTCCAACCTGTAAACTAGGACACATTTAACAGCCGTGACAAAAGAGACATTTCAGTTTTTACTTGGAACAGACATTAAAGTCATCTATTCTATTCTATTACAGAAAAAAGATCAATAATTTCACAAAGACTGTATGGAGGGAGGTGGGCAAATGAGCAAAAATAAATCTAAATAAAATAACGACTCAGACGAAGAACAGTTTCCCTTTAGTTTCAGTCTTTTAGCTAAAATTACTGTAAACATTTTGACCAATCACTATACGTTATCATCCTAATCTTACTTTGTAAACTAATTTCCCCTATCTATCTATCTATCTATGGAAGGAATAAAAACAACACTAATTTTACTATTCATAGGTTTTTTGGTTTTCTTTTTTTTTACATTTTTGTTTATTCTGGAAACAATATTTAAAACATCTCACAATCTGAAGCAGTTATTTCCACCCCTGGTACAAAAATACAAACATTTTGCTCCTCCCTCCAAAGCCCCGCCCGCTTCCCCCTGCCTGAGCTCTGACGCTTTCAACTATTTTCCATCTGCTCAAACATGCTTTTTGCTCTTGAACATTCAGTATCCGTATTATAGATTCATATTTTTTGTTTTTTTAGCCTGTGTGGAAGTCGCTGAAACAGTTATTACTTACAACGGAGTCCCAAATTGCCACCGTAAAGTGTTATATAGTGTCGGAAAGCTCGGGATCTCCGCTTTCCGACGCTGTTTGAATTTTGTGGATAGCGCAAACGGTTCTGGAGTTATAGTAATTTGAATGCGGTCAAGTGCAAAACGAAGCGCCGGAGAGGTTGCGGTTGTTAAAGGGTTAAATAAGTCGAGCACACGCGCAGCACAATCCGAAACCTCTGAACTGAAAAGAAGTGAACTACAGCTGACCTAATGTTAAAACCTGATGACAGATCTCCCATCTCCCAGGAAAGTGTATTACCCACCAAACTAATCAGATTTCAACTTCACCAAGGTCACTGCCTGCTGCTCCTCTGCTCCGTTGTCTAGTTTTCAGCTCTTACTCTGATCACAAATTAATATTCACCCAGAAGCCCTGACCACTGCTGGGAGACCAAAGGTGTGTGCGCTGTGCATTTTCCTTTTTTTTTTTTTTTTTTTTTTGGGGTGGTGTTGGTGGGGTTTAATTCATCCACACGACTATTCTCAGCTGAAGCGGAGCAAACAGTAAGGCAATGAGAGAAATGACTGACCCTGTGCAGAACAAGGGTGAAGATCAGATCAGAACAAAGATAGAAAACAGATAAAGGGGATAAAACCAAGAAGCGGAGCGCAAATATCTATAGAGAGAATCAAACACCGTGTCTTGTGCTTTGAAGCCTGCTACTGTATGTGTTTCATGCCTTTACGGTATGTGCAGGGTTTGAGTGATTTGATACATGTAGTGGTGCAGACCCTTCTCTCAAAATCCAATCATCCCCGCCAGACGACTGTCACCCAAAGCCTGGCATTTTATTTGGGACTTTAGGCCCTTTCACCCCATCGCAAACAAACAACACAGGACTTTTCATTTCATGTGCAATCTATTTCTTAACATCTTGTGCGAGATTTAACCAAGATTATTGTTAGATTAGAAAACATTAGATTAGATCATATTAGATTAGAAAACATTAGATTAGATAACATTAGATTAGATTAGATAACATTAGATTGGATTAGATAACATTAGATTAGATGACATTAAAGTATATTAGATTGCATTACATTACATTAAATTAGATAGATAACATTTGATTAGATTAGAAAACATTAGATTAGATTAGATAACATTAAATTAGATTAGTTAGAACTTTAATGATCAGGAAATTGAGGTTCCAAAACATCAAAAATACGGAATAGACACACAAGAAATACCACAAAAAAGGCAATAAAAAAAACAATACAATAACTATAAAAAAAAAGTAGTGAAAAATTGCAGTTGCACATTGGAAAGTACTAGTAGAAACAAGTGGCAAAGTAGTAATAATAATAATAATAATAATAATAATAATAATAATAAGTATCATATTATAAT
>JAPQRP010000012.1:12688829-12701022 GCA_037367295.1 Apogon hyalosoma | reverse complement strand
AAGGAATGATGTTCAAAGGGATCATGTGGATGTGGACAGGGGTCTGGATCAGCACTGATGATGTTCTAATGTTCTAATAGTGATGTTCTTTTCACCTTCCATGTGTTTTTCTTGTTTTTTTTTTTTTTTGTTTTTAATGTATATACTTCTTTGATTTATTTATTTTTTGCCACTTACAGGCAACGAACCAAATATGGTAACTTCACTGACTTTAACAGCCATAAAAGGCATTGATTTTCATTTATGTAATTTTATGTCGTTTACATGTTTTATGTATAGAATTTTTTTGTTGTGACTTTGTTCAATAGGTAGGTAGGTCTGTGTTGCACAGGGACACTTTTAATTGTCGCACAATGAAGACCATAATGAGAGGGTTTTTGCTCCGTTTGTGAGAGAAAGTATAAATTACTTCAATAAGATTTTGCATCGTTCATTCCCCTGGAGGATTTTGTGTTTGCCATTTTCACCCCCTCTTGGTTTCATGCAGCCGGCGAGGTACGTTTATTTATTATATTAAGTTGCATATATGGTTTTCAGTAGATGTGCATGTGTGTTCTATTGTGTACTTAAGTGTGTGTTATTTAGTTCGACGGTGGATTTACTGGTGATAAGCTAAATCTATGAGTAAATGAAGAACTTCGGCGTGGCGTATTTCCTGGAGGGAGTGACACTGACATTGATTTTCTACATGACAATAAAAAAAAAAAAAAAAGTCCTACAATAACATACTACAGTTGAAATGTTGAATTTCCCAGTATTTCTATGAGTGCCCAGTTCTGAGTAAATCATTACTCATTGATGAGAATGCATCTTTTTCGCTTAAAACTAAAAAGACAGCTGTTTTACATATTGTTCACTTGCCCTTCAGCCTTTTAATAATACCAGGATAAACAGTCAAACACTCATTTGTGAATGATATTTTCACCCTTGCCTTGAAATTCTATTCTTTATTTCGTTCAGAGATGGACATCTGTGGGCATCTTTCACAGTTTATTCTGAGTTTAAAAAGATTCCCATGCCCATCGCACTGTTGTCTGGAATAGATTAATCGCTCTACATGCCTTTCACCTCGCTCCGCTGTGAGAAAAGGCTCAAGCAAGAGCCCCTTCTGTTGGTTTATTTCAAGTAGTTTATTTATGCTGAAGCACAAAAAATATAGAATGAAACTGTGTAAATTACACAAGTGTGAAGTAAAATAAAGCAGAGAGCAAGATGATGTGAGAGGAGCCACATTATGTCTATTCTGTGCTTTTATGTTTTCGAGATTAACACATTTTCACGGAGTTTAATCATCTGTCCTACCCACTTTTTTTCACTACACAGTGTGTGTTTTCTCCAATCTCCCTGATGTAACACCATACAACAACTCATTGTGACATCTGCAATGAATTAATGCTATTAAAAAAAAATACAGTCTGGGAATCCAGGTCTCATACGTGTTCACTGCTGACTGTGCTGTACTACAATTAAATTCATTAAATAGTCTATTTTAAAAGCAAAATGCTGACAATAAGCTGTTTTAAAGAGGCTGAGGAGACATCACCATGAGCTCATATGACATGTACATGAATAAGCCATGCAGCTCATTATTTTTAATTAGCCCACCATTTTCTTTCTCAACATTTTTCTCAACAAAAGACACCACTGTCTAGGCCTGAATCCCGAAGCAGTGTTAGAGACTGAATGAGACTTATGTCTGAAAACTAAGAAACGAGGGCTGTTATTGAGTATAAAATCAAAACACGTCACAAAGCATTAAAAAGCTAATTAACCAAGAATGTACAAAAATGTTTCACTCTTCTCAAACTGGAAAACCTTTAAAATTGGCTTCAAAACTGTGTTACACAATTAATCACGCTATAATTATTTAAATAGTTTGCGAAAGACTCTGAAAAAGCTTTCAAGTTCAAGCTGAGAACATATTTAACGTTCGCAAATGTTCCAAAAAAAAAAATCACAGCTGTCAGCTTTTCAGCTCATTGTCAGCCACAAATTTAATATAAATGTGTCGAGAAACAGGAGTGAAGGATGCGAGATGCAAATGAAAGCAAGAAAAAGCTGCGCCCGTTCTCAAAATGCACGTCACCGCGCGTCCTACCTTGACTCCTCGCACTCTGAACTCGGCCAGGGCTCGGCTCATCTTGGACGCCGCCGTCTGCAGGTCCTTCCCGCTGGCGATGACTTTGACCAACAGGGAGTCGTAATGGGGTGAAATGATGGCGCCCTGGAAGGCTGACGCGCTGTCCAGACGGATACCCATGCCTTCGCCGCTTCGGAAGACCTAGTGAGAAGAGCAAAGGTGAAGGATTTCAGCAGTTCACAACGTTAGCCTTGACATAAACTCCAAAAGGAGCAGTAAAATATTAATAGTTCAGGCTCCTTTGAAAGTTTAAGAGAAAGTCTGCAAGTCCAAATGATTAATTGTTCATTAGCACCAAGTGAATATAATTTAAAGGAAATACAGTGCAAATATAAATAAACATTTTATACAGCATTATTTTGGATTATATTAGAGCAGATTCTGCTGGAGCTGGCAAGAAAATGCACCACACAATTTGTCACCTAAAGATTAAGTGAATTCATTAGAGTTATTATCGTCTAACCCTCCGTGGTCCAGTAAACCCAGCGGATGTTCAAATAATTTTCGGATAAAGTGCAAATGCAACTGCTTTTTTTTCCCCGACGAGCAATCAAGCTCATGCACACAGACCAAAATGACACAAATATGTGCAGTAATTTTGCAGTGCTGAGCAGGATTTTCAGCACGAGGAGAATTTGGTGCACGACGTTAATGATGCAGCAAAGCAAAGTATCGCAGGGTAAGACTGCCATTATAACAGGCCGCCTAGGTGTCTTCATGTTTTCTTTGCAATAAAAGTGTCAGAAAATGTCTTTTTTGCCTATTCTTTTGCACCTTTAATTTCAGGAAGAACTTAATTTTCAATATCTGGCCATTAATTATCATTATTATAAATAATAAATGATTAAAACAGTGTTTTTTAGTAAAAAAATTAAAAAACGGTCTTCAAGTTTTTGGCATATTTATTATCAGAAACAACTGTAAACGTCTCTGAAACAGTTCCTTTCTATTTGTAATAGAGTCCCACATTGCTGCCGTAAAGTGTTGCATAGTGTCAGAAAGCTCAAGATATCAGCTTTCTGATGCCGTTTGAATTTTGTAGAAAGCACACACGGTTCTGGAGTAACAGTAATTTGCTTTTAAGTGCCAAATGCAGCACCGGAAAGATCACCGTTGTTAAAGCGTTAAGAAAACACGTTCTTTGGTCTGACAAGGAATCCAAAACCAAATTAAAAAACACGCAACAAAAACAAGACAAAGGCTTGAACATACATTTCTGCTTTGACAATGCTGCTAGAAATGCATTAGCAAGGCAGTTGAGAAGTATTATTTTTAGACCCCGACTTACCATTTTTAATTTGTTTCGCTATTATCTTCAGTTAACTTAAAGCGGCGTATGACTTTGGTCACCAATTTTTCATCAAATCTGTAAAACCCAAGTCACAGCCTAAGTATCACGAATCTGTAAGTTTTTCCGTGATTACTCAACTGAATTTCTTCCCTCACGGTGAACAATTTCATCGTGTACTCCACCATAAACAGTCCGTTTGTTTGCAAACAGAGCTGGGAGGTTACTTGGGCATTTTCAGAAATGTCTGACGTGCACTGTGGGAAGCGGAGCTCCAAGCAGCCGCAGTAGCAAGAGGCAATGGAGCGGAATTCATGATACTTAAGCTATGGTTTGGGTTTTACAAATGTGATGAAAAATTGGTGACCAAAGTCATGCGCTACTTTAAGTTTATCTATGATGATGTGACAGTAAGCCTTTCGGAAATCTTCTTTCAGGTGCCATTTGTTGTACGCATGGAGGTAGTTTTGATGCACGTTTCACCATTATTTCAGCCAAATAATCATAAACTAAACTGCAAATAATGCCCAGGGTAATTCTATTGCCGTTGTTAAAGGGTTAAATAAACCAGCAGGTGGAAAATGACAAGTGACAGAAGAGTCAGACTATCCAGAAGGGTGAAATACAGAGAAAACGAGCATGAGACGAGGGTGAAACGGAAGCGGTGGTTGCTTCCAAACCACTTGGCAAGAGAGCAAAGAGGGAGGAGAGGAGATGTGAGGAGAGAGAGGGGGGGGATCCAACACTACAACATATGGAGCACCTCGAGGCCTGGAAGAGGAAGATGAGTAGAAATTGTAATTATAACAATGTTGTGCCCTACTGATGATATGCCGGTAACATTTTCAGACAGACAGTCTCCATGAGCCCAGCCTTCGACATTTACAGCCAGTCATTTTGCGCTTTACTCCTCGCAGTTGCTACTCGCTAATTAAAGCATTGTTTACATCCAGTGGTTGAAAATGTTGGAGAAATGTCCAGTCAAGCATGTGGCGGGGTATACAATGACAGCAGTGGTCGCCAAAATCAAAGTATGAATTATGCAAACTGTAGTGCAATAGAAGGGAAACATTACTATTACAAGCTTACAAATCAATATACCAGGCTGAATTTTAAATGACTGAATGAGTGGACACTGCTGTATTTTTCAATTTGGATTTAATATTTCATAGAATGGTTTATTCATAGACGCATCTTTCACCGAGGAGACTTTTCTGATGTTTTTCCTACAGGAACTCGGAGGGTGAGTTAAAAGAGACTGCCTCCGTAACGCTGTAAATGTATGAGAAGCTGAGGCGGATTAAATTGTCACAAGTATTGCTGCCCACGCTTTGAGACCTCTACACCTGCGCATGTGCGCCGTTTCCAGGCTCAAAGCTCCAATTTCCAAGCTGTGATTTTCATTGAGCCCTTTGATTTTAGGGCTCAAGGCCGGTCATCAGCATTTCAAGTGTTACTGAAGTAGACATGAACGCTCTATGTAATACTTCCTCTTGTAAAAGCATGAATAACTATGAACGCCGAATTAAGTCGTTGCACTCTGCATCAAATTTTTTTCCGCTTTATACTTAAAGGTTTGTTATTTTGTGTAGAGTAGGATGCTTGCTCTCTATCCAAGACTTTTTCAAAACTGCTTTCCCCCCCAGACCTTGACTTCATGTATTTATACTTGCGTGCCTACTTTTTTGGTTGAGATTGTACCTGTTGTGTGTAATAGAAAAGTCATTTGAATAAATTTAGGAATGAACAAGCGGTGCCAAGCACAACAAACCCCGCCCCTTACACGTACTGCAGCTTATTTTGGCATCGATCAACTCTTTCAACCATTTTCAATATTTGTTAAATATAAAGTTTATATATGTGCCAAGTTTGAAGTAAATTGAAACAAAATTGATGTTTTTATAGACATCTGAAATTTCACCTATTATAAGTAAATGGGAGATGAAAAAGATTAAAACATTTAACAAAAAAATCAAAAACAAGCTATCACTTAGGTATTGTTGTAGAGTGATGTCTAAAATTAATTGGTATATCTCTGCAACATTTTACGTAAATTGAGTTAAAATTGATGTTTTTATAGCAATTTGAAATTTTGCCCATTATAAGTAAATGGGGGAAAAATATTTAAAAAAATGTGAACTTTGACCTACTTTTCCCAAAATGTAATGTCATCTATTCTGGGTCACTGGCAATCTATAAACCCAAGTTGGTATGAATTGAACAAATAGTTTTGCTGCTAAAGTGTTAACTTTCGGGAGGTGGGGTAATAAATGCAAACTTTGCAGTAAATTATGTTTTACTGACAGAAATGTTTTCAAAACCAATGAAAATCACAAGTGCACTGATATCACAAAAAAACAGTTTCACTAGAATAATTCCGGTACCGACCGATTAATGAAATCATAAAGTTTGTTATATGTTTTCCTCATGTATTTCTTATCTTGCAAGATTCTGTGCCTTTGAACATACCATAAATTCAACTGAGAGAAACTTTTTTCCACATTTTTATGAAGACTTTCACACAAAATTCCAGACTTTTCAAGGTCTGGAAAACAGAGTTCTAAACTTTTTAGGACTTTCGAGACCTGTGCAAGCACCGTGTAGAGGAGCTTCAACTGATGTGTGCACGAAAAAGTTTTCCGAGGTCAATCACTTTTTTACTGATTGATTTTTTAGCATTAACCCATAAAGACCCAAACATCCATCTTTGACCAAAAGCATTTACTGATCTAAAATGTTTAATACCCATTGATCCACTAATCCTATCAGTACATGTAAATAATTGGTGTAAAATGCAGTTTGTCATATTTTCATGGTCATCAGATATGACTCATTTGGATGCTCAGAGGCTCCACAGTTACCATGGCAACATTGTCATTTTCTACAACACTGATTCACCAGTAAAAGCCATGGCGTTAGATCAGTGACAGTGGATGGAGACGCTTGGTTAACGCTGAGTTAATGATATATTTTGCCGAAAAAGTCTGCTTTTCTTCAGTTTTCTCTGTTTCCGATACGATAACCGTTGAATTTACTCTGAGCTTTTATGAACATTTACGTGATCAGTCAATTAAATATAGCAAAAGACATGATTTTCACGGCGAAAACACAAAATAAAGAGGATGATATTAGTCGCACTGGGTCTTTATGGGTTAATATCTGCAGCAGGACATTTTCCGAATAATCAACAATTACCTTGCACAGTTACTGGGGTAAATAAATGCACTCACTTCAACAGAAACAGGAATAGTGGACGTGCAACAACAATTCTCTCAATACAACATCCACCATGTAATTTCTCCAAAAACATTCCTGACTTTATTTCCATGTTGCCCCTAAAGCCGACGGCGCTCTAAATGAACCATATTTTGCCAACTGTGGCTAATCGGTATTGCCGCTGGGCTTCTGAGGCATTTTGTTTCCACTACAGTCTTGAGGCAGTTGCCAACCCTCCACTGTGCAAATGCCCCAGGGAAGATCGAGTCTGTTTACTTTTCTGCTCTATTCATTAAATCTTCCCTTACTGTGAACAAGCTATATTTTTAAGTTGTCACCCCTCAACACTGCGGGCTAAGCGGATACACAAGACCGATGCAGCCGTTAGTGTTGACTGCTGTGTTAAAGTGACTGACTGGCTGTCTGATGGCTGCCCAGGGTTTCTTTTACATGGTGTTATTTAATATCAAACTGCTACAACCCCAGTGGGGATATATAGTGAAGCACCAAACACTGCTCGCATTGAAACTGAAGCTGCTTTTAGTTTTGACTCATTTAGTCTATACGTCTGTACAGTTTGACTCGACATCAACGCTATTTTCTGCGTATTTTAAGCATCTGGCTAAGACTTTTATCCAGAACAACTTGAAGCGATAAAAGGGGAGGAGGATGGGTCAGTGACTAGCTCAAAGGCACTTCCCGGACATCCTCGTCTGTGTTAACGTTAAGATTTTAAGGGAGTTTAAGTGGACAATATAAGTTTGGCGATAGATACACTACATGGACAAAAGTACTGGGACACGTTGAATTCAGGTGTTTGTTTTCTAACAGGGGTCTGGGATACGAAACAATCATGACAAATATAAATATCATTGCATTGGTTACTTTTGTTTACATTGTTTCTCAATCTTTGCTTCCAAAATCCCTCAGAGATGGTTTTTATTTCATTTCCCTCAAAATAAATATTGATGGTTTTATCTCAAATTAGCATGAACAGGGCATCATATGAGCTGCAGCCACAATGTGTCCCAATATTTTTGTCCGCGTAGTTCATAAACATCGATGTTTCTTTAAAATGTAAAGGGAGAATTTTCTCTGTACGTGAGATGTGAAGAATGCAGGTGGTTAGTTATGGTAGAAAATTATTAATTACAGCCAGAACATGAAAAATATTTTTAGAAATTTAGAGGTAGAACATTTAAAATGATAGTCATGGATGTAAGAAACAATGACAACAAAAATCAGTGTTGAGATAAATTAAGTAAAAACCATCTTTGAGGTATTCTGGAAGCAAAGATAACAATTTAAATCAAACTAACTAATGCAATGCAACGCAATTTTGGCATTTGTCATTATTGTTTTGTAGCCAAGACCCCTGTTAGAAAAGAAACACCTGAATTCGACATGTCCCAATACTTTTGTCCATATAGTGTATATAGGTCTAGAAAAACTCAGAGACCACTGCTACTTCTTCTGAAATCAGAGTCTTTATATGTGCAACAGCCGTTCAGGTCCAGTGTCTGTTCAACTCCAACACATGCACATTTCACTCCACTTAACCACAACCTGAATCAGCTCTTATAGGAAAAGTATAAAATCACTGCTGTGCTCATCACTATCCTCATCCCTTTCCAATCAAGGTGTGGATTAAGCACCACCAGAGAAAGACCTTGTCATGGCCTAATCTCCAGACCTGAACCCTGTTGAAAACTGCGATGCGATCAAGAAGAAGATGGATGGTCACAAGCCATTAAACATAGCTGAGCTCCTTGAATTTTGGTGCCAGGGGTGGAATAAAGTCAGAATAACGTCAATTCAGGTAAAAGCTGTGTCTGTGACAGGGATATTCCACCAGATACTGATTTCTGAGCTCTTCCTAAGTTGAAATATAAGCACTGGGTTTTCAAAAATAACTACAAACCTGTTTTCATTTCATTATTTGGTCTGAAAACACTGCATGATTTTTTTTTTTTGTTATTTTGACCATTCATCATGTTCTGCAAATAAATGCTTTAAATGACAATATTTGTATTTGGAATTTGAGTGAAATGTTCATTTCACTTAAACGCATATTTATAAATAGTAAAATCAGATAAAGTGATAATTTTGCAATGGTGTCTTAATTTTTCCAGAGCTGTATATTATATATTGACCAGTCTTTATGTGTCATCTAATCAGTGAATCAAAACCAATTTCTGCCTATAAATATTGTACTGGAGTTGCTGTAGATCCATTTTTTTGAAAAGCACTGACAGAAATGCTTTTGAAGCGAAATACAGTTTACCACAGCTGTTTCATGCTATAAGGTTACGTCTTCATTTTCGTGACAGCGAAAACAGACTTTACAAGCCTTTTAATTCAACAAGTGTTTGGGTGTGTTACCGTGGCAAGGCCAGATGGTTGGTGACAACTGCAACTGCAACGTTGTCACCTGGTTGCCACTTCAACCAGGTGTGAGCGAGACAAGTATTTTATAAAGTGTTCATCAAAACTGCTCTATTATCACAGTGGGAAACACACAGATGAAGAAATTAAGACCTAAAATGCTATTGATCTATGTGTGCATATATATATATATATATATACATATATATACATATATATATATATATATATATATATATGTATGTATGCATCTATATATGTTTGTATGTATGTATGCATCTATCTATCTATCTATCTATCTATCTATCTATCTGTCTATCGCTGATCTGTTCATTTCTCGGGTGTGGTTAATATCACATTCTGGTGTTGAACTGCCCTATATGTACAAAAATAGTGAACATGAAGGCCACAGAGGTTGCTGTTCACATTTCTTATATTGCAGAAGCGTCCTTCTAAAGCCTCAAACACCTCTTTCAAACACAGACTACAGATAATACGGCTGCGCGAGTTGTGCTTGTACAGCCCAACAGCAAATATTCATGACATCTAATACCTTCACTGAACTCCACTGCTGCTAGATTCTGTGTTTGTACGACACCTGTCAGCGCAGAATTGGAACTGTTTATGTTGATCTAGAGCAGGGGTGTCAAAACCGGCCCGCCAAAGGTTCCAATCCGGCCCGCAGGATGAATTTGCAAAAATGACACTGAAGATACGAACAGTCAAGGATGTCAAACTCGTTTTAGTTCAGGGGCAGTTGTGATCAACTAAAATAATAGCACAATAATCAATAATTAATGACAGTTCCAAATTTTTCTTTGTTGTAGCATAAAAAATAACATTAAATTATGAAAACATTTACATTAACAAACTATCCTTTCACAATAAAATATGAATATAACCTGAAATGAAAAATTAAGTGCTATTTTAATGCTATTCTGCCCATTACTAAATGTTTCGTGCCTTTGTAGATCCGATCCATAATGCACACATATAAATGATAACTTGAGGCATAATATTGTTAAAATTGCACTTATTTTTTCTGAGGAAATTTCTGGTTTTGTTTGGATAGGTTGTAAATGTAAGTATTTTCAAGTGTAAGTCTTAGCTTTAGCCTGTTTTACACTAAAACAGAGAAAAGCTGTTGAAGTTGACATTATTTATAGGCTTATATAATGCTATATAATGCTATTATTTTACTGGTCTGGCCCACTTCAGATCAAATTGGGCTGAATGTGGCCCCTGAAAGAAAATGAGTTGGCCACCCCTGATCTAGAGTGACATTAAACCTGCATGAAGCCTATGATCCTAAAGCTGAATTGCTAAAGAATCTGACCTTAATCTGATTCCGTGTGATTTGCGCTGTCCACACTAGAGTCCAAATACATCCTAATTTGCTTCTGAAATGCACTGTATTAACAGCAAAAATTAATATTTACATCCACGGCAAGATGTACTCATAAAACAACTTGACACGACATATTTCAGAAGAACCTGATAATAAACAGGAATGTAATCAAAACAGTAAAAAGCAAGAAGAAATATCGGGAGACATAATCTGAGCCACCCTCTGTGGGTGTAGGTTACGGTTCATATTTTCAGGAAAATATTCACATCATTTAATACGCATCACAGCCAAGCTGACATAAACAAATACACACACAGACATTAATACATGCACATATAAAACATAAAGTCGATATTGTTCTAAATTGAATTCCTAACAGTAAACAGTCTCGTCCTGCTCATGTCGGGAGACTAATCAAACATGCAGCCAGGCAGATGTTTGAGGTTACACTTTACTGCACAAACACATATGTGGGATATGTAGTCAGACTAGAACATACAAAGCCAGCCCCGAGGAGCTTCAGTTGTCGGAACCGCTCAGACGGGGGCTGTTCCGCAAAGAAAAACATCGAAAAAACGGAGACTTTAATTCCCCAGGGTTTTAAGAAACCGTGGACTCAGTCTGAGGTGGCCTACGTGGCCTCAGTGTTTACAGTCGAAGTGAATCTTGCTCAGTGAACCGTGTCAGAATTTCCAACAATTAACCTCAATAAACTAAGTATTTTCTCACACTTTATGCTCGTTAAGCCTCCGTGAAGCCTTTTCCATATTTCCCATTGTCTGCTGTGTGCTAATGAGGGATAATGCACATTTAAGCTGTACTTTTGTGTGCATGCACTTGCCTTTTGTGAATAATATCTATATTAATTTTGTCTTGAAGGCATAGATATGCGACGAATGCTGCCACGGCAACACAGATAGTGTTTTTTTTTTCCCTCAAACTGGACTCGATCCAGGCAATGCCACTAAAGACCTTGAAGACAGAAAGAAACAACAATCCAGGCAGAACTGAATGAAAAGTCAAGCAGCCTGTTAATAATTCAAGTCAAGGGCCCAATCCCATTTCACCCTTCGGCCCTTCCCCTCCATTTTGTGCCTTCACGTGAAGGGGTAGGGATGTCCTGATTCTCAATGAGTCGGAGGGGAAGGGCTAAGGGGGTGATGTTTGGCCCTCGAAATGCAGATTGTTCAGGACCACACTACAAACAGAGGGGTATGAGAAATCTCCCATAATTCTGTTCAAATTATCGGCAAGATGTAGGTAACCACAGCTAAGAAGTGCAGCAGTGCGGTGAAAAAAACACACAAATATGCATATTTTTGTCGTAAATAACTTAATCATTTAATTGTCCGTTTAATGGGTGTTATTGTGGATGAGAACCTACATTGGAAAGAGCATTTTGACTGGGTGACTAGAAAAATAAATAAATCACTTGGCATTATAACAAAAGTTAGTCATTGTGTTGATTTAAAATGTACACTTGCTTTATATTACAGTTGAATTTATCCATATCTGTCGTATTGTAACATAGTGTGGGCAAGCACTTTCCCATCGACCTTAAATAAAATATTGATCTTACAAAAGCGCTTTGTTCAAATTGCAACCCACTCCAAGCCATTGACCTCTACTGCTAATTTATTCTTCAAACTACATTTACTTAATCTTTTTTCATATTAATACCTACCAAATTTGTATTTTTATGTATAGAATTCAGTATAATCAAAGTATGTTGCCTGAGCATTTCATCTTGTATTTTGCTACTAATGCTGCAGTTCATAGATACAATACTCATCAAAATCAACAATTTCATTTGCCT
>JAPQRP010000012.1:12676056-12688809 GCA_037367295.1 Apogon hyalosoma | reverse complement strand
AGGTGGAGGCTTTAAAACAAGCCAGTTTAGGCTTTCTGCCTCTTCCTGCACCTCTACTGTTTTATCATGATTTTGATCAATGTTATGTATGAGCAAAATCAATCAATCAATCAATGCTGTTTCAACATAATATATGCAGCGTTTAGACTATGTGGAACCTGCTCAACTTGACCCAGGTACTATTCCTGGAGACTGTTTCCATTAAAGGATGCTACTGACTTTAGAGTACCTGGACCTGGTCGTCATAGTGACACTGCGTGTAACTTCTGTGACATCTGCTCAGAGAGTTGCTGATAAACTCGCTCGTTACACGTTGCCTCGTCAAACCCACGCTGAATATTTTCATTGTCCACCAAGAACAGAAATGTCAGAACCTCCTCAACCGACCACGGTGTCTTTCTGAGTCCTGCCATCATGGATTAGCCTACTGCTATATTTACTTGTACATTTCCAAATCTGTTTTTTAAAAAATGGCGTGTTGCGCATTGATGATGCAGAGACAACTCTCTGACCAATCAGTGGTCTGCAGTGTTTACAAGTCACATTTTAGTATATCTTCACCCATTTTGGAACCTCGGTCGAGCAAGTACTAAAAAAGTAGTACTGGGTGCCGGATTCCAGGTTCTTTTACGTAATGGAAAAGCAAAGAGGCCGAGTCGAGTCGAGCCGGTACCACGTAGAGGAAACGCGGCAATAGATGGCATTTCTGCAGTTTGTGGTTGATAGCTGCAAAAAAAAATGACCAAAGCCCATGGAACAGATGGTTACAGCTGCTGACGACACGGTGAATTCTTTCACAAACAAAGTTGCCGCATGTGTTTATAGCGGCATCGATGACTGCTGATGACGGAACAGGTCTGGAAGGGTTGTCCCGTTTCAACCCCTACCCCTTGCAACTCCATTTCAAGTGCAAGGGCCAAGGGGTAGGGGTAGAGGTGAGGGGTGAATTGGGATTGGGCCAAGGTGTCAGCATCTTTCAGCCAAGGGCGCTGTCCGACAAGAAAGCCTTGTTTTCTCCAAACATTGTCACCCCCCCACACACACCTCCTCTACTCTCTGAATAGACTGGATATTAATAATTTAAGAACAAACGCATTGACATAGCCTCGCCGACACGAAGCGGGAACATGCACCGATTTAGCACCTGCTGTCGTCTTACTCCCAGTTTATTATAATACAGCATCATCCTGTCTGTTTTCAGCGTTTACCACTCATGTCTGAGCTTTATCAACCAATCTCAGGTGGGTTTAAGTGGCTCGTATCCTCAAATTTTCACGTGTAAAAAATGACAATGAAAATGGTACGGTTGTGATGTCCTCACACTGTCAACACAGAGCGATATTTGACTACATAGATGTTTTGTTTTGTTTTGTTTTTTTGACAGTCAGCAGATAATCCGATATGTGTGAAATGTCATGAAATCAGCCAGACATTTGTCACAGATGATTTGTTTCAGTGCCATTTTTTTCAAAGAGATACAGATCACACTCCCTATATTGTAAATTATACATGAACCAGAGACATGGAGTCTGTGCCACAAAGCAGGGAATTTCATTTTACTGTATTCATTCGAAGGGTAAGGACATAAATAGAACATGTGAATTATTCAATGTATGACATTGTTTCATTTATGACCATATTGTGGTTTTTAACCTGGATTCTGCATAGCTTTTGTTCCTTATCCCTTTAGAGTATTGGATGTCAAATTCATTTTACTTCAGACTAAACTACACTAAGCCAAATTTGATCTGAAGTGAGCCGGACCAGGAAAATAATAACATAATAATATATAAAAAATGTCAAGTCAAAACTTTCCTCTGTTTTAGAGAGAAAAAAGGAAAATTACATGATGAAAATGTTTACATCTACAAACTATCCTTTAAAAGAATGTGAATAACATGAACAAACGGAACTTTCTTATGAAAAATACGTACAATTTTGACAATATTATGTCTCAGTATATAATTTACACATGTGCATTACAACTAACAGATCACAGTGGATCTACAAATGCACAAAACATTTAGTAACAGGCAAAATATTGTTAAAAAAAGACATTTCAGGATGGTCATATTTGTTCAGGTTATTCACGTTTTTAGTGAAATGATAGTTTTAGTGTAAATACATGCAAATTACATGAACATTTTTACATTTACAAAGAGGAAAATTTGGACTTGTGAGTATTTATAGGTTATTATGATAGCATTTCACTGGTCTGACCCACTTGAGAATGAATTGGTCTGTATGTGGAACCTGAATTAAAACCATTGTTAATGTCTTTTTAGCATTTCACACATTTATCCTATGGACTGGACCCTTTAGTGGGCTGGATTTGGGCTCCGGGAGTTAAAATTAGTACAACTTTTAGCATAAATTTGACTTTAATATCGGGGCTGTCAGACTGTCTTTTCTCACGTGTACAATTACATCTCCTCCGTCCTGTTGGAGCTTTGACGGATTAGCTCAAGTACATCGCTCACATTTAGTCTCCAAGAGTCAAACTACGTCTCTCTGCTTTCACTTTAAAACCCGAGTCTGGAAACATCCAATTAAAAATCGATTCAGCCTGGTCAGATGTGGCCTGAACAAATTGCCAGATGTTAAGATGACAAATGACTCGCTGCCTCGCCAAACTCCACGACATTGTGGATTTAAAATGTGTTTTCAAATGAACCACTGCGCTGCTGTCTGCTTACTCATTAGAAGTGAGTGAAAAAAGCACCAAAAAAAACCAGAGGTTAAAATAACCTTGATTATTGGTCTTAGGCGATTTCCACCAACTGCTGAACAAGATCCTTGTTATTTTCTAAACCCATTTAGGAGCCGTAACGCGGTAATAGCCCAAATCCTCCGGCTCCTTAAGTGGACCCAAGACCAGATTTCACAGTTAGCTTGTTTTTGTAATAACACTGAAAACTCTCCAAGACACTCCATGAGCCATTTAGCATTTAGTTCATTTCTCCTTCTATCCTCTTCAGTCAGTATGCCCTCGCTTTACAGACTCCTCCATCAAAACTCATTTATCTCGGAGGCCTTCGCTCTCTAAACCTTTCCACCTTCTCGCCGGCTTTCATTCCTCCTGCTCCCTGGTTAAAGTTTCCCTCTTCGCTGTCAGGTTATGTTTACGCATGGAGTTGAAAGAAGTGACGCACATGCACTCGAAGCTAATGTACGGAGAGGAAACGGCGAGACATCACACATCGCCTGGCAGCTCGGCGTATGAGGCAGAGAGACAGAAAGTGACAGCGATATGTGAGCTCCGACTGATAGCGAACCAATTAGTGTGGGAGAGGAGCAGACAGAGGCAGAGGCGCACAGAGGTAGAAAGAGCAATAAAGGGAAAGAGACAAAATAACATACAGAGATGAGAAGAGAATGGAGTCTAAATGCTAAATGTTTGATGTCGAGCTGTGTGGATAATTCGAGGCGGGGGCTGCAGGTGGAGGTGGGTTGCAGGTGAGACGGCGGTGACAGCAGAGGAGGACAAAAGCGAAGATATAAAAAAAAAGTTTGTTGGCAGGCAAAATCACACATCTGCTCTGTTTCTACAATAATTAAGGTAATCTGAGTGGGGGAAAAAAAAAAAAAACCTTCACTTCAGCCCTTAAGTATGTTCAGTTTCTTGGAAAGTTTTGAGGATTAGCAAAGATGTTCCGCACATACACACCGAAATCACACTTTAACCCTTTTAAGACGACCTTTTAAGGCGTCTTCGTGTTTTCTTGGCAATAAAAGTGTCAGAAAATGCCTTTTTTTTTTGCCAGTTCTTTTGCACCTTTGTTTTCAGGATGTCATGGAACATATTTAATCACATGGGGCTAGATATTCCCCTAAGGAGCAGATGCCAAAAGGGCTATGAGACAGAGATTATTGAACTTACTGTACATTCACTAGGTGGCTAGAATCATAAAATGGTAATGTTGTTCTGCAGCTGCATGAATGAGTAACTACTACCATATCTTTGTAAAAGGGGAAAATAACCCTTTTCAGACTGCCACTATAACAGGCCGCCTAGGTGTCTTCACGTTTTTTTTGCAATAAAAGTGTTGGAAAATGTATTTTTTGCAAGTTCTTTTGCACCTTTGTTTTAAGGAAGAACTTAACTTTCAATATCTGGCCATTAATTTTCATTATTATAAATAATAAATGCTTAACCCATAAAGACACAAAAAGCCACCGACAACCAAAACCATCTACTGATCTAAAATATTTAATAACTTCTGAACCACTAATCCTATCAATATGTGCAAATAATTGGTGTAAAATACAGTTTGTCATCTTTTCATGATAAAGTCATAATAAATTGAGATAAATCACTTAATATAAGTTAAATATCGAGAAAAAAATATTTTGGAACTGTCACAAAAGTAACACTGGGTCTTTATGGGTTAAAACAGTGTGTTTTAGTAAAAAAAAACAAAAAAAAACAAAAAACTTTTAGCATATTTATTATCAGAAACAACTGTAAATTTCCATAATGAAACTTTTTTGAGATTGCAGAAATAAACTGTCAACTATTTTACATCTGCTCAAACATACTTTCTGGTGCTGAACATTCAGTATCTGTATTATAGCTTCATATTTTTTGTTATTTCCAAGTGTTTTTTGTTTTTTTTTGCCTGTGTGGAAGTTTCTGAAACAGTTCCTTTCTACTTGTAATAGAGCCCCGCACTGCTGCCGTAAAGTGTTATATAGTGTCGAAAAGCTCTGGATCTCAGCTTTTTGATGTCATTTGAATTTTGTGGATAGCACAAACAGTTCAGGAGTTATAGCAATTTGAATGGTGCAAAATGCAGCGCCGGAGAGACTGCCGTTGTTAAAGGTTTAAAACAACGCTTTAAAAAATAATTTGACACAGAAAACTGTTGCAGACTTCACAACTTGGTCTCCTGTTTCACTGAGGCACTCTCTCAGAAGCATCTTGTTGCTTCTTCCTTTCATGGCTAAATGTGTAAGTGGGTTGACTCCCAAGGAATTTGGTGACAGCCTTGGAAAAAAATCTGGCCATCTCTTGAATTTAATTACTCACGTCCTTCAAAACTAAGAGTCTTACATCTCGGCTGATTAGGAGGCAGATCTGCGTCGTGTCGTGTGGGTACAGTATCTGCTGGCATATAGTGGTATACTGTTCCTTTTCTTTTGCAGGACATTATAATTACTTCACAGATAAAGAAGTTTACATGGCAGCTTGGGTGAAAAAGAGCTGGAACAATGCCTAATTTAGCAGCTCTCTCCAAAGAGGACTCATGTTGTGAACAGAAACCCTCCACACAAATAAGTTCCCTCTAGAATCCTCGTGTCAGTGTCTTCAAAAACTGCGATAAACTGGTTCGGTGTCAGTGGGTTTAGCCGTGCGGTCGCCTCAGTTTGAATGTGATGCTGCACCTGGAGGGCAAAACCAGGTTTTCCTTCCACTGCCGGTTATTATACCAGGTTTGTTTAGCGGAAACGCCAGATGGTTATTGTTCAGCTGGATGCACTAAGTCATGAGGAGACGAGGTTGTGTTTCTGCAGAAGCCCAGACACATAAAAATATATTTACACTTCTTCGAACGCTGCCACACAAGTGAATACAAATCGCACCGATCCCACCTGCACAGCGGCAGACTGTCAATGCAGCCTCATTTATACCGCAGAAATGGTTTACCTGACACTGGAAAAATATTACATTTTTGTCATAAGATACAGTATTAGTTTAACCAGGATTCTCCCCCTGTCAGTACAACCCTAACACACTGAAATAAGTAGTGTAGAGGCAAAGAGGCGAGGATGCTTTCTTTTTTTTTTTGACAACATTAAATCCTAAATGATGAAGGTGTAACTGCTGGCACACACTGATGTTGATGCTGAACAAAACTGAGATTGTACAACAGTATAGTACAGACAAACGTGCTTTTTAAGAATTGCTTTTCGCACATAACGGCAGAAAAGCAACTCTGCAGCAGGATTTTCCTGCAATAGAAAAATTAATTGACTTTGAGTTACTGGCCACATCAGTTATATGTATGTTCTTTCATAGTGGCTGGCCAGTAAATGTTACCAAATCAGTGTTTATTTTAGATAATGAAGAATTTCTTGTCAGTCATCTCCCAAACAGCAGAAGTATTAGTAATCGCTCTCAATTATATAAAAAACAAAAAAAAAACCCCAAAAAAAACAAGTGGTGCCAGGCACAACAAACCCTACCCCTCGCATGTAACTTATTTTGGTATTGATCCAGCTGATGTCATCATGACTATGCATGTGCTGATGTCAGCATATCAATAGCCTCTATATATGTGCCAAGTCTGAAGTAAATTGAAACAAAATTAATGTTTTTAACCACAATGAAATTTTGCCCATTATAAGAAAATGGGAGCCTTTTTTTTTTTTTTTAATTCATTAAAAATTTGAACTTTGACCTACTTTTCCCAAAATGTAACTACATCTATTCTGGGTCACTGCCAATCTATAAACCAAATTTCGTATGAATTCAACCAATAATTTTGCTGCTACAGACATTTGAAATTTCACCCATTATAAGTAAAGGGGGGGGGGAACGATTTAAAAAAAATCTCTAAACAATTGAAACTTTGACCTTTGACCTTCCAAAATGTAATGACATCTATTCTGGGTCACTAGCAATCTATAATCCAAATTTGGTATGAATTCAATCAGTAGTTTTGCTGCTAAAGTGATAATCAAAGATGCAAAGAAACAAACCGAACCAAAAACAACACCCCTTGGCTCCCCTTCGGGGGTGGGGGGGGGCAGCAGGGTAATAAATAGATACAGTCGACTATGCATCCTTATTCCTAACGTACTACTTGACCAAGGTGTCACATTTTAGAGTTAGTCAGCAGACCACATGACTCTTTTACTAAGAAGGACAAAGAGAGAAAACACAACAATAAACAGCATAAAGCATAAAACAGGACACTGACCCCGGTCTCCTGTGGTTAACTCCACAAACTTTTGATGCTCGGCCATAACCGCACTGACTGTCTCCTACTAAGGCTTCTGCTTCGTTTTTTGCCACAATTTCCGATGTATAAGGACTTGTATTGACTTCTATTTGGTCCTCTGTGTGTCAAAAATCTAAGCTATAGGGGCGCCTCGGGCGCTGAAAATGGACTCCGGACCAGGCGGCAGTATGTGATGACTTGGGAATGAGTGCAGGCTCATAAATAACTGTCTGTGCTTTTGTACACTTTTATCCTGCAGCCGGGTTAGATGAGGGATTCTCCAGAGATACACAATACTGTAAGTAAACACGTTTCAACTAGGGACTTCACTGTTTTTAGTGATTGAAATACTGCAGTGAGTGCAGTAAATGGGCCTGAGACTTATGGGATATCTTTGTTTTAAGTCTTTTTAGAGTTGGATTAGCGAGTAACTTGCAAGATTTTAACCCATGAAGACCCAAACAGCCACCTGCAACCAAAAGCATCTACTGATCTAAACTGTTTAATACCTGTTGATCCATTAATCTTATCAATGCATGTAAATAATTCGTTTGTCATCATTTCATGGTTATCACATATGACCCATTTGGACGTTCAGAGGCTCCGTAGTGAACGTGGAAACACCAGCATCGTAAAACCTATGGAGTTTGATAAATAACAGTGGATGGACACTTGTTTTTACGTTCAGTTGTTGATATCTTTGCTGAAAAAGTTGCTTTGTCTTCATTTTTTTCTCTTTCTGATATAATAACCCTCAACTTTAATCCGCGCTTTAGTGAACATCTACCCGATCGGTAAATTAAATACCAGAAAATACATGATTTACACTGAAAAACACACAAAATAAAGAGGATAATATTGTAATAAATGGTGATAAATCCCTTAAAGGTTAAATCTAGAGAAAAATTCATTCGGGGACTGACACAAAAGTAGCACTGGGTCTTTATTGGTTAATATGCTCTGTTCAGTTTATGCATATACATGTCACTGTTGGTCATTTGTCCCTTCCAACTAGATAATTTAAGACACCTAAAGGTCACATAAGTGATACTATCGGCTATTAGCGAGGGAGGTCTTCCATTGATCCGCTTTGATATTGAACGCCGATTTCATCACTTGCAGAACCAATCCCTGACGTGGATCCCTACCCGGACCTCCTTGCTTCAATATTACACGCAAGAGCGGCGATACACTGGCAGCTCCCCTTCGTCTTAAATCATTACCCAGAAGTCCCTTGTGAGTTCGGGGCCGAGCCGGAGAGCCCGATGACAAATATTTTCAGCCGTGCTGACTGGTGACCGATACAGTGACAGGGAGGTGGTATTGGTCGAGCTTTAATTAAAAGTCGTTCCCCATCTTCCTGAGATCTCCACAAGTCGAACTTAAAGCCAGGAATAAGAGAGCCAAGAAAAATCCAGTTTCATTAGGAGAAAATAACCTGAAGATTCCTTGCCCCACCAGCTCAATTTGGTGAGACTTTAGAGTCTTTTTAGCCGGAATAGATTTACGTTGTACCTTTCTTATGGCTTCCTTTAAAACCGAAGAAAAAACTAACCAATTCGAGCCTTAACCCTTTAAACCCTAAGCCTAAAACGGTCTGTCTGGACTTTTTTTTTTTATTATTTTGACTGTAGAAAAGTTAGAAAACATGTTATGAGTGAGTCCTTTTGGCCATTTTTCCAGAGCACTTAGACCATTCAAAATCTAGCAGTCATTTAAATTTACTGCATGTTATAATACTGTTAAACGGCTTCTTCTCCACCTTCTAGTACAGGTGGGAGTGAAATTACCATAATGACCCAATAAAGCCTACAAAGCGCAATATCTTGGGTTTCAGCAAGCGTTGGAATTTTTCTAATTGCATTAACAGTGAAAGAGTTACATCCATCCAAACTGCATTTTTATGACGGTTTTATATTGTATTTTTATTGTATTCATTGTATAAATAATGTATTGTATGATGTACACTTTTATATAGTTATGTGTCGTATACACTGTATTGTCTTGTTTGTACGTTTAGCCTGTTTTTAAATGTTGAGGACTACGGATGGAAAATAGCTCCCAGCTAAATCCGGCATATTTATACAAAGTAATGTTTTTATTTGTACTGAGTGTTCATTAATATGTACTGTCCTCATCAAATAAACAAATAAATAAATATGCGCAGGGTGTGTTACCGATGACACATCAGCTTTTAAAGAGTTAATGCAAGTCTGAATAAAGCTAATCCTAAAATTTGATACAATATGAATGTGCTTAAAAGGGTCATATTTTGCTAAACCCACTTCTATTAATATTTGGTTTATTTATTTGTGTCTTTGGACCCTAATAGTTCATGAAGTTTGAATTTGAACCTTCCAGGCGCTGCAAAGCTGTCTATATTCATTTTGGCAAAAATCAAGTGGATTTCTACAACCCGTTTTAATTCCTGCTTAATTGTTACGTCTATAACTAGTTACGTCATGACATTTGCACATATAAGGTCGAGACTTCCAATGAACATTTCTCCGAATATGCCGTAACTGTTTGCCAGCAGCAGCGGTTGTAGTAAAAACTGAAAATATGTCCAAACTTCGAGCCGATTACCTAAAATATTAAGTTGTTGGTTGAACGGGACAGAGCAGCACAGCCAACAACCTGGAGGGGGCGGGGCCTGAAGTGTCGCATGTGCATTTAAAGGGCCAGCGCTCAAAATGACTTTTCTGGTGTCATTACACAGAAACAGGGTTGAAGATGGACCTGTGGAGTTGAATTAATGAAGAATTCAGACCCAAGCAGAGCATTTACAGTTTATGTAGACCACAGGGACATGTTTGAAAATGCATAATTCCATTTAAAAAAGCAACATATGACCCCTTTAAATCTAATTTGTAGCATACTGGTTTCCTCTTATGTTACGGGACTATACTGGACTACTTCATATGCATTTGCATGTAACATTCACACAATAGTACTACCTCAAGTGGAATAAAGCCAGAGCTGAGTCGGAACACAATAACACATCCTATAGAGGTGTGACAGAGTTCTATCTAAACATACAAAGTGATATGTTCTTTCTGGCACAAAGAAAGAAGATAGCTTTACCTTGACCTTTGGATTTTCACAGAATCATGTTGGGGTGACAACTAGCAAACAAAGATGAAAACAAGACTGAGTTTATAGCTCCACAGGATAATTTTTTTCTCTCCGAAGAACCCTGTGATCTCAAATAAAAACCTCTGTACCCTCTGTGCATTCATGAACTTACTTCAAAAGATCAGAGAAAAATAACATTTACATTTCAGTGCAAAAACCAACTTCATCGACCACTGACCCACCCGTTCTTACGGGTTTCATCTCGATACTTTATGACTTTACTGTCGTAGTGACAAGTGTTTTTATTTTCTCATGTGACCCTAATACTGGTGAATCAATGCTGTAGAAGATGACGGCGTTTCCACGGTAACTACGGAGCCTCTGAATGTCCAAATGAGTCATATCTGATGACCATGAAAAGATGAATAACTGTATTTTACACCAATTATTCACATGTATTAATAGGATTAGCGGATCAACAGTTTAGATCAATAGATGTTTTTGGTCGACAGTGGATGTTTGGGGTCTTTATCTGTTTTATCCGTTTCATCTATTTATCTGGGTTTTTTTTATTTCATACCTATACTTTTTATTGCTTCCCTGCTGTAATGCTTTTAATATTTTATGTAAAGCACTTTGAATTGTCTTGTACATGAAATGTGCTATATAAATAAACCTGCCCTGCCACTGTAACTCCATCCTTGGGTGAAAAACATACCTTCTCTGAATAGTTGGCTCTATATAATGCATCATCATAGTTAAAATATTTAAGCACAATTCAGAATTTGTCCACACTTTGCATACGGGAGCGCAGGTGAATAACATATCGTGCTGTACACTAATACCCCTCGGCCAGAACGGACAGACAGACGGACGACAAAACAGTTACAATACCCTTTCGACCAGTCGCTGAGGGGTAAAAACTACACTGAAGCCACTCAAATCTATGGAGCCAAACCACTTCTATACCTGTCAAATCTGAAATAAACCCAAACTTTTATTTAGTATTACAGTTTTGTATATAGTATGGATTGGCTCCTCTTACTCTCAGTGCATTTTAGTGTATTTTTATTCATGTTTTGGATTATTCGTGACATATCCGTTCTTTTCTAGTTTGCTTTTGTGCTAATTTTAACATCTGGCCAAAGACGACAGACACCCTGTTGGCTAACTGTGGCTCATTTACGGCTCCTTCAGTTCAGACAACTTTATTTATCCCCAAAGGGTAATTCATTTGCACCTCTCTCAAATGCGTGCAACAATGATCAGTAACGCAAACAAAATGAGGCATATGGTCCCATACTGTCTTGTGTTCCTATTGATTAATGAACACACTCCCTGTCGCATAAAGCAATAAGTGCAAAATACATACGGATTGAAATTAGGACTGTAATGAATAGGTATTCTATATTCCGCTACCCCCCTCCCCCCAACCCTGCCAGATTATATCTCAAGGGCACCACTTGAGCAGTGTCACCCCCCCACCCCGTTTCACTCCGTTTAGGTTTTGCTGCCGTTATCTATCGCCCTGCTGGACCTCTGCTTGTCCAGGGCTTGCCTTGCACTCCACAAACAGTGTTACCTGAATCCAAAATACAACCATTCCGCCGCTCTTCCCTCTATTTCAATTTTCCTCCTATGCTTTCAATTTCACCTTCATTTCCTGTCTCTATACCGGCTTTATTTTTTATTTTTTTTTTTTTTTTTTTTCATGAGAAGAGGCCAAAATAGCAAAAATATTTTATTCCAACTTTATGCACTGCAAAAAGTGATTTTCAAGAAAGGGAAATTCAATTATTTTGGGGGTATTGATCTTTTTTTTTTTTTTTTTCCTAGTTTTAAGTGCTGATAGACAAACTATCTTGGCAGTTTAAGAATGTCAACCTTGTTTTTAGAACATATATCTTCCCTTTTCTAATTAAGAATTTGCAGCTTATTTTAAGTTCAAATGATCTAGAAATGAGCTCTAAAGATGTGCAACACGAGCAACCAATGCTTTGCCACATTTGCAACAAATGTTTCTCCGTATTTTAAGCAATAATTTTTCTTAATTCAAGAGCAATACATTTTTATACATTCAGACACAGTGACAGGGCAACAGTGTACATGTACATTTGTGGTTCACACTGGGTTTTTTGTCCAATCAAAGAGGTTTTTTTTTTTCGTTATAATTTTGTCTTGTGTTAAGGGTATGTGGTAATGTGGATGTCAGGATGAAATGTTTAAATTCACATGCTTTTTCAACCTAAAAATTAAATAAAATGCTCATCCTTAGTGTATGAACAATAAAAACTGATTTTTTTTTTGCTCCAGTAAAATTCCTGAATGCAACTACTTTTTCAGTCTGTTTCTGGATATCATTGAATTAGTCTTAAAGGAGTGATAGTTTGCTTTTCTTTAAAAAATGAAATTCTTCATTTTCAAACATTTCTCTGTGGTCTACGTAAACTGTAAATGCTCTGCTTAGGTCTGAATTCTTCATTAATTCAATGCCACAGGTCCATCTTCAACCCTATTTCTGAGTAATGACACCAGAAAGGTCGCTTTGAGCGCTGGCCCTTTAAATGTAAACGAGCCACTTAAGGCCCCGCCCCCTCCAGGTTGTTGGCTGTGCTGCTTTGTCTTGTTCAACCAACAATGAACATTCTAGGTAATTTGCTCAAAGTTTGGACATATTTTCAGTATGGACTACAACCGCTGCTGCTGACAAACAGTTATGTCATACTCGGAGAAA
>JAPQRP010000012.1:12648454-12675956 GCA_037367295.1 Apogon hyalosoma | reverse complement strand
AAAAGATGTAAAAGTGTCAGATACTAAATAAACCCAGTTTCAGAGAACAACCCAATTATGTGCTGATTTAAAATATATGTTTTTTATTTTTTTTTTTTTTTTTTTTCATCTCGGCACACCATTATCTGTCTCGCTCTTCCTCCTGCTCTATGTCTGAGTCCCTAGGGCATCCCTGGATTTATTTATCCTTTCATTCTTTCTTCGTTTATACTCCTTCCTTCCTTGCTTGCTTTTACTTTCATTGTTTATTTTCCTCCTTTGCTCACTAACCCCCTGCTTATCTGGCCCTAATCATCATCATCTTTTTGCCGCCTTCAGACTGCCAGTAGAGTAATTTCACTCCGAGGCCTTAAATATGTTTGCGTTTGTGTCCTTAACAACAACATCATATTAATGACTAAGTACTAACTACTTTGACACTCCGAGGCAGAGGACACGCTATGCAACACACACACAAACAAACCCTCCTTTCAGTTCCCTCGTCGCTTTTCATCAAAAGGCTCGATTTTGATACTCTGCTAAATTGGCTTCTTCTTTCAATCCTCTCAGTGTGTGCGTGTGCGTGTGCATGTGTGCGTGCACTCCAGACTGAGGTATAATGACCCTAATGAGCAATAGAGGATCTATGCTGCTCTCCGTTTTTTTCCCCCCTCGTCTTCTCTAGTTCTCTGAATTTTCTATCAATTATCGCCCATTCTGCCTCGCCTCCACTCCTCCTCAGAACACTCTCTAATTTTGCCCTCCGTTCATCCTCTCCTTCCACTCTCTCGCCGCCTCCTTTCACCCCCCCCCTGCACTCCTGCCCTTTTCTGGCGTCTCCTCTTCCCTCTCATCACCTGCCACATCCTTTCCCCTCGCGCACACACACACACAACCCTTTTTCTATTTTCTGCCTCATCCCTTTTTCGCATATTCCCTCATTACACATCCCCTTGTAATTTTCTCCTTACACATCTCCTCCACCTTTCTCCTCAGCATTAAAGTAAAATAAAAAAAGACAGCTTTAGGTGGCCAGCTGCTAAAAAGGTTACCCTAAAATGTTCATGCTTTGTCTGGCACTGATCGGTGAAACAAACACATATTAACAATTCACACTAAAGTAATACACATGCCCGCCCACCCACCCACACTGACTCTTATCTCTCATGCAGTATTAAACATCAGTGCAACCATTAGAGCCAGAGCTAACCAGATGTCTGTGACGGCTCTACAAGCTGTTTGGGGATTTGGAGGGGGGGATGGATGGACACACACGGATCTGATAAACTGCACAGATTGGGTCGGACCCGCATCGCACACAGGTGTAACAAGATAAGACGACTGCGCTTTGACTTGCACAAGACGTCTGGATACGGATGAAGGCTTCCAAACAAATCCCACTCACCGCTATGTGGAAAATGCGAACGTACGCTCATGTCACGGATGTCTGAGCGTACACGGTTCAGATGACAGCTAGCGATGTCTCGGGTCTAAAGAGAGGCTGAGTAGAGCCATGAGAGAATAAAGTCGAACATGACAACACCCTAGCTGAGAAAAGTCTCAATCAAAGTTTCATCACTTTTTTTGGGGGGAGGGGGTCTTAGTGTTTATATATAGAAAAGAGAGTGTGTCCTTGCAAATGTGTTATGATGTCTGCACACAACCATCATTACTACTTTCCCAGTTTCCCATAAATCCACTTTTCCTCCAGACACATTTGAAGGAAACGTACAGATGTGTTTTTCCTCCAAAATGTTGGTTTGAATGTCAGACTTACAAACCTCCGATGGCCCGAGTACCTGATCAAATATCACTTCTGGGTCACATGTCAGAGGAAGTTATTTGGATTTTCTCCTGATATGCCTTATTTTCGGTGCCAGTGTTACATTGGGGTGTTTTTTTTTTTTTTTTGGCTCTGGCTCGTCTAGACTCCTCTTTACCCCTTCGGGCTCACCCAAAAGTTTAAACCGACTCAACTTTCATCAGCGCTGTCAAGTCATTCCGTATCTTCCTCACTGTGACGACGCCAAACATTTCCTCAGGCTACACCGATTCCTCACCTGCTCTGATGAATTTCCCCATTGCCTCTAAATTTACCAGTGAAAGACAAATTGCTTGCATGTCTGGAAATGGAAATGTTATGGAAATGGAAAAAAAAAAAAGTCAAGCTTTTGATGTTGAACAGAGCAACAATAATCCTGGGTTAATTACCGCAGCCTACACTCGTATAACATCCAAGCCTCCATGATCAATGTTCATGTATGAAACATTAAATAACATGTTTAAAAGTGTCATCTGCTTACATGTCGACAAACATCTACAAAAGAACAAGGTGCAAATGAATATGCAATATACTTAGAGTCGAACAAAGAGTTGCTAAGTGATTATTTTCTTTAAACAAGGTATTATTAGATGCATTAAATCCTAAATGGCTTCTAAATTGATATATCTATGCTTGATATTAGCATTTAATTATCATAATGAATTATAATGAACATTTGTTGCTGCTGCATACATACAAATGTTTAGTCAATAAATCTGATGGAAAATGAACCAAATGTGAACACTGTAAAGCTGAGTTTAACCCATAAAGACCCAAATGGTCACTGGCAATCACAATCATTTATGGGTGCTTCTATGAAACTGGGTTCATTTTGGTACCTGCAGCTTTTTTTCACCTAATAATAAAAGAGACATTTAGACATATATCCCCAGAGATTGTACCAAATGATGACCTCAGATAAATGCAAAAAAATTATACTCTTGCTCTGAGCCATCCCAAAATTAAGGAATTTTTAATCAAATACTGGGGCCAAAAAAAGGACCAAAATTGGGACATGAAAAGTTACTAAGTGTCAGTGCATTTGGTCTGGAAAACATGGCTTGAAATGGTCTTATATACCGCTATAACTAAGGACACTGTGTTCAATTTGACGATCCTAGTGGTTTTTCTAATCCAAACGTGGATTTTTCTCATTCAAGGTTTTGTGAGCAACCCATCGTGTCCACATGTAATGCACACGTGGAGCCTGCCCATATAAACGCATATATATCGCAAATGATTTTGCAACAGCGAGCATTTTGTGAAACACTCTGCCTAGCGAAATTAATTCGATTCCCAAAATGTACCTGTGAGAGAATAAAAAAATATTCAAAGAAACAGTAGCGTGTCATTTTCATGTCCTTTTCTAAAAATGTGAATCTGAAAAGTAGTTTCTCTTTTATCTTAGTAAATATTTATTTTTAAAATAAACCCAAAGTGCTTCCAAACTTGCTTCATAACATTAGTCTACATCTGGTTTGAATTTCTAGCCCCTCTGTCCTGTTTTTAGGACCAGTTTCATAGACGCACTCATACTGATGTAAACTGTTAAATACTTATTGATCCACTAATCCTATCAATACATGCAAATAACTGGTGTAAAATGCTGGTTGTCGTCTTTTCGTGGTCGTCAGATATGACCCCTTTAAATGTTCAGAGACTTTGTAGTGATTGTGGAAACACCATCATCTTCTACAACATTGATTCGTCAGTAAAACCCATGGAGTTTTAATAAATGACAGTGGATGGAGACACTTGCTTTTATGTTCAGTTACTTCTAATATATTAACCCTCAACTTTAATCTGAGCTTTTATGAAAATCTACATGAATCAATAAATTAATATTTCGGGAAATACTTGATTTTCACAGAAAAATGCAAACTATAGTGGATAATATTATAATAAGTGATGATAAATCACTTAAGGAAGGATAAATAGAGATAAAAATTAATTTGGGAACTGCCACAAAAGTAGCACTGGGTCTTTATGGGTTAACTGTGGTTACACAACTGTTTGTGTTACATAAGGTTGTTGACAGCATGAGGTTTTCTAGACACTTTCTTGAGCGAAATGGAAAATGAATCCTCAAACTTCATTGTAAACATCGACAGTCCACATGAAAGCCGAAGATTTTTACCTTTGTAGGACGAGAGGAATAAAATAAATCAAATCTTGTGTTTCTTATAGAATTTGCCATTCAGTATTCCGACAGTGTGAAAGGGCCGGCAGTCATGATGATTTTTTTGATGCGGAGAATGGTGGTCATTATCAAACACACAATCAAAAGAATGAAAAATGAAGTGGAGCTGGATAAGAGGCTGCAGCTCAGAGTACTGATGCGTTCGAACATGGGCTCATTAATGATTAAATCAAGAAATGGCACGTATGACCTAAGTTATTCAGGACAGAACTCACCTGAAAAACAATAAGAAGGGCTTGACATGGAAGGTGTTGGGAATGAGTACAGCAGGAGACCGGTGTTTGAGTCCCATTTCCAGCTGAAGGTAAAATGCTGTTTATTTCTATCAACCTCATCCTAAATGGAGGTTTTTTTTGTTTGTTTTTTGTCTCATGAGTGTGAGAAGTGTAAAAAACATAGTGGCTCTTCTGATTTAGTGAGTTGGGGCTATCAGATCCAATCATAAAACGAATAATGGATTAACCATCGACATACTACAACCTACAGAGGGAGTGAATGAAGCTCGTTGGCTGGTGGTTTGACAGCGTGTAACAGTCATGCTCCAGAGTAATTCTTGTTATGAAGTCACTCGCTGGGTTTCCATTACAGTTTTTCGCAAAATAAAAGCGATATTTGTTCAAATTCGACAAGTATAATTACTATTTGTACTACTAATTACTCCTTAGTACGTGATATGTCGTACAGGGGGTGTACATCACAATTTCACTCTGAAGGTGTACGTGACTGTCCCAAACGCAAAGTCCTTATTTATGGCAGCGGCCAAACATAAGGGATTCCTGGGAGAGAACTGTACAGAATTCATCAACGAGTTGTGGATCCGGAATTTCCGAATGACCCAGGCAACATTTACTGCACCGTTACGTTAATGAACCTCTCGTGGCACTGGACTTGTCATGCCCCAGCAGTAACCAACCTACCTTGTCGTCTATGCATGAGCGTTGCTTATATTCTAGTTTTTAGCCCCACGTTAACAAAGAGCTCAGGACACGGGTGGTCAATGAAATGTGCAGCTGCCAGTTCTGGCCTTTGGGATAACACTGATGTCGCTGCTCAACCAAGCGGGCAGACGCAATACCGATGTGATACAATTAGAAATGGAGCGAAGGGGTGACGGGGGAGTGGGACTGACAGAATGACGAGGACAAATGAAGAAAAAAAAAAACCAGCGCTGGGGACACAGATGCAAGGAGAAAATCAAATATGGAAAAGAATGAGCGTCTAATCTAGGAGAACATTGTGTGGATTCCGAATATCATCAGTGCCCACATTCGAGCTTCTACCTCTGTGCATATGCAAATGGAGGCGGCGCTACAGGGTGGTGTCGCAGCAAACGCACAATCCAACGTGGCCATCTGCCAATCATTGTCTCTCTCCGGCGCTTTGTATCCATCCACCCCGCTCCTCTCCTCTCCTCTGAGCGCCACCACTTCCCTCCTCATTCTGTACAGTATATATACAAAACACAGCACTCGTTTCCCTCTAAGTAGGTCAGTGCACCTCTGCTGCTCCTTTCCTCCTAGTCACATCTCTTGCTTCATAACATCATGTTAGTTCTAGTAAGCCTCCCTTTCCCTACCTCCATTTTTAGCCGACTCGCTATTGCACTTAATATGCAGACCGCCTCTGATGATGCACACTGTTATTTGTGACACACTGCAGTCGCAGGATATTTTGTAATCAGCTAGGTCCAAAATCCCTTCAACTACTTGACCCCCGCGACCATAATTTTCTATGATATCTTGCACATTTTCTTCCAATTCTTTTGGCTGCTTAACCTCATGCATCTGCAAAAGTGTGAGCATTTAAGGCTTTCAGTTGCCATAGAAGCACCATTAAACCTGCAGGAGCAAAAACTGTAAAGCACTGCAGCTTAAATGTGCATAAGGAGCAGTAATGTACAATAGTATGCTTCACATTTTTCACTTTCTGGTGGAAAAATAATTGATGTAACTGGCTAGGCACGCAAAAAAGAGAAAAAAAAATCAAAATGTAATTACAGGTAATTGCTTTGAATGTTACCTATTGAACAATGCGGCCATTTTTGCATTTTAAGTACACGGCGCAGATGTATGTGCCCTTAAACCACAGGCATTATCTACTGGAAAACAAATCTTGCATGCTCTTGAAGACCGTTTAGTGCTAATTTGTGCCTGCTCGTTATGAGCAGCAGATAGGTTTGCTCCTGAGATTGATAAAGAAGTCGGAATGAAGACACAACTCGTTTTTTTTTTTTTCTTAATAATGACGAATATGAGTGAATACGTTCCAGTCAGTTTGACACTCTAAAACGAGTCGCTACCTTTATTAAAAAACTCCTCAAATGCATCCATGGCGATCAAAAACCAATTTATCTTGTTGAGGAAGCAAATAACACACGCAAACTGATTAAGTGTCGTTTATCTGAATGTGTTTTAAATGGTTCATTTCAGGCTGTTCTGTAGGAGAACACATGAGAGCTGTAGTGCTGTACTGAATACTACTTGTCTGCTGCAGGTATTGACCTTTGCTGCGTCTCTCTGATGAGTCACCTCAGACATTATGAAGCGGCTGGTACATATTATTAGCATCTTCCATGTTTGAGAAGAGTTACTTTGCAGATGTAAAGTGTGTAAAGCTTACACAGGGGTGTGAATAAACGGCTGCACGTAACGTTGCCTTTGAGAAAGCGCTTCAAATCCGGAAACTCTGATTTTCCACTTCTTTTCTGTACGCGTTACAATCACACATTTAATTCATTCCCTTCCTTTATTTCCCTCCCTATCCATGGTGTCCAACAAGCTCCGTCGCTTTTTCTCCTCGTCTCCCTGCGTGCGCACTTCCACTGTTTCATTGTGGAGTCGAGCTGAAATGGCAAAGACTGGCGGGTCTCAAAGGCATCGGAAAATACAGAGAGGAAAAGAGTAAAGTTGAGGGAGGAAAAACAGAGGTATGAAGGGAACTGACAACACAGACAAGAGGCGGAGTGGCAGAGCAATATGACCCAGTCAAACGCAAACAGTGGGAGTTAAAATAGAAAAAGGTAAAAAGGAAACGCAGGAGATCGAAAGGAGGAGCTGACTAAGACGCAGTGAAGTGATTTAAAGGAGGGGAGATGGGAAAAGCCTGTGTTAAGTAAGAAAACAAAGATAGGAAATATGCATAATTAAAACAGCTACTGTATGAGACGCAGGCAAAACCATCTGCTGAACCGGGGGGAAGGGGGGGTGAGAGGGTGTCTGTGGAAAATTTGGGGGGGAAAACATCTTTAATGCTTATTTAAGTGGTTCCCATCCCGTTCATTAACTCAGTGCACCCACTGAGCGGGAGAAAGAGCAAAGTTCAGATGCTGACTGTACTCCGCCTCAGCTAAGGATCATCTGGGACTCAAACATCAGCCTCCGCATCTATTTAAAAAAACAGCAACTTTTAAAGCCATATTTGCAGCTTTCTACATCTCATCTTGCCGAAACTGTAAATACAGCGGCGGGAGGCAGCCGGTGACAGGTGACAGGTGAGTGTTTTTAAGTCCAAACACAGTTCTTGATGCCGACTCTATAACTGACACTTGTTTTTCTTAAATGTTCTTTTTACTACTTACTGTCAAATGTATCTGGTATCTGTTCTTCCACATGCCATTAGACTGCTGGACTCAACATGTCCCCCCTCCTCCCTCACACACCCACCCTCAACTACAAAGGACTGATCCAACGTGCACTGTAACTGTGCAATATTCAGTACGGAAAATTATCTTTGTTTTGTTTTTTTTTTAATCAGAGAACTTTTATACTCACACATAGTTCTTTTTTATACGCTTATTTAGTCTATCTTCTATATTATAGGCATATTTATTCTATCTCGTGTATAGTGCCTGTTTGTATTTATTGCTGCTGTCTGCTGAGCCAACTGCATCGACATTTCATTTCTGATGTAAAATCTGAAATGGCAAATGAAGTCTGTCTAAGGCTACGTTCAGACTGCAGGCAAATGTGGGCCAAATCTGATTTTTTTGCCCATATGTGACCTGTATCCGACCTGTTGAAGACACTTTGAACAGCACAAATCCCATTTTTTCCCAATCCGACCCAGGCCACTTTCACATGTGGTCCTAAATCCGATATGCATCCGATTTTTTGCGATGCGACTTCAGTATGGTTGCATTTATCCAACCTTTACTTCACTGAAATGCGACAAACGTCATAATTCTGCATCCCAGGTGTGTTACTTCCGTAAACACGGTGCATGCCTGCGTGGTCACGTGTTACGTCAGAAACCGATAGAAGTCCGTCAGTGTATCTTTTGGTAATTGGGTTTTCTTTTCAGAAGCAAAAGAAAAACTAGTGGTTAATTGATTTTCGTTTTAAAATAGAATTAAAAATGAATTTCAAGGTGTTTTGCTTTTCAGTGTCAAAACAGATAAACCAAATTTACAACGGATCGATTTTCATTTTCTCTGTCTAGTAACAAAAAAGAAAGCTACCTGACAGAAATGGAAAAACAGACCAAAAATGCTTGTTTTTTTTTTCATTTTCTGAGATTGGATGATGTCATTTTCAAGGAAAGAGCGCTAAAGCCTAGGTCACAAAGATACTTACAAGCAATGGGTTTGTACGAATCTTCCGGTTCATACGAAATCTGGACATCGTAGACATGCCCCCTCCACAAATGTCTACGAACTCTTTTCTGTTTTCCCCTTTTCTGTCAGGTAGTAACTTTCTTTTTTGTTTTTAGAAAGAGAAAATAAAAATTAATCCAGTTTTTAAATTTGGTTTATCTGTTTTGACACTGAAAAAGAAAAAAAAATGCCTTGAAATTCAATTTTAATTATTCTATTTTACAATGAAAACCAACTAGCTACTAGTTTTTCTTTGGTTTGTGAAAAGAAAATCCAATTATCGAAAGATACACTGACCGAAGTTGCATTTAATGTGATATAAACGAGCACATAAAAAAAAAAAAAAAAATCAGATTTCACCAAAAAAAATCTGAATTGAGCGTCAAGACCTGCTGTCCGTACGTAGTCTGTGTAATCGTGTAACTGTGCTGTCTATCTTGGCCAGGTTCTTACTCTCAATGGGATTTTTCCTCTTTAAATAAAGGTTAAGCTTCCGTTTCCATGTTTTGGAGAATGCAACCTATATCAGTCTCCCTCTGGACTTTGCGTGCTGCTAATGTAATGTAACGACGATGTACGTAAAGTGCAAAGGTGGTGCATAAGGAGAACTGACCGCCAACATGTAAAGTACTGACTCACCACCATAGACACAGGAAAAATGACCGAGCAGTTGGAGTGGATTTTATCTCGTCACGTACTTATCCCCTTCGTCCTTTTCCCCTCTTTTAAACTTTTATTAGCCATCTTCTAACACACGGCTATATCTTTATCCTGATTAATCCTCTTCTTCCCTCTTTTCCAAGTCGTCTCTTATAGCATTTGGCCCCGGCTTTACCTTCAACGCACCGCTATCAGCCCGACATCCTTTTCGGTTTGACCTTTGACCCTTCCCCTCTGCCTCAAACCATCTTTCTGTGCACTTTGCTCTTCCTGTGAATATATTTTTTTCTGCTTCCCTTGATCCTGCCAATACAACATTTCCCTCCCTTCGGAAAGTGTGGTGTGAGACCGTTCCCTTCCAAAATGTGAAAACAGCATTCAGTTGTTGGGAGATATTAAAGGCGCTGCTCAAACACGCAGAATCCGATAAACATGTGTGCGCACACTCCAAAATTAATTTTCCATTTTTCTAATTTCGCTTGTGACCCCCGTATCTGTCTGTCTTGCCTCACAAACACACACCCCCTACACAAAGTGCTGAATTAATGAGCTACGTTTTTATCAGTGAAACTAATGAATTAGCCTGTGATGGATAATAGAAAAGTGGATATGCATCGTGCAATGGTTAAATGTGTGTGTGTGTGGCCAAGAATATGTGTGTATCTGCATCAACGCAAACCCACAAGTCTGTGTAAGCATGTCCTTGTGAACAAGAACGCGCATTTCTCTTTATTCCCTAACAAGGACAAAAGCCCTTTCATCATCATACTGAAACCTTGATCTACTAAATGCACTTGCGTATCATGCATCAACCATATCCTTCACAGTATTTTTTTTTCTTCTGTATTTTTCCGTTGCCCCTTCTTCATTTCCTTTCCCGATCAAAATCTCAGCCCAGCCATTCAACAGCTTTCCTCCATTTCTACGATGTTCATATGGATTAATGAAAGACTTCTTTCATGTTGGTCGCACACGTTTCACCTGCATTAAAACAGATGAATGAAACCAACAGAAATGTCAGATTTAATCCCTATTTCTACATCCTTTTCCACCGATTGGTTTTTTAATGATGTGCTCGTCTTCTCACATACCATCAGTTCCATTGTCACCTGTCACTGAGACTTTTTACATGACCATAAAAATAATAATAATGATAATTTGATCTGACACGTTTAAATGCACTACAGAAATGTGGTAATTGAGAAACCCTAGTTTACATGTTTCAGTTCATTATTACTCCGGCCCCTGAAGGGGAGGCAAGGGGTATTATTTTTGGTTTGGTTTGTTTCTATATTTGTTTGTTAACACTCTAGCAGCAAAACTATTGGTTGAATTCATACCACATTTGGTTTATAGATTACCAGTGACCCAGAACAGATCTCATGACATTTTGGGAAAAATAGGTCAAAGTTTAAATGTTTTTTTATACATTTTTAATTTTTTTATTTAATTCCCCATTTACATATAATGGGCAAAATTTCACATGTCTGTTGCAGTAAAACTATTGGTTGAATTCATACCAAATTGGGTTTATAGATTGCCAGTGACCCACCTACATTTTGGGAAAAGTAGGTCAAAGTTCCAATTTTTAATTTACTGATCTTTCAGATGTTCATAAAAACTCAGATTAAATTTGAGGCTTATTCTATCAAAAACAGAGAAAACTGAAGTGACTTTTTTTTAAATAAAATATATAATTAACTGAACATAAACCAAGCATTTCCATCCACTGTCATTGATCCAACTTCATGGGTTTTACTGGTGAATCAATATTGTAGAAGATGACGGAGTGTCTACATTCACTAGGGAGGCTCTGAACGTCCAGATGGGTCATATCTAATGACCATGAAAAGATGACAAACTGCGTTTTACACCAATTATTTACATGCATTGATAGGATTAATGGATCAGCAGGTATTAGACAGTTTAGAGCAGTAGATGCTTTTGGTCGGTAATTTTGCATTTCACTAATTCATCTCACAGGCCGGATTGAACCCTTTGTCATTCCGGTTTAGGACCCACAGGCCGTATGTTTGACACCTATGACGTAAACGGACTCCATATCAGTGATTTCATTAATAGGCTTTATATATTTAAGTTACTGATTTCAAATTTAGCCAGCACAGTTTTGTTTACAAAGTCTGAAATGTGAACAGAAACCCTTTTTATGTCTTTGTTACAGTGTGTGTTTTTTATTGGATACACTGCATGTACATAAATATTGTTTGGCGTATCTAATGCTAACCTGACAGCCCTATCTGCCGGTATATATTACAGAGATCTTTCCCACTGAGAAGCTGACTTTATATCAAAATGTGTAATACGTGTTTAAGGTCCATGAACAGAATAGCCTGATTTTGGTCTGACCAAAACACGCTAAGGTTTCTGTTCTGATAAAATGTTAAAGTGGTCGGCGGTGCATGGTCTGTCCCACCGCCTCCAGGTACATCCAGACAGGCAGCGGTATCTCTGCTGAGCACCTGAAACATCAAAGCCCGGCCCTGCTCCTACATCATTACCCAAGGATGGACAAGGGTATGCGTCCTGCTGGCCTCGACTCCAAACATGATAATAGCAGTCAAACCGTTCTGTGTTGTCTTCATAAATTCAGCAGGAGAGAGTAAAAAAAAAACTGATATGGGAACATTTTAACTGCACTGCGTGGAATATGACACTGAAGTGACAGAGTTTCCGACAGAAGTCCTGAAGGACACACGATCAGAGGAGGAAAGGGAACGCTTGCTGATGCATGCATGCTAAAAATGTGCAAATGAAAATCCTCTGTTTCCTTTGCACCTCAACTTGTAAACAATAGCCTTTGATGTTCCACATTAGATATACTTCATATCTTCATCCTACCATTGGTCTCTCCATTTCTTTATGTAGACAATGAAATTATCATCGCTATGAGTAACTGCTATTTAACTTGTAAATCCTTTGTGGATTTAAATCTCTTCCAACACACTTGTGCTCATTACTCCTCCTCCCTGTACGCTATCCATTATTCATCCATCCTCATTTCGCTGTCCGTTCATTGCCACCGACTACGGTGCTTGTTGCTCAGTGAGTGTTGCTTTGAAATTCTGTATCAGTTGCTTTTAGCTTCCAGTCCCTGTCAGTGCTTTCAATTTAAAAGCATGTTTTATATCAGCTGACTGGCCAAACACCGTAAAAAAAAAAAATAAAAAAAAAAAAAGACTATCTCGCCCTGGAGACAAGGCTCATTAAAAGACAATACTCATGTTACGTGCGGGCCTAAAGTAAACACGGCGGACTTCCCTGCGCTACGAACCAGCCTCTTTAAAACCAACTGCAACTACTGAGTGAAGGCTGACTCTCAGCCAGGGGGTCAGGCTCTGAAAACACACACATCCATGTGTCATCATGTACAGTTAGGAGCTGAATTAAGTACATGTCTGAAGGCCTGGGATGAGGCTCATAAAAAATACACTTGTAGTCCTATCATCGGAGAGCTTAGTGTTGCCTGTCACTGCTTCAGGCATAGGTCACACAGGGACAAACATGAATTATTGCACATTAGCAACAATCATTAATAAGTGGCTTAACCACTGGCTAAGACAGCGTGCAGAAGCAATACAGCCCAACACTCTTTGCTCTGATGCATCACTATTAAAACTAGTGTGAAGGAATGAAGTTATAGTATTTGCATTGTTTGTTTGTGTGTGTGTGTGTGTGTGTGTGTGTGTGTGTGTGTGTGTGTGTGCGTGTGTGTGTGTGTGTGTGTGTTAAACCAATATTTCCCTGTTAATAGGCTTGTTTCTAGTTTGTTTAATTCATTTGACTCAATGCCTTAAGCACACTTTACATATGCAACAGTATGCATTTTGCAAAGATGAGCTGAAACCTTTAGAACTTGCCTCTGGTAATATTACAAAAAAAAAAAAGGATTCAGTTTCCAAAACCTTAAAGACACACTTTCATATAAATGAAGCGGCAACGGCTAAATCTATCGACACAAGTATCCATCAAACAAATCAGAACTGAAGGTGGATGTCATGATGCGAATGGTGAAGGTGGCCATGCATCGCTAAACACATCTTAAAATATTCACGCGTTAAAGTGTGACCCAAAGTGACTCGTTTCCAACACCCTCAGGGTCTTTAAAATATATTTGTATTGCTCTTATATTGGGACCGAACTGAGTAAATGTATTCATCGACACCCCAGGGCTCAGACTGATTAAAACATATTAGCACTAGTATGTGGGGTGCGAGCATAAACAGGCTGTGGATCCTTTAAAACGTATGCCCTCGTGTTCAGCCAGCAGGGCAAAATGGCTGCTTGTTGACACGTGCGTCAGTCTGACATTATAACAAACATCCACTTTGGCTTCCAGTCAGCCTCCCAAAAGCTCCAGATCATCCTCATTACCATCCTCTTCCCCCTGCCGTCTTCTCCTCGTCTTCCTCTGGTGTCACCGTTCGCTCTTCCATCTCTCCTCCCGCCAGTCCTGCCACGCACTCTACATGACATCCCGTCGGCCGTGCAATTTCTTCCCCCGTCTATTTCCCCGTCTGGCTTTTTTCCCCCGCGTATCTCAATCGCCGCACCTCTTTGCCGCTCTTTGTTTAAGCTACGAGGACAAAACATGACACGGAATTTGACATTTTGATTGCCTCTATTAAGGGTTACTCTGTCTCCGAGCTTGTGATGACTATAATCTTGGGCAAAGCTTATAATCAACCTTCTCAAAGTCAAGATGAAGCGCTGCAGTTTTGCCAAAAAGCACCCTTCTCGCTTTAATTCGGAGGTCTTTCTATCACCTCTTCCTCTCCCCCAAATCAAAATCAGCTGTCCTCGTTTTCTGTTTTCCATCCTCTTTTCCCTCCTCCTGCTCCCTTCTCTCTCCTTTCCAGTCCAACGCCAATCCTGTTGAGAGCTGTTCTGTCCTTGTTAGAGCCCTCTTCCTCCCCTTCTGCTGCTAACACGCCAACTGCAGCGACCTGATCTATTTTGTTGCTGGAAAGCATTTGACGACCCCCTGTGAGTTTTCTTCCTATCTATACTTTTGGCCATTTCATCCTCTGGTACTTTTGCCACCCTCTTCCCAACAGCGTCCGTCTGACATTATTGGACAAACTCTTCACCCGCCCTTCCCTCCATATTTCTATTTCTATTCACCCCTAAAATATCCCCTTAGCCTTCTTACGCCTCATCCTTACTTCTGCTTTGTTGCCCTGTTCTCTCACTTACACTCTTACCGCTTACTCTGCTGCACTTCCTGCAGCTCTTTTTCGCTAATCCCTCTCCCCTTCTCACCTCCGTCCTTCGACTCCCTCCTTTTTTCTCCAAATGTGTCTTCCATGCTTTTCAGTTTTATTTAACAAAAAAAGCATGACTGGTGCTAGCGCTTCTTTAATTACCAACAAAGACAAACGTTAATGAAACCAGGAAAATTGAAGCGTTGACTTTGAGAGCTGTGAACATTTATATTTAAGCACAGAGCATGAGCAATGATCACAAGTTTCACAGATGTTTGCTCTGCCTGTGCTGGGAATTAGAACAAGAACGCTTTTTGGTTTTTGACGAGGATTAAACTCACATAGTTAACCCTTTAACGACAACAATCTCTATGACGCTGCATTGTGCACTTTACTATAACTCCTGAACTGTTTGTGCTAACCACAATATTCAAATGGCATCGCAAAGCTGAGATCTGGAGCTTTTCGACACTATATAGCACTTTATGGCAGCAATGTGGGACTCATGTAGAAAGAGACTTCCACACAGGCTAAAAAAAACACCTGGAAATAACAAATATGAAGCCATAATACCAATATTGAATGTTCAAGACCAAAAAGCATGTTTGAGCAGATGTAAAATAGTAGAACATTTATTTCTGCAGTCTCAAAAAGTTTTGTTATGGACATTTACAGTTAAGAGTGGAACGGTGCACTTGTTTGTACCGAACTGTTTCGGTTTGGGGCCTTCAATACAATATGGAGGTGTACTGAATGAATACATGTAGCCTATGTGAAGAACGTAAACACTCGCCTTAAGTTTCCACACGAATCTTGAAGCGGAACGCACACAGTATGAGCAGGGCGGCTGCAAGTGGAACTCGTGCATTATTTGATATCTTAGACGTCTAAGCAGTACACGCATCATGCACATGCTGAAGGTGAACCAGTATGGCAGCTCAGAGGTACAAAGCCAGAGTTGGAGGACCCTCCGTCTTCTCTAAGGTCTTCAATTTAGGAGCATTTCGGATTCCCTGTTGGTTATGTCAGTGGTAATTTGTCAACTGTTTAACGTAATGTCTTGTTTTTATATTCTATCTTAACTGTTGTCTCTTTACCTGCCCAGGGACTGCAGATGTAAATGAGCTCTTAGCTAACTCTGGTGCAATCGTGTGACTGCACAATGTCCCTGTCAAATAAACAATAAATAAATAAATGGAGAGAGACAAGTCGGCAAAACAAGAGTGGTGTGCCGGCATTGTTTAAACTTGTTTTTTTTTTAATGAAACTGGTCTTCTTCACTGTACTGAAAACGTATCAAAAATGCATCGAACCGAAGACCCCTGTACCGAAAACGTACCCAACCAAAATGTTTCTGTATCAATACACCCCTATTTACAGTTTTGTCTGATAATAAATACGCTAAAAACTTCAAGTCAGTTTTTTTCAATTTTACTTAAACACAGTTTTAAGCATTTATTATTTATAATAATGATAATTATTGGCCAGATATTCAAAGTTAAGTTCTTCCTGAAAAAAAGGTGCGAATGAATTGGCAAAAAAAGACATTTTCTGACACTTTTATTGCAAAGAAAATGTGAAGACACCTAGGCGGCCTGTTATAATGGCAGTCTTAAAGGGGTTAAATGGATCACACAACTCCCATGCTGGCCTCCAACTGTCCTGTAGATAAGACTGGGTTAATCACGAGAGCCCCAATAATTATGTTCATAGCAGCACACTTACTTTTATCGCTCCATCGTGGCATCTGCAGCGACAAAGAGTTACTAGTGCATGAATTTAGCTTCAAAACCTAAAATTGAAGATTTGACCCTTTCACTTTACCAAATCTACTGTTCTTCTGATCTCTTTTCTTTGGGAGAAAAGTGACAGTGAGAAAGTGAAAATAAACTCTGAAGATATAAAGTCGTGCTGCTCTGTGGGTCGGCCAGCTCTTTGCTTTTGATATGAATGTAAGTGAAATATCTGTGGATCTGAGCTGAAAAACAACCCGAAGATGCCAGATTGAAGGACAGATTAATGAGATTATAAGATAAATGTCATGTCCATCTCTTTTATTTTACCAGCTGAAATAAAATTAGTCCTATATGATTGGAGGAAAACCTCTGATGCAATGTCAAGGCTTCACCTGATTGGCCCAGTGGGGTGAATGTACAGTAGAGCAGCACAATATATCATTTGAGCATTGTCATCGCGATGTACGTTTGCGCAATAGTCACATCGCAGGTCCTGTGTAGGAGGCAAATGAACTCAACGTGTTCTCATCTAATTTCAAGGATACCTGACACACACTGCACACAGTGATCCACCAATCACAATCGTTCTTAATCAGTTTGGAGTGAGTCACTGGTAACAACACTGAAAAATGAGCAATGAACAAGAGAAAATCACCGTAAACGAAGACTTGGTGCCAAAAAGAAAAGCAACTCAGTTATTTGGAATTATTTTGGCTACAAGAAGGATGATATCGAAATCTATTCTGTGTCGATAGTGCCTTGCAATTGCTGCCGCAACGAGAGGAAACAACTAATTTGTTTGATCATTTATGTCGGTGCTGAACAGCTATTATATCCTCCTGAGTATTTTTTTCATATTGCGGGGTTTAAAAAAAAAAATAAATCGCAATGTCAGTTTTTTTCCCAATATCGTGCAGCCCTAATGTACAGGTCCGTCCCATGTATCCAGGACTTGATCTGATAAGTTTGCATTTATTTCTGTTGCGTGACAGTTGGTTAAACCCATCCATACCGAGTTTATCATTCGACAGAAATAAATTCGGAGGCTGATGCTGTTTCCAGATTGAGAAGTTTTATTGCCCGAGCCCCATTTTGTGGCATTTTCATCACGCCTGTTCATGAAAAATTAATAATTTCAATCTCCGGTCTGTCGTTCTCTCACAGGAGATAATAAACAGGACACTACACTACTACTACTGTGTGAATGAGGCTCCTTGTGTTGGATTCCTGTCTAATTATGAACCAGGTGAACCTTTACCAAAAACACATGGAACATGCTTAAGCTTAATAAAGACACTAATCTAAAGAGGATTAGAGTTCCAATGATGATCTGTTTAATATTAATTAGTACAGACATGATGTTGACTCATTCCAGCTCCATTCGTCTTTTTTCTCCTCTCAAATAGAAACCTCAGCACCACCACCACTCATCTCTCTACCCCCTCCCGAACACTATAGTCAAGCAGACCATTTGGGACATGTCGCTAATTAACACCATCAATGATGCCTGGTTGCCACTGGGACGGGCCGTAACCACTGAAGGCGCATTGGTAAACAAATAGAATGTGTCATAAATGCCAACACACATGCACACGGGTTCCATCTCAAGTCTCCCAGTCATAAACAGAGGGTGCGCACACAGGCACACACACACACAATAGTAGGAGCAAGCACAGACATGCACATACAAGCAGATTCTTGGCCGGAGAATTAAAAAACGCGCACCCAAACAACACCAACGCGTACACTGGTGCTGGACTCGCGCGCGCACACACATTGGCTTTGAGTGTGTCAGCATTGGCTCGCCATGTCTGGGGACATGGGATGATTAATCGCACTCTGTACAGATGGCCACATTGAAGAGAAAGAAGGAAAGGAGGGAAGCTGTCCTCTCTGTCTCTCAGCATCCGTCCAGCATTCTTTCCCTTTTTTTTTTTTTTTTTAACCCCTCTCAGTCGTACTTTTCTTCTGCTGCCTACTGGTCTCTACTGACCGCCTCACTACTTACTATGTCGTATGCTAGATTTATAAGTGGCAAGGCGTCTTGGACATGACTGGCATATATTATTCTCAGTCTACACAAGGCTATGTTAGTTAGATTGCCTAGTAATCTGCATAATAAACATGTTCAAAATGAGAGATGAAGGCTATATTCTAAGGGGGGGGGGCGCTTAACTTCATGTACCCAGCGGTCCACACAACATGGAAAAGTACGTGCATTTCTGTATGTGGGATCAAGTTATGGAATAAACTTGATGATACTTTAGGGTCATGTAAGAATATGCTGCTAATCAAAAGTCAACACGAACAAATGTTAATCGACTCGTACAAATCCAGTGAGTAATCGGTCCAGTTTTATGTTCTGGTATGTGAAATGGGAGATATTGTTGATGGGTTTAGTTCAGTCTATTTGTTTATGTTTGTTTCTGGCAGAATGGTTGCACAATGGTGATACAATGAATATAAAGGTGCTCTGACTAGTTATTCCTTGTTTTCTAATTTAATGCGATAGATAGCCGATGAAGGAAATATATTTGGTTATGAATCTGACAGTAAAAGTAAGGAAGGGGCGGGACTAGATAAGCTTTTTGCGACTGTCTGTTCCATCTCAAACTGTGTTCATTTGTATGTATGTTTATGTTAAATTTATTGTATTTTGTTTCTTTTTCTGTGATTAATGACCATTGATGGGTGCATATGTAACTGACTTCTTGATTTTATCATTTTGTTTTTTTCTTTTGTATTTCAAAGTTTGAGACAAATAAACAACATAAATAAAAGTCTCGGCACCTTTTCTAAAACGTCTTATGAAATGCTTAAATAAACATGCTCTTTTAAATGCACATTCCACCTAAATGCCTCCGCCTGTGCTTCGCTTACACGCTATTTGGTGAAACATCATCGCAACGAAGCTACGTTCAACTAAGCTACGTTCAACTAAGCTATTTTCTCTTTCTTTTAAACACGCATGCCTGTACACTGTGTGCATATGAGGCTATCACATCCAATTAGAGGGGGATAATAATGGTGATGGTACCAGGGGGAGTGATGAGTTGTGTTAACGGCAGGTCCTCTGGTCTGCATCCTGTCATTTAGACATAAAATAAGGCAAACAGGTGCACGGCAGGTCTTGAAACGTTAGCACATTTCATGCATAAGGTAGACTCAATGTGCTTCACAACAGGTATACAACATAAAAACATAAAGAAACAACAACAGGGCTTTACAGAATTAGTTGGATATGAAAACAAACAACAGTCAAATAAACAGTAGAAGAAGGGAATGGATTAATGTCCTGGGCATCCCCCAATTTCTAGTACAGAGCTGTGTCCTTTTGCTAAAAATGAAGAATATACATAGAAGAAATGCTATGTATGTTACCTGAGGCCAGACTTTTTTTTTTTTGCAAAAATTGTTGGAGTAGTGCATTCCTTTTTTGAGAAAAAAAAATCCCTCTGTCCACTCTCTTGCGTATCATTGTCTGTCACTGTGCACCCACAGAGGCATGCGGTGGACTTCACTCTGGCTTTAGGCTTACACGGCGCTGAGTGAACTTGGGTGTCTTGAGATTTCGCTTTATTGTAAAAATGAAAGGTCAAAGGAAAATTTATTGAAGTATAAAGCCACCGCCGAGTTCGGCTTCTCCCTGCTGCGCCAGTTTCAAAGCTGCTTTAGAAATGGGAGAGGGGCAGGAAGAGGGGACGCGAGTGTCTGTGATGAAGTGACCCACCTTGTTAAGAAGGCACTGCCTCCATGTTGGACTGCGCCTTTTAGATGGAAATTTATATTCTTCAGGCCAAGTATTTTTGTACCACATACTCTGGCTGGATTTAAAGGATCGGATCTGACCAAGACATTTTTAGCGTTTAATTTCAAACAAATGGATAAAAGAGTTCATCATAGGACTACACTTTCCTAAAGCCAGAGGTAGGCCGGCTACTTTTATTAAAATAAATCATCTTACTGCTATTCTTTAGGCTAACCTGTAGTATTTTGTGTAATTTTCACAACTGCAGCTAGGTGAAACTAATAGAAATATCAATTTTCCACTATTTTTTCCACTTGACTGGACCTCTGCTATGTTTTAATGAGGAGAATTAGCACCAACTGATTAATCTTGGGGTGTTTAAGCCATTTTTAAAAAAAATATATTTTATTGTCTTTTCCAATATATGAAACACTCAAGCAAACGTAGGTCCATCCCAAGCTAACACTAACAACAAGCACTGTACCAAATAATCTAAATAAAAATAAAAAAAAACAATACTGACATAAAATTATGTAAGTAAATAAAAAATAGAAACCAACTGTTACATCAGCCATTAACATCCTGGGACAAAAAAATTGAAACTTGTAGAGAACGCTGTAGTGGTTTCAAGAGATTAAAGAAGTTATCAGATTTATGATGTAGGTCATGAGCTAGAGGGGAAAATGGGGGGAGTTCCATCATAACAATATACAGGTTTTAGCCATAAATGAAAGAATTACCAACAGAGATTTGGATGTGGCTTTAGCGCCGTATCCACAAAAAAAAAAAAAACAACTCTTCCCAATAAACTCCAGAACGTCCAAATATGACCACACCAAAGCAAATGGATAAATGTCCATTTGTGCCTTAAACTGATAGAAAACATGACAGAATTTTGAAAAATAATTGTTCCTGAAGCACCCTTTAGAAAAAACATATCACAAATCCTGGACTTTTTTGAGAGATTTGCCAGATATCTTGGTATTTTGCAGCTCAGAAAGGATTCTATAAAATGTTTGACATGAAGATATGCCATAACATTTAACTGAGTGTGGATTTGGTTCCAAGTGGATAGAATTTTTTTACTGATGTTCCAGTCTTCTGTGCCAATAAATGTTATGCAAATAGTTAGTCTTTCACTAGAGCAAACAGAAAGCGACAAATCATTATTTGCATGACAATCAGCAACTAAAAGGTCATTTCTGACTCAGCTGTGTCCTTATGTTCCATAAAGGTTAATGTACTTTTTGTGATAATCATGCTCATACCATCAAATAGTCCAACTTCTAATAAGGACAGTGGAATCTATGTAATTAAATGAAAACAGTCAATAGTCCTCTGTGTGTTGAATGTCCGGGTGTTAGATTAGTGATTTCGTCCCAGGCTGATTCGACCATATCACACCCAGCCAAGCTATTACTGTGCTCTGCCCATAACGCACCGCTGCACTAGCACCGACATGCTTCAGTATGACCCAACATCAGGTCAGAGGACGCTGCCAGTTTCCGACCTCCGCAGCCGACCTAAATATTCAATTACCACTGGAAGGAGAGGCCACGGAAAGGACCTCAGCAGCTTTTCTGGGTCCTGTTTATATTGCAAGGTTTAGGAGGGCATTTTTCTGGGCAGAGTCCAAAGGGTCCGAAATTCATTGAGCTCGAAATGACCCGAGGAGTTGCCAAAAAATTCATGGCGAGAGAGTCACAAAAACTGGAGGTGGTGGTGGTGGTGGGGGGGTTCGTGCCAAAGCAGTCAAGTGGAAACAGATCTGAGTGATGAGAAACGGACACTTAGCAACCTGTGAGCCTGCAGCGAGTGCATTATACAAGCAGGGCTGGCAGGGGAAGCACAGACAAGAATGTGAATGGGACTTAATGGAGATAATAAGAAGATGGGAAACAAATGGTGCTGCTGTAGGGCTCCAAACGGAACCCCTGGCCATCCATTCGGGGTGACTTTGCCGTTTGTTTTATTGTTGATTTCTTGTCTTTTCGAAGAATGTCTAGTGAATTTCAACCACATTACACGGAGAAAAGACTGTTTCTCGTTTTCACCCCTATTCTTGGCACTTGCACTTGGCACTACCCCTTGAAACGGAGTTGCACGAAAGGGGTTGAAATATTCCCCTATGAAATGGGACAACCCTTCGAGACCTGTTACGTCATCAGCAGTCGTCGATGCCGCTAGAAACAGATGTGACGACTTTGTTTGCGAAAGAATTCACCGTGTCGTCAGCAGCTGTAACCGTCACTGTCGCACGGGCTTTGGGCATCTTTTTGCAGCTATAAAACGCTTGAAACTGCATTAAACGGACGATTGAATGATTAAGTTATATACAAATAAAATACACACATTTGTTTGTTTCTTTCGTCACACTGTGTTTACCTCCATCTTGCCGATGAGTTGACATGTTGTAGTTTTATTCTTACCGTTGTTGGTATGTAATTATTATAATGTAATTTGACGGTTAACTGTTACCAATGGTAACACCACCAGGAGTGTACAGTGTTTCTATTTTTCACACACATTTAAGTTATATAATGTAAATACTGTCGATTGAGTTTATTCTAGTTGGGTATAGGCATGTTTTGTTCATTGTTCTGGCTTGAAGTCTAAGGACAGGAGTGAGTATTTAAAACGTTATTATGTTAAGTTATTTGATGATGAGAATGGGGGTAGGATTAAATACATTTTTCTTCTTCTCACTCCTTTTCGAGTGTAGATGAATGATTTTGGAATTTGCATGTATTCTGTAAATATTCTGTAAATGCCCGAAATAAACAAATAAATGAAAAAAAAAAAAAAGAAATGAAATCGAGACACCCCCACCCCTTCATGTGAACACACAAAATGGAGGGGTAGGGCTAAGGGAGAAGGCCAAGGGGTGAAATGGGATTGGGCCTAAGATTTCGCCCATGCTGAAAGCTACAACTTGTTTGGCGTGGCCATACATCAGTCGACTGACAGCACACCAAATTGATTTCTGACTGACCCCATCTGATATCAACAGGTAGAGTTCATTATTGTGCTGACATTAAAAATGCTTGATCGATGGTTTTTGCCAGAGCCTGGAGGGATGAGGCATAATTCTACATGTGTGGGTGGGATTCAATTGCAAATATGGAGGGTAAACATAAACAGACGGTGGCTTTCAGAGCAGGAGTGACACATGATCATTGAGTGCATATTTACATACTCAATAAAATAAAAGAGCCAGATCTTCTGTTCGTCTTGTTAAACTGCACGCTACTTGGTTTCAGCTACGGGATATGGACTAGATAAAAGCTTCAGTCATTTTCCAATTGATCTTCAACTGCTAATATAGCTGGTAATTTTATTTTAATTGCTCATTACCAAAGGAAATCCTCTGAAAAATCAGTTTAACTGGTAAAAACCAGATCTAATCGACAGCCATGAAAGCGGTCGCTATTCCTCCCATGGTGCTGAGACCGGTCATTACGCCTGACTGATTTAAACAGTCACTAGTGATGTCCACGGATCAGGTAAATGGGATTGGAAAAGGAATAACATTAGCTGGCTTTTCCATCTTATTAGTCGTTCTCCTGTAACTTTTCTGTCATTTTACTCTGTCTCCCTTTGCCCTTCACTTTGTCTTTCAGGGTCATATGCATTTTGTTATATACTCCAAATAATTTAACTGGATTAGCTGCCAATCAATCTCATCTTTTCTGTAGTGCTGTAAAAGTACTCAAGCCAGCTCCAGTAAAAGTTATATTAATTTTCTTTTATGGTAATCTTCTACTGTCATTGTGTGTTGACCGCCCATTTATTTTTGGCTGCTGCACCTGGGAATCATGCAGGCATTGGTGCTTATAAGACGAGAAACCCCCGTCTTATAAGCGTCTTGAGTTTCTCCCGCTCTTACGCCTACGCCCGTTCGCCCCCCACCCCACCCCCCTTAAATTAGTTGTTTAGATTAGTCGACTAATTGAAAAATTTGTCAAAAGATTAACTGTTAGAAAACGAGTCGTCAGTGGCAGCACTGCTTCTGTAATGTGCATTTGAGGAGAAGTGTAAAGTACCAAACAGTGCAAAAACTATAACACAAGTACCTCCTAAATGTAGTTCATCACTGCACTTCAGTAAAATACTGCATTCCGAGTATTCTGCATCAACCATTCTCTCTGTTCCAGTCACTGATGACCTGTTGATATGAACATGCCTGGTTACTTCCGCACAGAACCACTTTGATGAAGATTCTGACGCCACTTAAACTCCGAAGTGCACTTGTATTTGCAGTATCCAATAACCTGTGACCTTTTGCGGGCTCTTACGGTCTTTGTTGGTGTTCACGAAGGCTTCAGTCAGGACAGATGAAATGGAACGATACCTCCTTCAGTAGGTGCGTTCTGGTGGTATTTTACGACTGTTCTGCATTTCCTCCCTTTCTGCATGCCACTACAGTCTTTTTGTTCCCAATAAAATAAATGCCTGTGGGATGTGACATTTCACAGCCCTACAGGGAGAAATAATCAAAAAGGACAAAATGCTAACGCAGGCTGTTTTTTTTTTTCCTCCATGTCTTCTTTGTAACTTCCTTAAACGATTTACACGCCCCTCTCTAGTTCTCAGCTCAACCTTCATTCCCTCTCCGTCCTCTTTGCTCAACATGTCAGCAACCCCAGTCCCCTTTTCGCTGTTTATTTCCCCCCGTCAGCACCCTGGAGACAGTTTTCTTTCTGGGTGTTTGGAACGCTTTGTCACTCGTCCACCTTTCCAACAGTTTCCTGTCTGCTCCTCAATGCGGCACAAACTCACCCCCCCATTTATCCGTTGCTCGCCCTCTTTTTTTTTTTTTGTGTTTATTTGTTTTCTCTCCTGCAGGTGCTGCATCGTAAACACTCCGTATCCCACGGCGATTTGCAGAGCCTCTTCTTAATGCAAGCCAACTGTCGCACGCAAATACGCACGCACGCACACCTCTAGCTATGTGACCAGACCTCTACATGGAGCAAAAAACACTTTCAGGGAAAACACACGGCGAAAACCTGATGTTTATAGGTGCAATATCTTAACATTCGTTTCAAATACTTTTATAAGCCAAAAGGTCTGAATTGTACACATTACAGTCCCACACGCTGAGATACTGTGTTAGATGATCACTTCACACACCCCACAGTGTTTGGCGTAAACAGACCCTTCTGGGGGTCTCTTTCCCCATCACTCCTCTCAATCTCTCCATCTTTTAGATCGCCCTCTTCCTTTTCCCCACCTCTCACTGTTTCTCCCTATGCCTTTCTCTCTCCCTCTCTCTTTCTGTGAATCATCGCCCCCTCACGCTCTCCCTCTCCATGTCGGTCTGTCCATTCCTTTCTTCTCTGCCTTCACTCTTCAGAGGGCTCTTCATTTCACTGGAACGATGGATGAGAGGCTGGGGCCATCTGCAAGAGCTGATAAAACACCCTCACACACACACAGACACACAGGCGTGCAGATACTGACATACATACTAGATGCAGAAACAAGGAGGCAAAAGCACACAGAGATGCAGATGCATCACTAAAGCAACAAATGCACAACACACTCATGAACAAGCTGCAGCACAAACACGCTGCAAAAGCGGACACACTCCCACTACAGCCAGAAATCGCTTATGTAGGACACATGTGCCGATATCTCTTAGACATATTCTGCCTGTCAAGAGAGAGAGAACAAGATGAAAAGAAATGCAAAAAAAAACTGAAAAATTAACTAGATGAGAGCCAGAATAAAGATGAGCAGGGAAAAAGCTGAGATGAATTGCAGGTCAGAGGGAGAGAGACTGGAAAAAAAAGGAACGTGGAGAGGAGGAGTGGGTGATGAAGATGCAAACAGGAGGGAGAGGCAGGATGAGAACGAGGGATGACCAGAAACAGCCTGGAGGACAGATTATGCAAAGATGGAGATGAGAAGGGGAGATGAAGTGAAGCTGAAGGGTCGGACAGCATGTCGGAAGGTGAAACTGAAGGGCCTTGGCAAAACGAAAAACTTCCCATAAAATTCAACTTGGTGTGAAAACAGAGAATTCAACTTGAAATAAAAAGCACCTACATACATAGTGCCAGATTTACATACACAGACAAACTAATTGCTTTGTTTTTTTAGGCCAAACACTGAACTGTGCTCATTAGCAGTATGTGCTGTCACTATATGTATTCTCCACCCATCTATGTATTAATAATAAATTCTACCTCTATGATTCAACTAGGTGATGAATATTGGGAATGCCAAGTGTGTTTTGTGGAATCAATGGCCTATCTGTGTCACATGTCTCTCTAACTGACCCAACATGAGGATTTTTGGATAAACTAGTTAAACACGCTCAATTAATTCACTCTAATTCTCCTTTTCACTCATCTGAAAGACCACCGACTGATGTACAAGAGAGTGCGCTGACAAGCCACCGGGCCTGCATTATAATACGTCGGCTCGTTTCAACGCTGAGAAACAAAGGAGCGTAGTGGCTCCTGTCATACTAATGCAGGACCGTTGGAGGACACGGGGGACTTTTACAATGGCTACGACTGAAAATAATCCACGAGGCCTTCTTGGCTTGTTCTGCTTTTCTATTAATATGCAAAGAATCACTTGTCTGCCAGTCCAACTGAGTGGCCACGCTCTCAGAGGAAACGCGCGACTGCTGTCACTAATACCAATTAAAAGTTGTGACTTTGCCTAAGAAAATGAGGTCAGATTTGTGTTGTGATTAGGCTGGCTGTTCTCTATGCTGCCTTGGCAACTGAGGGTCATAGAATCTAAAATCGGCCTCAAGAGAAATTACTTTGATCAAGCCAGCTTGGTTAGTTTATTGGTACAAAGCACCGCTGTGCCAGATTTGACAGGCCCGGTTACTGTAGATATGGATTTTTACAGATCCAGCATCCTGACACTCTGCACTCTATACGAGACAGAAACATAAATAACCCCAGCTCCTCGAGGTCTCGGAGAATTTTGACTGGAAAAGCCAAGTTAGCAAAGTCAGAAAATAAGTTGTTGTAGGAAAACTGTGTTGGTTAGCTCTCAAGCCTTTAACGGGCAAGTGACTATTTTTGGTCATTTCTGCACACATTACAAGACAGTGACAGTAACAGTTACAGCGAGGTAACATACTTTGTTTGGTACCATGAAATTATGGTATCTAATATGGTAGTAATGATACTAATGTAAGTAATGATGTTCAAAGTGATCATGTGGATGTTGACAGGTGTCTGGATCAGCAATTATGTTGTTCTAATGTTCTAAATATGTTGTTCTAATGTTATAAAATACATGTCCCGTTCACATTAAATGTGTTTTTCTTGTATTTTCTACTTGGACAAACTTTACTTATTTACCACTTATGGGCGAGGAACCAAATATGGGTGCTTCTATATATGAAACTGGGTTCATTTTGGTATCTGGCACTTTGCCAGCTTTTTTAGACCCAATAATAAAAGATAAATTTAGACATATTTCCCTCCAGGATGTACCTAATGATGACCTCAGATAAATGCAAAAAAAAAAAAAAATTATACTCTTGCTCTGAGCCATCCCAAAATTAATGA
>JAPQRP010000012.1:12593192-12625448 GCA_037367295.1 Apogon hyalosoma | reverse complement strand
GCTTTTCTGCCTCCGTCCATAATAATATACATTTTATAGCCCAAATTTTGTCTAAAATTAATGTTTATTTGCAACACAGTAGAGCAAACAAACTATTACATGATCAAAAACAAATTAATTTAGGAAAAAAATGTCTCAGTTTTGAAAGTCTGGGGTTGCCAGAAATGTGTGATGTTAAAATGAGGTCACGAGCCAAAATAGCTTGGAAACTACTGGTTTATACCATTTGAATTTTTGAATAGCGCAAACGGTTCAGTGTAAAATGTAGTGCCAGGGAGATTGCCGTTGTTAAAGGGTTAAACTGTTTTATGTTGAATCTGCTGTTTTTATCGATTCAAACCTGCTTCCAACTGCTATGGCCTATAAAAGCTAATAGAGAAGCGAAGGGGAAAACACATTACAGAAAGGCAGATGATGTAGGAAGGAGAGAGAAAAGAACAAGAGAAGTACAGGGTGAAGGGCAAAAGGAGCTGATAGCAAAGAGCCTCTCCAGGGATCAGAACTCATCAGTCTGAAAGAGATTTGTAGAGACATGATCTTCCACGGCATAGTGCATATAGTGTGGACACTCTCATGATAGTGCATGTGCTAGATAAACACACAGACCACTCACACGCTGACCTTTGTGTTGTCTCATTTAAGAACCCTGTCAAAAGAAATCACCGGTCCTCTCATACAAATTGACACTTTGCACTGTATTTTTTACAGGCACCGATATGGCAAGTGGCTGCCTAAAAATACATCATACCCCCCTGAGCACACATTTTTACACTAAATACTAGGCACTCTCTTACAGTGAAAAAGATAAACACACTCATTCAGTCAAGCTGAAGTAAAATGCACAGGGGGAAATCGTGTCATCCCACTCACAGTCCACATATGACTGTGTGTTTGTCATCGCACCACTGAAAGCTGCTATATGGATCAGTGCTGCTCCATCTCTGCACCTGTGATTGTGTGCACTCTTGTTATCTTCTCCCTCAAAGTTTGCAATTTGACATCAAGAAGCTGCTTCTAATCAAGAAGCGATGTTGCACGTTTAGACTCCACTGCACTTTGTGGCTCAATGAAACAGGCCCGGTGTTATACAACCGTATTAATGGCACTCTTTGATACATTCTGAAGTAAACATGCCCACGCCTTTGCACAAGCCTGAGGGGAGGTTCTGAGTGAATGCATGTGGAGTACACGGTTCATCCCGTCTGCTGTGCACCACAGGGGGCACATAGAGGTCACTGTAGCTCTGTGCGGCTCAAAACTACAGCGCAGACTTGCTGCGGTCCGAGGAGAAACAACAGCATCACCAGTCTCTACGCCCACCTGCCCACCCTGCAGGATGTTGCACTACAACTACAGACCTGCATGCAGAAACATCGCAAACACAGGAGAGCAAAAAAAAAAAAACGGGGAAAATAAGTAAATACAGGCAGAGGGCAGTGTTCCTGCAGCTAAATGCAAGACCACACACTCCTTGAGGGTCATAAGTGATGACTGAGAGGGATTATTATTGGATGAACTGTGCAGTGTATTGTCAGCCTGTGCTTACATAGTATGTCTTTAAATTAAGCTCTCAAAGGCTAACTGTAAGCTGTTCTACAAGCCTAAATGCAGTGCTGGCTAAACCTGACAAGCATAAGAGCCTGCGTCTGACATCTGGCAAGGAGAAAACTCCAATGTGCCATGTTCCAAAATAGGCCGACGGCTGGTTTCTTGTAAATTTCTGCCTCTTTGAAAATACATTTTAGTTACTTTCTCTAGAGTTATGTTGGGTTTTTTTGTTGCTTGCAGACATTCTCTAGACTTTATAGAGTTTTAAGGTGTTCCGATTGCTGAAAACTAAAAGGCCCTGCAAGTCCCTTTGGAGTGAGCCATACCTCAATCCTGCCTGTGTCTGGTTGGAAGCCTCTGGCTGGGTCTTCAGTTGTTACTCTGCATTGGATTGCGCAGCCATTCACCCTGATCTTTTCTTGTTTGAGGCCCAGGTCTGGCAGGCTGCGGCCCTCGCACACACGCAGCTGTGCATGCACCAGATCCACACTGTTAAAGAGAAGCAGACAGAGGAGAGAGAGGTGATGAGGTGAGTAAATTGATTGAAGCTCTGAACATGGTGTGAATAGCCCTTGATGTCACTGCAGGGAACATTCTCCTACTTACACCAAGACTGGCAAGGCCATTTACTGAGGTAAACATCTTTAGCTATTCTTGGACTTGAAAAAAAGGTTATGGGGGATTGGGATTTGCCGGTTTTTGCAGCGTTTCTCATTTTGGCACATAAATCTGTGATGTGTGACAACAAAACAATCCCTACTGGATACCTATTTGCAGCAAAAATAAATAAAGTTGATTAAATTAACATGTTGTTTTAATTTGAAAATGGAACCGCTCCTTTGATACACTGCTGTTACACATGAAATAACTCTCACACAATCTCAAAGTGAACCTGCATGGGGACATTTTTTTTTTTTTTTTTACCCCTTTCCTAAAATGTCAAGATGTGAATATGAACAAAAGTGCATGAGAGCCAAAGCAAGTGGAAGATCCCTGTTCTGTGTGACATTTCGATGAATAGTACAACAATGTGATGAAACACAAAAAGAGTAGCCACATTTGCCGTCGCGGAAAAAATTATTAGACCATCAAAAGTCATCAAAAACAATGGTTATGCAGGAAAGTACAAACTCCTGTGTGCATCATGTGACTAAAACAGACAGAAAAGAAAACATGGAATGAATAAAAGCACTGTTTTGTCAGTACAATGCCATAGATATTGATGGAAGAACTGAAGTGATTTTGGCTATTATCAAGAAAACATGGAAAATGGAGAGATATTGTGGTGTCAGAAACCAGTATTTTAATCAGAAGTATTACATTTGTATTTAAAAGTATTTAACCAGTATTCATTTGCATGTCAGAAGTTATTCTTAGTGTAATGTGAACATTGTACCAGAGTAGCTGACTTCTTTCCTGGGAGAACCACTACAAAAAGACACGTGCACCCATGGAAAGTTTTCAAAATGTGGTGAATAAACGTACACTTGAGTGGAAATGTTGGACATTCTGGGAAATAATTTACATATCCTAGGAAAAAGTTACATATTTCTATATGATAAATTAATACAGGGTAATAGTTGCATATCTATTTATGCTGTCCAATTCAGACAGACACCAGTAAAAATGTACCCTATCACGGACAAAGCCAAAAAGGCAAGCTCAAAAATGTAACCAGAATAATGTTCTAAATATGGTAAAAAGGGAAGGGTCCATAGTTAAAACCCAACCTATTTTTGGGCAAATTAAAATGGTCTCCCAAGGCGAAAAAGTCAGTTGTTTCTGCAGATATCAACTCAGTATTTATTTTGTGTATGAATAAACACTTTATTCGGCTTGAATTCTGCTCAATCTCTGACTTTGACTTGACTCTGTGTGCATTTACTTGATGAAGCTCCACTACATAGATTAGGGAGTACAGAGACATAAATTCAACATTCCAGGGTATAGTGTGGAAGAGCGTCAAAAGGACCAAAGATGTGTCCCACCTGCAGCCGTAAATTTTACACGACAATATCAGCTCTTAAATTAAACTCTTATGAGCTATTTTTGTTGCTATCAATATATTTGTCCAAACAAGTGTACATTTAGTCATACCAGGCATTAAAATGAACACGAAATAGAAGAAAACAAGGGTGGTCTAATAATTTTTGCAGCGAGTGTGCGTGCAAAAATACAGGAGAAAATGGAGGATTTGAGTTCATTATCAACCAAAAAGTCAAGACAAAACCTGACGTTTCAGGTATTTCCACCATCAAAAACACAGAAGGCAACTAATGAAGGAATCATTACACAGAACAGGAATAGTTCACGTAACAACTCGACGACTGTCTAATGATATTGAAAATAAAATGATTCTTCTTAAAATGTTTGATTTTGTCATTTATTCCTGTAGTCAATGTCTGTTCGGAGTTAATTTAATCTATCGGTCAAATTAATGAGTCCGTTCACCTTCAAGATAAATAGTCATAACTCGAAAGCAGAGACATGTTTTCATGTTTATTCATTTTACCTGACAAATATTGGTTGTTAATAATCGGTCCCTTGGCCTACTGTCATTTTACGAAACCAGCCCCAGGCAAAGCTAGCATTGTAAGCGAGTATCCATGATGTAGAACATTACATATCTTTGTCCAATCCCATTTTTGTTCTCTTACAGCAGCCGACATACACAAGAGGCAATTCCATTTTTTTTTTTTTTATTTAATGAATACTTCTCTGTCCATGAACGCACACACACCATTCACACCATGCTAATGGCAGTGCATTATGTAAATGTTATACAGTAATTATAGTCTCTATTACTGGAAACTTGAAATTGACAGAAGCCCGGAGAAGTTCATTTCTTTCACTTATTTGAGTTGTAACCCTTAACATCAATTTGCCTCATCTGTATGCAATTATTTAAATGTTGAGGCTCAACTGGGACCGTCTGGGTTAAGATTTATGACCTCGCAGACCGTAACACACCCAGAATTTAGAGCTTTTACTGGTTGTTTGGATCTGTTTCATGTGAGCTCGGCGGCAGACGTTGAAGATACATAATCCTTAACTGACTGTGTCCTTGCATACCAACCGATGCCAAACGTAAACCTACTCGGCCCGGTGGGACGCCTCCTTGCCTTGAAGGGTGAACAGGAAACAGAAGGCGCGCACATTAGCAAACAAGCTCAAATTTTGGACAGCGCCTTGGCTCCCTTTTTCTTAATGTCTCAATTAGCCGGTATCCACGTTTGGGCCAAAACAGAAGGACAATTATGCATCAGCCTGGTGAGAAACATGTTAGTGGAAAAAGCAGATCCACTTTTGATAAGTTGGACCGCCACTAGCATCATGTTTTTGTTACAGCTTCATGAATATGTTGATATTTTTAAAATTAGACAGCTCCACTCATTTCCTGAAATAATAAAAAAGACAAATTGAGATGAGACATTTTACGAGCAACGCTCCCGACAGCATTTATTTACGCGCACTTTTCCAGTGCTTTGTTTAATTTGGATACCGGTTCGTTACCACACTCAGAATAGTAACCTCGCATGTGGGAAAATGCTTTCCATCTGCTGTTGCCGTGTGAAATATGGCCAAAAGTCAAATGTTTACAGAGCTCTTGTTAGATTTCAAGCTTTTCACTCATTTGTGTATTTTTGAAACCTAAAACTGTAATTATGTATCCCCTATGTCTTCATTTACATTTATTTCATTCATGCAAACTGATGTTAAAAAAAATGTACTTGTTAAAAACTTGGAAAGATAAGCAAATGTTTAATGTGTTTCTTAAATGAGTGGTATATTCATTTAACTGAGTTACTTATATGAAGTGTCTCTGAGTATTTGTCAAAGTATGAGTGAGTCATGCATGAACAAGAAAAAGACAAGTACCTAAACACATTTAAGTGGTAAATAATACAAAAGTTAAACATTTGCCATCCATGCACATACCATGTATAAATCATGTTTGGCCTAGTTATTTTTTTCTTTGCATAATTCTACTTTGAAAACATAAGGCAACACTGATTGAACGAGGACCCTCGAGGGCTTGTGAAATTTATTGTATACTAATTTGACTCAGACAAATTAAAGCGCCTGCGGCAACATCTGTCCCTCAGTGCAGCCAGTTACAGAATAAAAGTCTCTTGCATCATTAGCAAGTTTCACAATAAGGCCATACTACACAGGGAGTGGATGAGAGCGTGACGCCTTTGGCACGAGGAGGAGTTGGAAACGGCGTTATACAGGACATAAACCTGCTTATACTCTGTGAAAGAGTATTTACAATAAACACTGCTAGTTGTAACTGTTGGCGGAGTTGAATAACACAGAGGATTAACCAAAGATAGTGATGGGGGATTGACCTAAAACATCTGTACAAACACAGAGCTGGGTAATATTGGCTGGAGTGTGTGTGTGAGTGTGTGTGTGTGGGGGGGGGGGGCGCTCAAAATATGACCATCAATCAAAGACTATAAACTCATTGATCATATAATTTACATTCATCTTTCATATTCTGAAGACTGAAGATTGTAATAATGGATATTTAACCCTTTAAACACTAATCTTAAAATAATCCGCCTGGACTTTTTTTTTTCTTATTTTGACTATAAAAAGGTTCAGAAATATGCTGTGATTGGGTCCATTTGCTCATTTTTCCAAAGCATTTTTTCCCCCAGATCTTTCAAAATATAGCAAACATTTACACTTTACTGCATGTTATAATTCTGCTAAAATTGCTTCTGCTCCAGCTCCTACTACAGGCGTGAGTGAAATTATCATAATGACCCAATAAAGCCTATAAAGCCATTGGAATTTTTCCAGTTGCACAAACAGTGAAAGAGTAACAGCCATCCAACAGGCATATGCACAAAGTGTGTCAGCGATGACACATCAGGTTTTAAAGAGTAAAATGTAAAATCACAGAATTAACGTAGCAACAACACAACAGAGCTGAGTGATATAGCAGTATGTCGTACTGGTATTTAGTGCTTTATTAGACTGGGACAGAACATACAGAATCATAAAATTGGCCTCATGAGCCAGATTTAGCCAACAGCTAACCAAAAACCTGAAATAATCCACAAATTAAAGAACTTGTTGCAAAATAATAATAATAATAATAATAATAATAATAAAAAAATTTAAAAATCCACAACACTAATAAACCATTGGAAAAAAATAGTTTGGTGTTTTAAACATTCCTATCTCTATAAACTCAAGACACAAAAATAATTAAAGCACAGTATTTACATGGTGTCAATGTCCATTATATATACATTAATATATTACAAGACATAAACAGGTTGTATTTTGAGTTATGAAGCATGAAAGCGTTGAAATCCTGATTTCAATTTAATGTTTCACAATTTTCACAAAGTTAAAACTTTTAATTATATTGTTTCAATATTAATAAATGTATAATATTAATAACTCTCTCTAAATCTTATGTTGTAACAGGTGGACTATTTGACGTTTAGAGTACAAATGTATAAATGTGAGGCTACAGCACTGGATGAACTGTGTGATCTCATGACTGATCTGAAATTGTCATATGGCTGTTGAGCGATTTTACAGATTCTGTCATTAAAAAAATAACCCACAGCACTGTCAGAACTTTCCCACTCGGCTAGTATTCATTTTAGTGGGTTGTTTATCAGTGTAAGCATTTTATTTTACAGAGAATCTTGCGCTCGTCTAAGTGTTTGTAGCCTTAAAGTCAGTAGCACAGGTCACTACGTTACTGCCTTTATTTCATTCTGTTTATAGTCATACTTAAAGAAGCGTATGACTTTCATCACTAATCCATTAGTCTTTCCGTGTTTACGCACCTGAATTACTTCCCTCACGGTGAACAACTTCGAAGATGACTCCATCATAAACACAGTCCGATTGTTTACATAACCGACATGTCACTTGGGCCTTTCAGAAATTTTGTCCCGAAGTGCATTGTGGGAATGGGAGCGGGCTGTATGTTTGACTCCTGTGTAATAGTCAGATAACACTCCAGACCAGCTGAGATACTCTTAAATACAACATATGATTAAAATATAGCACACTATAGGACACTGCAGATGATCACTGCATAAAAGGTCTGTTGCCTTTATCCAGTTATGTATATATATATATATATATAAATAAATAACTATATTAACACACACTTTTACATGCACTTCAGGAAATTAAAGTTGAGGTCAGGTTGACATACACCTCTGTGAAAAGTATTCACACATTTTTCTCAATTCTGTACGAACTCAAATATGTAGATGTGTTCTGTTTATCTGGAGTCATCCAATAAATCATTCAATTCATTTAGATATTGTCAGAATTGCAATAATGTTGGTCCAAAGTGAGTCTCAAATCAAACAACAAAAGCCATCACACTCAGAATAAGGCCTCCAGAAAGCAGCCTGTAGTTTATAAGAGGTGAAAAAATTGTGATCACCCCCACTCGAGGCAATACTCAGAACATGGATTGTAATTGTGCATTAAAAGACCTTGATATGATCCTTTGGCCAGATCCAGGAGCCCTAGATTTGACTAATATAATGGACTAAATACTGGATTTATCAATGAACAAATTCTAAGCTAAAGTTCATTCTTAATAATAATAATAATAATCCTTTTTACACACCTAATATAATGTTACTGACCCCTGACTCCACTAACTTTTATGAATAATCCTCCAAACAGTCCTTAATGAAACTGTGCAAAGAGGTAATGACACACGCATCCAGTTACTAAAAGGTGTTCAGGATCCAAAGGAACAGTGAATAAAAAATGAGATAAGCTCCGCAGTTCTAATGAAACTGCCCTCACTTCCCCTGTTCTTTACCGTTTAAACCTTCAAATCCAAAAAAGTCAAAAGAGCCAAAACTATACACCAACCTAAAATGTTTAATAACATCTGAACCGCTTCTTTTACCAATACATGTAAATAATTCAGGTAAAATGCAGTTTCACCCAAAAAGAAAAATCCATGTAGTTCAACAAATGTATACACTTCTTTTTTTGTCACCTTTTCTTCAGTTTTAACATGAATTCAGTGCAAGTTTTTTACTAACGACTATATCAGAGGAGTCAAACTCATTTTAGTTCAGGGGCCGCACCAGCAAAGTAATAGAAAAATAACCTATAAATATGAACAACTCCAGATTTTTCTCTTTGTTTTAGTACAAAAAAGTAAAAGTCAGTTCTGAAAATGTTAAAATGTCTACATTTACAAATATTCATTTCACACAAAATAATGAATAACCCGAACAACCTGAAATTTCTTATGAAAAGTACATGCAGTTTTAACATTATTATGCCTCGACTTATCATTTATACAGGTGCATTACAGATGACAGTGGATCTACAAACGCACAAAACATTTAGTAATAGGCAGAATATTATTTATAGGTTATTCAGCTATTATTTCAGTGGTCACTTATGATCACATTGGGCTAAAATGAGTTTGACACCATTCACTGTTATAGTTTTCAGTGTAAATTGAGCAGTTTGAAAATTCATCCCATGGGCCAGACTGGAATCTGTGGCGGGACAGTTTTGGCCCACGGTCCTTACTTTTGACACCCCTGATCTACCGTACCGTCTTCATCCGCTTATCTGGGTCACGGGGCAGCAGCCTCAGCAAAGAAGCCCAGACTGCCCTCTCTCCAGCCACTTCCACCAGCTCTTCAGGGGGGATCCCGAGGCGTTCCCAGACCAGCCCAGAGATGTAATCCCTCCAGCGTGTCCTGGGTCGGCCCCAAGGTCTCCTCCTGGACGGACATGCCCAGAGCACCTCCCCAGGGAGGGTCCAGGAGGCATCCTCACTAGATGGCCGAACCACCTCAACTGGCTCCTCTCGACATGGAGGAGTAGCGGCTCTACTCTGAGTCCTTCCTGGACGTTCGAGCTCCTCACCCTATCTCTAAGGCTGAGCCCGCCCACCCTGCGCAGGAAACTCATTTCGGCTGCCTGTACTCGCGACTTCCTTCTTTCAGTCATTACCCAAAGCTCGTGACCATAGGTGAGTCGGAACGCAGATCAAATTAAGAGCTTCGCCTTTTGGCTTGGCTCCCTCTTCACCACAAAGGATCGATTTAGCCGCCCCAATCCGCCTGTCAATCTCTCACTCCATCCTACTCCAACCCGTGAAAAAGATCCCGAGATACTTAAACCCCTGATCTACATGTTCAGGACATAAAATACAGGAAAACACCTAATTTTCATTGAAAATGGAGGATAATATTATAATACATTATAAGAAATAACTTAGGAAAGGTTAAAAGTAGAAGGAAAATCCATTTGGAAGTCACAACAAAAATAGTTCTGAGTCTCTAAGGGTTAATTAAAATACCTGGGTAGAAACTCTCGCTGAGAATGAACAGATTGTCCACTAAAGTCGTTTCACTTGTCTCGTTTGCTTCACAAAGCTAAAACATGGTTAGTGACCCCTGATTCCTCCAGCTCTCTCCATATTGTACATGAACGCCGTCATGTTAGTAGCCATCAAGCACCGGTCTTCACATGGCAGTTTAATTATGTTTTCGACCAGAGCCCAGGAACAGAGCTCTACTCCTGGACTAAAACACTATGTGGCCCCCGGTCGGCTCGTGTGAATTAGTCGCTAGAAATTTGATTAAACCCAAATTTATTTAGGAGTGTGCAGCGTGTAAGCAAATTACTAACAGAAATAATACCAGCTTTAAAAGTCCGGTTGAGCGGATACAGCAGGTAATAATGCAGGACTTGCCTCGAGGCCCTTGTCCTTTCACTTGATATCGAGGATTAGTAGTGCACCCCCCCACACACACACACAAAAACCCAGAAACCTCAACACATAACAGCAAAACTCATTTTCTTAAACAACAGAAATGGAGAATGTTCATGTAAATGTATTTGATGTGAGTCTTGAAACTTGTTTTATTCAGTCAGTGAACACCAGTGTTGGGAGTTACAAAAGTAATGCACAACAGTAACTGATTACTTTTAGCTGTAAAACAGTAGTGTAAGGCCTTACTAATCAATTTTCAGTAATACTTTACTCGGTACATGTTCAATAGCACTTGCGTTACAACATACATTTCGCACATAATTTAACTGCTCAAATGAAAAAAGGAAAAAAAAAAAACAGCAAGACCGTCAGACCTCAACGAATCAGAAATGCAGCGGGAAAGTTCTATTTCCTGTTGGTGTTCAGCCAATGGGTGAAGACGGCAGAAGACAGTCCGTTGTCCACATGGACGTATGGTCATTACTAACCCTAACATTACTTTAAGAAGCTAGTTAGCATTAGCATAATCCCTGTGATCAGCAATGACATGGTAAGCTAATATTTATATGACTAGTTAGAATTCCTTATCGATTGTGGATTTATCTACGATTGTCCTCGATGCCGTGCCCCCGTTTGAACATGCAAAGTGTAAAAAAAAAAAAAAAAAAAAAAAAAGAAAGAAAAAGCAAGCGTTCCTGCTGGGATTCGAACATCGTAGACCGTCCACATTCACTTCGGGGCGCAAATGTATGCCACCCAAGGCTCCTATCTCTTGGACTGAGGAGAGGGGGGTGCCATTTATGACAAGAGTCTGTATGTAACTCAAAAGTAATCCAGGAGACACGTAACGCATTACAATTATGAGACAGTAATATTGTAAGGTAAGGAATTACTTTCAAATAACAGTAACAAGTAATCTGTAATGGATTACGGTTTGGAAGTAACTTGCACAGCACTGCTGAAAACTATGTAAGAAAATAACATCAGCTCCCTAACAGATAGATGGACACGTGCTTCGACATTTAAAGCCTCTACATATCAACTCATCTCCACCTCAAACTAAATCCAGCATATTCTTTAAAGTGTATCCCATGCTGCCAACTTCCTGGCTGAACATTGCTTTGCATAGCTTTCAGGATGGTGATATGCCAGAGGTGTAAACTCATTCTTTATTTATGGGAGCACTAAAGAACATCTACATCTTTTAAGGTGTCAAGCTCAATATTCTCTGTCTGTTTTTCTGCCTGATGTGTCTGAATATTTGCAGGTTGTGTCGTTGCCTTACTTAGTGCTTCTGCAGAGCTGCCACGTTTATATTTGATCTCTGACAATCTGGAAAGACCCACGAGTGTCACAGAATATACTGGATGTCTATTCAACAGATCTGTTCTTTGAAATCTGTCTCTGTATCTTCCCTGTGCTGCCGAGGGCATCATCATTTGGTCCTCCTGTCTACGAAACTACTTTCTTAAAGCTGTCTGATCCAATAGACACAGATTATTAGAATTAGAACAACACACACACAGAGGTACAAATTATTTACGGCCTATTACCGACTACATCCCCATGTGTGTTACATCAGTCCAGGGCTGTCAGACTCATTTTAGTTCAGGGACCACATCCTCCCAATATGATCTGAAGTGGGCCGGACCAGTAAGACCTATATCATAACACTGGAAGGTCTCAGAGCGTCTGCGTGTGTGCGTGTGTGTGCATGTGTGTGTGTGTGTGTGTGTGTGTCTGCACAGTTCTGGGAAATGTAGACATTTTTAACTGGCCAATTTAGTACCTACAGTTGAGAAATAGTCCCATCTCCATATTAAATATCTCAGCAAGTTGATAGGACCAATATTTTGGGAGATATTAGTCATTTTGGAATACAATAGCCTTATAATCACGTTGCTCAGTTGACTGGAAGCGCATTATCACACTGCATGATGGGAAATGAAGTTAAATCAGGAACGACGCATTTACTAACTTTGGTCCCTAGATATCGGTGTTCCCCATGGGTCAATGCGCTAGTAATAACATAATAACATATCAATAACGTCAATTCCAAACTTTTCTCTTGGTTTTAGTGTATAAAAAAACCCACTAAAATTACATGATGAAAACATTTACATCTACAAACAATCCTTTAAAAAAAGTGAACATGAAGAACCATGAAAAAACTGAAATTTATTAGGAAAAATAAATGCCTCAGTTTATCATTTAAAAATGTGAATTACAACTTACAGATTACAGTGGATCTACAAATACACACTTCCCTTAATACATTTCAGATTTTTCACTTTTTTTGTGAAAAGACAGGTTGTAAATGGAAAGATTTTCATGTAAATTTTCCACAAAAACAAAGAGAAGCATTTGGAGTTGTCCGTATTTGTAATTATGATGGTACTATTTTACTGGTCTGACCCACTTGAGACTGAACTGGGCTGAATGTAGAACTTGAACTAAAATGATTGTTAATGTTAATGTCTTCAGTCTGCTCTGTGGGCCCCCCATAAATGCTGGGCCCCATGAATTTGTTACATTTACCCCCCCTTATCGGTGCCCCAGTATATAACTATATTAACACACACTTTTAAACACACCTCAGGAACTTAATGTTGAGGTCAGTTTGACATACACAAAAAGTATTCACACATTTTCCCCAATTCTCAACACATGAATTCCATCTGTTCATCAGAGAATCAGAGAGAGTTTTTCATTTCCACATTAAAAATATTTAATCACATTCTCAGATGCGGCACAAGGTCAACAGTAATTTGCTGTTGGTAATTTTGGAAGTTTTATTAAATTCACTGTAATGAATTAATTTATAGTTGTACTGAAAAAGAGCAGATGGTGGTGAAGTCTTTATTTTGAGCACACAAAACCAGCACCATCATTTTTTTTTGGCACAGAAAACCAAGTATTGTTTGTAACAACTTTCAAATGAATCCATCTCTGCATTTAACCTTGCATTTATGCGATTTATCACTATTTATTATAATATCGTCCTCTGCGTTTTGCATTTTTCTTTGAAAATCAGATATTTTCCTATAGCTAATTTACTGATCATGTAGATTTTCATTAAAGCTCGGAATCAAAACAAGAAATGCTGAGCAAAATATACCATAAAATCAAGTATCTACAGTCATTATCATTTGTCAAATTACATGGGTTTTACCAATAAATCAGTTTGTGTTTTCACATTCACTACAGAGCCTCTGAATGTCCAAAAAAAAAAAAAAAGACAGATCTGACGGTGATGATAACCTGAGAAACTGCATTTTACCTGAATTATTTAATCATATTGAAGCAATTAGTGGTTGGAAAGTCCTTGAATATTTTAGAGCAGTAGATGCTTTTCATCTTTGAGGGTTAATATAAGACAGAGTGGTTAGAAGACGGCCAAACTGAGGTTTAGCTGAGGTCAACATGTCATCAACGGGCTACACTCAAGGTATCAGGACACCAGATCAAACAGCAGCAGCCAGTATTTGAACCCATAAAGACCCAGTTCTATGGTGTGGCAGCTCCTAAATGAATTTTTCTCTCTTTTTAGCCTTTCTTAATTAATTTATCACCATTTATTATAATACACTCTTATGTATTTTGCATTTTTCAGTGTAAATCATGTATTTTTCCCTATATTAATTCACTGTTCACGTAGATGTTCATGCACATTTGAAGGTTATTATATAAAAACAGAAAAGACCGACTAGAAAGTGACTTTTTCAGCAAAATACATCATTAACGGAACATAAAAACAAACATCAAAAATAGGACCATGGGTCCTGTAGTTCAACGGCATATTTAAAGACATTAATTGACATTTGTTTGACCTTTCAAGGTCACTCAAGGTCTAGGCACCGAAAGCCCATATGTGACTTCCTATCTATTGCCAATAGTAATTATGTCAATGTCTTCAATGGTTCAAAAGATATAACACTTTGAAATGTGTCGCATGATAAACCAATGGGGATTTTTAAAATTTGAAAAATTCATAAAAAATTCAAAAATCACTGTTTCCCAATTCTTTGAAAAAACTTGGTAGCCCTTATCCCAATTATTATCCCAACTAATACCAAGTCATTCTGAGTGACCGTTTCAGAGGATTCTTGAAAAAAATGTGTACGATCGGACACCAACTGATACCAATAGTCCTTCAGACCTTTCGGGCCGTTGCACTAAAAACCACCGTTATTGATCCAACTCCATGGGTTTTACTGGTGATTCAGTGTAACAGAAGATGACGGTGTTTCCACGTTCACTCGGGAGCCAAATGGGTCATATCTGATGACCATGAAAAGATGACAAACTGTATTTTACACCAATTGTTTACATGTATTGGTAGGATTAGTGGATCAACAGGGATTAAACATTAGAGATGAGTGGATGCGTTTGGTTACTGTTGACTTTGTGGGTCTTTATGGGTTAATGAACCTATTTCTGTGGCACCAAGTGAAGCTTAAGTTTTGTCAACAGTTTATTTCATTGCATTGCCGTTAAAGTGTCCAACCTGAATAAACGCCTTGGTGTAGCTGTCCACCAGCTCCTCAGCTCACCAACTAAACAAACAGGGAATGTATATTGGAATGACGTGCGGAATCGTCCAAAGCCGTACAGAATGCGCTAATCTAAAGTGTAAACGTCCACCCTCAGCTGTGAATATGAGTCTAAAGTTGGTCCAGTTATTTTGGAGAACGGCCCTGGTGGAAAAAATCCATATTTAACACTTCTCAGCTAAACCCCCACTTTAAGAACACCACGTCAAATCAGCTCTCATGGTTCTGGCAGGAGTCTAAACTCAGGCTGAACTCTACCGGTCCCCTTCCAAGTGTCCTCAAAGATGTGGAAACCCTTTCATCTGCGGTCCAGTTCAATGTCATGCGCATATTATTTATCAACTGATGCAAAGGCTTCATTTCAGGAAAAAAAACAAGCAAAACAAACCCGATGGTGTTTAGAGCCTAAGATCTGATGTATACATAAAAGTGGGTGAACTTATTTTACACGACATGTTAGATATGGAAATTATTATAATTAAAACAATAAAAACTTTTCTCTCATTGTTTTTTTTTTTTCTGCACCACACACTATTGAATGTTAAATACCACATTATGAAACCACTAACACAATCACACATGCAAGCGACACACAATCCTGCGCAAAAGTCCCAGGCCAACATTTGGTTTGTTGGTTTAGTAATGTTCTAATGACCACACATATGCATTTGTCAGACTATTATATTATATCCATTGCATATATATGGTCTGCTTCATTTTGCTTTCATATTGCCATAATGATACCAAACAAATGTATCCTGCTGACATCATTTACGTATCTTCCTTATACTTGACAGTATTTAGTTTATAGACAGACGTACAGTACTGTGTAAAAGCCTTATATCAACAGTAGTTTAGTAAAATTATACTAACCAAACATGCGCATTTCTCATTCAAAATAATCTGGATCTATGTGAAGCATGTACAGCAGGAAAAACAAAAGATTCAGAGACAAAACAGCTTCTATAAAGCAAAGTGGTCATATTTAGTGTGACCTTGCTTTGCACTTAACATGTCTTCAACCCTTTTTTTTTTTTCCAGACGATATGAGATTCATTGCATTCATTTTCTGATGTTTTATACCAGGTTTCAATCAACATGTCTGGTATTTCTAACTGTTTGAGCTGCTTCTGGCCATGGGGTCAGACGTCAAACTAAATTGTGACTTTAACCTATAGAACCCATTTAGCACAGGGTTGGTTTTTTATGTATCTTGAGCCTGTGCACATATTTCCTTATACATTCTTGTTTTACTTGGAAAAATAAATAAAATGCTAAATAAATGTGTGTTTATTTCAACCCCACAAAAACAAGAAAGTTAACAGTGGTAATTAAGACTTTTACACACTGTATGTGACTAATTGAATTAGTTGTAAAGATTTTTGTCTAATTTGACTAATATTAATGCACAGTTTCTGTCTATTTGAAGAATGATGTGGAAGTAATGTTGTAACTGGAGACATTTTCAGCTTTGACACCAAAAAATGCAATGGTAAACAAAATTTGTGGGTTTAAATTTTGATATTTTTTCCAAACCAAAGACTTGACAGAAAAAAAAAAACACACTGGAAATCTTTCACTGAAAAATAAATGATGTACATGACTGACCTGTACCGCTTACTTTCAACAGCATTATACATTAGGCTAATATTTAAGTTACTAGATATTTTATTAGAATAAAATGATATAATATCCTCCTGAGATTCAGAAAAGTACAAGTTTTGGCTTTTTTACATTAAATAATTGCCTTTAATGGACACGGCACGATGCAACAGTTTTTTCAGATGCATTTTAAAAATTTTTAAGGACCGTCCTTTGCAGTGGACACCGTTTATTTATTTTTTTGTTTTTATTTTTTTCAATAAAGCTGTGAAACTCTTGTCCCCTACCAAGGACAAAAGTGCATTGGTGGGTCTCAGGTGGATATATGTCATACATCTTATAATAAAACCTTAATAGATCATCTCGTCTGTGAATATGGTTTCTACCCGTCACATCAGGTTTCCATCAACAATGTTAGTAAAAACAACAACTCCCATGATCCCATACTACTTCACAACATCTTCCACAGCTATATTGATTATTACTGTTGAGACTCCGCGCAGCAGAGGTTACATACAGTGCGTTCCAGCTGATCCCAAAAGGCAAAAGGATTCCATATGACAAAGTGACGAATATGCACATCAAAGTAAAAATTTACATTCCCCTTGAAAAAAAAAAAAAAAAAGATCATTACAGAGTTACTGCAGGTCATCTCTGAAGTCAAGAGTGCAATGAAAGTTTCATTAAAATGTAATTCTATTAAAATGAATTATCTTGTCCGCCCTTAACTCATGCAAGAGGTTGGATTGTGAGGGCTGGGGAGATCAGAGCGGAGGATGTATAATGTACTGACCTGTGACACTTAGGGCTAAGTAACGGTGTGCACACCGCTGTGCATGCACACACACATTTAGTTGGTAAAATGACAAAATTTTGAAAAAATATATATATGCATACACATCTACCTGAGAAAGCACTCATGTTATTTCTAAAATACACTCATGCAAGCACATCACATGCACAGTTTCATGTCACCGGACACATACATTATCACGATACATGGAAAACACATTAACCTGAGCTCAGTGGAGACAGAACGCATATACTTATATACTCATAGGCACATCCATGAAGATTCAATGGCATGGACGTATACCAACACTCAGCCTGCCTGCCACATGTGCTGACACACGCCGGAGCCATGAAAACTAAGTACTAATTGCATATCATTTCTACTCGTTTCACTCAGAGCTTGTTAGCTAGGGAGAAAGGGGTGGCGGTGCGCCCAGAACAAAAAGGGGGAAAGAGAGAAGAAGACAAAGAGGAGCAGATTGAGAGGAAGGCAGCTTGTTATGGCCATAAGATAGAGAGATATTTGAGGAAATATGACAAAGAAGGGGGGGCGGTAAAGAAAACATCTACAACAACAAAACAGATTAAGAGATGCAGAAAGAGATGAGATGACAGCCATACATCAGCAGCTCAAGACGAGAAAGCGCAAAGGAACTGAAATCAGGGGGAAGCTGGGGGAGTGGATGAAAAAGCTCCAGGCCAAAACTGAAAAGTGGGAGTGTGGAAGGGATTGGCGTCGCTCAAAAGGACTGGAGGAGCAAAGCCGAAGAGGTGGTGGGAGGAAGCGAAGGTGGAAGGCGGAGGGAGAGGGCTGAGGAGGGAGTCAGGAGAGGAGTGGGAAGCGAGGATGGAGGGATGAGACGGATAAACGGGAGTGTGGGACGAGAGGGATAAGGACGCGAGGGCTGTGTCGAATGGAGGGCAGAACACGGGAGGAAGAGGGGGTGGTGCGCCGGAAATCAGGTTAACCCTTTAAACCCTCAGCCTAAAATGGTCCATCTGGACTTTTTTTCTTATTTTAACTATAAAAAGGTTAGAAAATATGCTGCGAGTGAGCCCTTTTGCCCATTTCTCCAGAGCACTTAGACCTTTGCAGTCATTTACAATTCACTGCATGTTATACTACTGCTAAAAAAGCTTCTCCACCTTCTAGTACAGGCGTGAGCAAAATTACCATAATGACCCAATAAAGCCTATAAAGTGCAACGTCTCAGGTTTCAGAAACTTTTGGAATTTTTCCAATTGCACAAACAGATGCAGATGCGTAAGGCGTGTCAGCGATGACACGTCAAGTTTGAAAGAGTCAAGCTTCAAGAAATACCAGAGACATGGAAAATTAAAGTATCAGGGGGAACGTGGGAACCAATTGGTGAATAAGGGAGGTGGGAGGAGGAGAGGAAACGGCGGCAAAGACACAGGAAGGAAGAGAGGAAGTTTAGTGGAGGACTGGAGTGAGATGACACCACAGGAAAGGTGGAGAGAGTGAATGTGATATATCCTGCCATCGCTGATGCTTTTTTTAGTCCACTCTAAACTACTACTCCTCTATTCTCTTCTTTCTTCTTCCTGCCTGCTCCTCTCCTTTCATCCTCCATTGTCTGCTGCTCCCCTTCGACATCACCCACTGTGTGGCCTCGAAATGCAAAACATGGACTCCTTTTGAAGTGAACGTTTGATTTCATAACTTCATTAGTGCACGGAGAGTTAGGAGGCGCCATGTGTTTTTCCTTCACGTTTGAGTTTGTTCGTGTTCGCATGAATCCCGTTGCCGGTAAATACATTTTTCAACATGGCTCCAGGCAAGTAGTAAAGAGCAAAGCACAAATGTGTTCCTTATTTTCGCTGAAACTAATGCGCAGTCTTGTCTTCCAAATGTGCACGCTTACACAACGTCTTGTCTTGGAAGAAATAATGGGAAAAACAGCAGAGGTGTTTCCTGCAAGAGCGCAGAATAACAGGAGGAAAAAAAATGCAGGCAACGGATGGCGAGGGAATAGAGGGATGTATCAACACAAACAAATGGGAAAAAAAAGAAGAAGAAGAGCGGAAGAAAAGGACCTAAAAGAAAAGGAGGTCTGTGGAGACGAAGACGAGCACAAACAGAGACTGAGAAAAGTGTGAAGGACAGATGGAAGACTATGGAAAAAGGACGATAAAGACAGGGTAAATGGAGCGAGAGAGGATATGAAAGAAAAACAAACCAAGATGAAACGAATGAGAGGCAGACAGGATGGGGGGGGGAGGAGGAGGAGAAGGAGGAGGAGGAGGAAGGCATCAAGCCTCCCATCTTGTTTTGTATGAATTTCATTAGACGGTTTTAGACAGCAAACAGAGAAAAAGAAGAGGGGAGCATGGCGAGGGGAGGTGAGAAATGGAGAGACAGACGGAGGGATGAGTTGTCTGCATGGGGAGAGGAGAGGAAATAAGAAATTTGAATCATTGTGGCATGAGGATGGCATTTTGACATCAATTTAGCTGGCAGCCAAAAGACTATGCTGCCTGTTGGATACGCAAATGCAAACAGAACATGGTTGGAGATGGAGGCGTGTGTGTGTGTGTGGGGGGGGGGTATTAATCACAGTATCAGCGTGAAGAGAATGATGAGAGGAGAAAATAAATGGAGGGGAATTCAGGGGAGAGGATTAGAAAATTGGATGGTAAAGAAAGTTAAGAATTAAATAATTGCTTTCTAGAAAACAGGCAGAGTTTGGGATATATATTAAGAACAGATGCGGGTAAACAGAGATGAGAATCATTTGGATGACATAAGTGGATGAGGATGAGGAAAGGAGGCAGCGGGGGATATGAAAAAAAAAAAAGAAAAAAAAAGGACAGACACAAGCCTAGTAGACAACCAAACACAATAACATGATCCTATCTGATTACATTTCCTCTGGCTTTCTCCCCTATTTTCTTCGGCCTCACTACCGGCCTATTAATTAATTCCTGCTTTTCTTGTTAGTTAGAGGAGTGAGGGGAAGAATGCGAAATAACTGGGAGAGAAAGGAAGAAAGGAGAGGGGAGACGAGACGACACATGGAAATACTGTCACGCTGACGTCGGTAAATAATAAACACACACCTACTGTAAATGCCCTTAAACTACGCACCCTGCAGCCTTTCGTATTCTTGATTTTTTAAGTCAATAAAGCATCACAGCTGGGGGGGGTAGTACTGGTGAGAACATGCTACACGCAGCATTTTCACATCAATAACTCTCTGTCACATCAGCTGTGATGCTCAATCGCCATAAACAAACAAATATCGCTGAGCGGGTTGGCAACCTCTGTCGTTCACACTGCATTTCAGATGACAAAATGTATTCTTTTGTGGTAGTAAACAGGGACAGGGTTGCGTTTTTTTTTAATTACAGTGGGCGGGGACTCATGACACGAGAAAATCGGGTACAAAAATGTGCCGTTGCATTCGACGTTTTGAGGAAATACTCCAGAAATCAGTATTGTCCTTGAAATAGACCACACAAATACAGTTCGTATCCACATCTGTAGGTACGTGTTGTCTTTTCGATGCCACTTTTCCGTTACGTCCCCCAGAAAGTACATCCATATGCAACTATTAAACACTTTATGATTATCATTTTACCGAGTACACATGGAACAGATGGAAGATTACACTTCTTGCCAGTGGATGTAAGTGAAACATCCATAATCTTCAGGATATGTACAAGAAGGAAACAATTAGTTACAATTAATTAACTGAAACCCTAAAAAATAGAAGATACCGACTTCATATTTTATGCACATGTTAATGCAGGCAGGCTATTTCCATCGATATAATTGTTTTTTGTGGTAGACCTTGTCATATATGAGTAATATGCATTGTGTGTGGGTAATTTTTGCCACCCCATGAATTAGAAAATGTAATTTATTTTGGAAAATTAAAGACTATAGTGCTACAAGAAGAGGAATAACTATCTAAATTTGAAATCTCCACAATGGCTCTGAAGTAACAAGAATTTTTATCTTTCAGCAAACCATCATTTTAGGAAATATACAACTATGGACTTTCTTTTGCAGACGTTAACATCCTCCTGTACTTTGAAACAACCTCTGAAAATGAAAGCATCCCTCATGAAGGACTTGATCAAAAGTAATGACTGCTTCCACACAACATCATTTTCCGGATCTCTCGTTTTTACACTAAAAATCGGTATCGGACTCCATTCTTTAAACCCACTACACGTCAAAATGTAATGAAGACTTAAAGCTGGAATTTTGCACGCCATTTTGAACTCATGGACGGCTGTGGGTCACCGGTTCGAAACCTAGCTCAGACTGTCCACAAGTTGAAGTGCCCTAAATTGCTCCCAGTAGGTCTGGCAGGGCCTTGCGTGGCAGCAGCTGCCTACAGGTGTGTGTGCGTGTGTGTGCGTGTGCGTGTGTGTGTGTGTGAATGGGTGAATGTGAGGCCTTGTAAAGCGTTTTAGGCACCAAGAAGGTGTATAAAATGCACTATATAAGTGCAATCCATTTACTAGATTTAACCCTTGTGTATTCCTTGGGGTCAAGTTTGAACCCATTCTACTGCCTTCGTCTATGGGATGTGGAAGGCAGCGGTTTTCAGACTGCCATTATAACAGGCCGCCTAGGTGTTGTCATGTTTTCTTTGCAATAAAAGTGTCAGAAAATGTTTTTGTTTTTTTTTGCCAATTCTTTTGCAACTTTGTTTTCGGGAAGAACTTAACTTTCAATTTCTGGCCAATAATTATCATTATTATAAATAATAAATGCTTTAAACCATGTGTTTTAGTAAAAAAGAAAACAACAGACTTGAAGTTTTAGGCATATTTCTTATCAGAAACAACTGTAAATGTCCATAACACAACTCTTTGAGATTGCAAAAATAAACTTTCAATTATTTTACACCTGCTCAAACATGCTTTTTGGTCTTGAACACTCAATATCTATATTATGGATCAATATTTGTTATTTCAAGGCGTTAGCCTGTGTGGATGGGTCTCAAACTGCTCCTACTTATAATAGAGTCTCACACTGCTGCTGTAAAAAGTGTTATATAGTGTTGGAAACCTCGGGACCTCAGCTTTCCGATGCCATTTAAATGCTGTGGATAGCAGAAACGGTTCAGGATTTACAGTCATTTGAATGCAGTAAAGTGCAAAATGCTGCACCGGAGAGATTGTCATTGTTAAAGGGTTAAATTAGCTTTGACACGTTCACCTGAGATACAGCTTATAAAGTTTTAGACCATGTACAGCATGATCGACAGATTTACATCATGTGACATCTTCACCTTCATATTTTTGAGTTGAATCTGCCTTTAACAGTGCACCGAGTCATGTTTCAAGGCTTTCAGGAATGCTTCAAACTGACATACCAGGTGCATTTGAACTGGTGGATTAAACCTCGATCCTGACCTGGTGTTGGCCTCTACAGCTGTATTGACTCAATACCGGTGTCCCCGTTTCACACCCCGGTTTGAGGTAAAACCTGGCCATAAACCCTTGAACCTTGTGATTATAAATCCTGCAGTAATAGGAAAAAACAAATCCTGCCGTGACTCTTTTTCATACATTTTTTCATGAGGTCAGGTGAAGCACGGTGAAGCAGCAACCTGACATACTCCTCAACCAGAGCAAACATGGTATTGGAGTTGTCGAGTGGACTCGTCCAATAAAAGGTTTTGCTATGATTTGAGCCCGAAATACAGCCAGGAGGCTAAACAGCAAACTCTAAAATCCCAGAGGCCCTTGTGAACCCTGTTCTACTCATACACCTACCCACCACTTCAGCATGTATTTATACAGTGCACTCAGCTCTTATCTCTACATTCCAGGTACTGTATCTTAGAGCAAATACCACCCATATAATAGCATTCATATGTTATTCTTGTGACCTTGGAAAAGTACCATTTAGATGTGTGCACTTGAATAAATCAGACTCTCCTTGTAATACTCCTCTTTCCTTTTGCCACTTTAGGGAATTAATTAGAGCAGCTAAATTTCTTCTAATTAGAAATCTAATCAACCACAATGTTCACATTGAAAATGATCGTTCTTGATACAAGGGGATTCCTCTGTATTTAACAGACAAGACAACTAATGCTGCATTTCCTCTATGTGGTACCGGTTTGACTTGACTCAGCCTTTTTGCATTTCCATTACATCTAAGAACCTGGAATCTGGTACTACTATTTTAATACTTATTCGGCCGACGTTCCAAAACGGGTGAAGAGATACTAAAATGTGACGTGTAAACACTGCAGACCACTGATTCATCTGACAGTTGTCTCTGCGTAATTGCATCACCAATACGCAACACATGCCATTTTTAAAACAAGTGGTGCCAGGCACAACAAACCCCACCCCTCCCATATATTGTAGCTTATTTTGGCATCAATCCAGCTTTTGTCATCATGTCTATGCATGTGCTAATGTCAGCATATCAACTGCCTCTATATATGTGCCAAGTTTGAAGTAAACTGAAACAAAATTGATGTTTGTATAGACATTTGAAATGTCGTCCATTAGAAGTAAATGTGAGAAAAAAATTAATAAAAACTTTGACCTACTTTTCCCAAAATGTAATCACATCTATTCTGGGTCACTGATGATCTATAAACCCAGTTTGGTACAAATTCAACTAATAATTTTGCTGCTGGAGTGTTAAGAAATAAACAAACAAACTGAACCAAAAACAGAACCCCATGCCTCCCCTTGGGTGGGATAAAAACAGATTTGGAAGTTTACAGTAAATATACCGGTAGGCTAATCCATGATGAAAGCCTGCAAAACGACAATGTGGTCGGTCAAGTAGGTTCAGACATTTCTGTTCTTGGTGGATGATGAAAAGATTCAGCGTGAGCTTGATGGGGCAACACGCAACGAGCGAGTTTATCAGCAACTCTCAGAGCAGACAACACGGAAGTTATGAGTCGCTATGACGTCCAGGTACTCTAAAATCTGTAGTATCCTATAATGGAAACGGTCTCCACGAATAGTAACTGGTACCCGAGTCAAGTCGAGCCGGTTCCACATAGTGGAAACATGGCATTAAAGACATTTGTTAAACTTCAGAGATTAATTAGAATGTTGTGGACATTGATGATTAAACACATCCAAGAATGTTTTATTATTATTAACCTTGAAGCAAGAAACCTAAAACGATTATTTCTTCAACATCCTAACCTGTAAAACTTTTCTTAAGTTTCACTACAAACATTTGTAATCTAATAAATTGCAGTGATTGTGCAAAAATCCTCTTAAAAATAAATGGTTATTGAAAAAAATTAGGTACAGCTCAACTCAATTATAAGACTAGTAGCGGTGAAATAGACTTTAAAGGACATGGACTGAATGTTCATATGGAGAACAAGGAGGTCCACAGACACTGCTCATCAAAACACACAAATGCACAACAGAAGGCGCGCACACACACTCGAGCAAAAAAAAAAAAACAACCCCATATAGGGCTGATAAAATGCAATCCAAGTTCTCTCACTCGGAAAATTGCACAAAGTCACAAATAGAGAAAGAAAGAGAGAGGAAAGACAGATAAATAAGCCACCCCACATCCACTCACACATACATACACAATCATGGATATGTGCATCTACACATGTAGTTAAAGTGCATCAGCAACTGCACCACACACACAAAGAGATAGCCTGCACAAACAGACGAGACACACACACACACACACACACAGATGCAAAACCATAAAGATGCAAACATATGAGTCAGAGAGCAACCCAGATGATGTGATAACTATAATGTACGAGCTGTGCCAGAATAAAATGGAGGCAACAAGGAGGGAGGCAGTACAACTGGGGAAAAGAAGAAATGCAGTGCAATAAATACAACATGAAAGAGAGGAATGAGGGGAGCAGAGCAGAAGAAAGACGAAATATTGAGGAAGCATAAGTACAGAAGTTCACAGCTAGGAAGAAAGGGAATGAAGGGACACGGAAAAACACAGAGACAACTCACTTCACTTGTGCAATATGAGGTTTACACAGTGCAAATTACACATCTGGGACAACTTGAGTTAGTGTTTTAAAGGAGTGATATTTAGCTTTTTTTTTTTAAATGGAATTATGCATTTTAAAACATTTCCCTGTGGTCTAAATAAACTGTAAATGCTATACTTGGGTCTGAATTCTTCATTCATTCAACTCCACAGGTCCATCTTCAACCCTATTTCTGAGTAATGACACCAGAAAGGTGGTTTTGAGCACTGGCCCTTTAAATGCAAATGACCCCACCCCCTCCAGGTTTTTCTAGAAAATCTAGAGAATCTAGAAAATTTGACGTGGTGGCAGGAGGTCCTGTCAGGGTGGGGTGGGAACGTTTTCAGTGCAGAATGTGGAATCTCCATATCCTCCTGAGACCCAGCAATGCATTTTAGAGAATTTCACAGCTTTACTTAAAAAAAAGGATTAAATAAAGTCCACTGAAAAGGACTTTATATTAAAAAAAAGAAAGTAAAACATTGATCTGAAAAAACTGCATCATGTTGCTTCCAATTAGGCCAATTATTTAATGTAAAAGGGTGAAGATGTCTACTTATTGGGTCTCAGGAGAACATATGTATAAATGGAGTCAATAACACTTTTAAAGTATTTTTTGAATTGTTATGCAATAGAGTAGAAATTGGCCTCATCTTTAGTTTTATCATAATTACTGATAAAATAATATACATGTAAAGCTTTACATATCTAACCTTATACCAAAGGCTTTTAGTGTAAACATGTTATTTTCTTTGAGTAACGTGTTATGTCACTGCACTGGAATCGATATGGAAAATAAAACCATACCATGTGGTCCACATGAAATAAGGCTGGATCCCCTGACTCCCTTCCATCCCTCTCTCCATCTGTCTCCTCAGCATCTGCTTCTGTCCCTCTGTCAGAAACCAAATCTTCCTCATTTTCATCCTTCACATTGACATCTTTTTCCTCTTCTTCAGTTCCTTCCTGGTCTGTTCCTCTCTCAGTGGTCCTCTTCAGCTCTGACCCTCCTGCTTTCTCTACCATTCTTTCTTCTTCATTTCTCTTTTTCTCTTCGTCCTGCTCATTGTTCGTTTTTTTCGCCGATATAACGAGAAAAATTATGTTACTTTTTCTCTTCCTTGTGGCCGCAAGTGTTGGGATGAAAATGCTTATATTTTTGTCACTGGATTTGTTATTTTCTCACTTTGACAGTAAGGATGTAACCTGCTTTAACTGTACAGGCTTATTGCTGCGATATTGATCACACTGCCTTGCGTGGCAGCAGCCGTCCATTGGCGTGTGAGTGTGTGTGTAAGGCTTTGTAAAGCACTTTGGGTACCATGAAGGTGTAGAAATTCCGCGATACAAGTGCAGTCCATTTATCATTTTACTATAATCAGCTGACTAACCAAAGGGGGAAATACTCTAACAAATCACAAACGAGTGAGTCACTTTTGTCTAGTGAGGAATGAACGTACTGAACCTTTAGTGTATATTCCATTCATTGCATATTTAACTGAACTTTAACTTTGTGTCTTAGGGAAACATGCTCTGCGCGTTTGATGCAGGGACGAATTTAAGTATTTAAAGAGCCCAAAATAATTTTTAGAATTATAATTTTTGGGTGAACTCATCTTTTATTTCAATACTTTGAGAGGCTTTTGGGAATAGTGAATTTGTTTTTTTGTTTGTTTAGTATAGTCTTTAGAACATAAACTGAGGGGGGCAGCTGGGAGGGCAAGACTCTGAAATATTATTTTAATTCAGATATTGACGTATTGGGATGAATTGCTTTATTAGTTAGTAGTTAAGGTTTTAACATAGGATTCATTTGTTTAATTTGTTTTAGTTCAATAATATTAGTGATAAGTTCTTTCTGACTAGATTTATGTTTTTACCCTGTTCTAGATTAAATAGTTGGTCAGTACGTTAAGATTAAGAGAGAAAACATCTGTATGCATAGAGTTAATTATCTTCTGTTCTTCCTTTAGATACACGTCTAAACACACATTCACACTCATAGTATTGTCAAATATAGATAAGACGTAAACGTATTGTTGGCGTAAGTTTACTGAGAGTTGAGGCCCCACCTCTATTTGATCTAGTTAGATAAAGCTAAGTTAGAGACCAACCCATTTGTACGGGTGAGCCCGCCCATAGGGAAATAAATGTAGAATTCATCTTATGTTCGGGGCTCACTGTTCTACGAGTCCTCAGCGCTGAGTATCCATCTTATTTGTGATCTGAATTAATTTTGCCAACTTTGAGACCAAGTCGAACCCAGACTCATCCCCGGAGCTTCCAATAAAAGAACACATTAACAACTCTATAATTGGGGGGGGAGGGGGCAGTTGCCCCACCTTGCCCCCCTGTAGATCCACCCCTGCACTGCAATAATTACTTATACGTGTAAAAAAACAAAACAAAACACGTATACATATTTACAAATGTATTGATGTGTATATACAGGAGCCATTTGCGTATGCGTGCACATACTCACTGCTGGAATTTTTACACACAGGTTTAAGACAAATGAACCAAGCAGCATGACTCTGGGGGTGTGCAGTGGGGTGGGAGTCGCTGGGTCTTCATCTTCATATACCAGAGCCCAGCAGGAAAGCATCCTAATTAAACCCAATGCTCTGAGCAGACTGTAGATGCATCTTTGATGTATGAATGTATACGTTACTAATGTTCGCATGTGAGACAAGTCTCTCCAGACACAGGGAGGAAGATACCGAGGAACAATTTATGCACAACCCTTATTAAATAAAATGATCTTCTCGACAGGGTTCCCAGCGTGATACACCAATAGGTAAGCCTGCTGTGGAAGCGAGAGACAGGCGAAGGATGCAGCAGCAAAGCTTCCTTTACGTCTCACTGGGAGGGATTTCATCTGTCATTGGTTCCTATTATATTCCACTCACAGCTCTCTGACTAACAGGTTGGTGAGTCATTTGAATGCAAGTTGTGGAGTCTGGCATCCAGTCCATGAGCTGGGGGGGGGGCAGGGAGTGACAACCTAACAATAATAACAAACATGACTTATGATTGGCCGGCTCATAGAGGCTATGCTCCAGCACCTTTCAGTGTAAGTACAGTGTGTCGCACAGGGCAGATGTACACTTGACAAATCCCTTGTGGTTGTCGACTGCGCAACAAAAATCAGAAATTAAACTCAGCGCAGCGTCGTCTGCCACCAAAGAGCAGAAGTGAAAGCCGCTTGGATGCGTCTGAGTCGGCATTCTGAGACGACAAAACGAGAGGAGACACTTGTGTTTTCGGTTTGGGAGGAGGCTCGAGTACCCTCTTTTTTTTTTTTTTTTTTGCTGCTATCCCTAAATGTATGTCTGTCCCAGGGCCTTACCCAGGAATCCACCGCTGTTTGATGATGAATCCTTTGGTTTTCGTCAAGTCTTTGATACAACTCGGTCCAGGAGGCCTGAGCCTGTGGAAAAGGCTTAGGAGTAATCCAAAAGGGATTACCGGACGGAACGTATGGAAATTACAGTTTAATTTATCATTTAGGTCATGGTAATTCATGCAAATTAGGATTTCATTAATTCCAGCCTTGGGTGTTAATGGTGTTGCTCTTGTAGGGCCGTGCAGTCTTGTCAGGATCAATGTGAATAGGATAGTGCAGTGAGCCAGGAAACGTACTGTAATTCATATAAAACCTCCAGAAAAGGTCATCTCCATAGAAACCCTTATAACATTATTACAACTGTCCGTGCAGGAGTGAAGTCATCAGAATACAACAGCCAGGTCTTCATCTCAATAGTGGATGTGGTGTGAGGCTCCGTCTAGTGTAGAACCGAGTCGGAAGTTTCTTATTATTTATTGAAAATAGATGTAATCTGGGTGCAAAAACGTGCTTTATGTCCCTCAGCACAGTAAGAAAATTAAAAACACAAAGCAAAGATATTACTTGCAAACCTGAGACACACAGTTTGCACCATTACCATTAATTAGGGGTGCATGATATGGGGGAAGATTATGTAAGTAAAATTTGGTTTTCAAGGAAAGTGTATGGATTACTGATCATTTTGGAATGTGTATTATTTTCCAATACAAACATACAGACTTGAACTAGCATTAAAAAAACCCACCAAACTATTTTACATAATTCAGCAACTTACATTTTGCATCACCACCATAATCCAAAATATCACCAACATAAAACACACAGACCTTCAAATTACAGCCTTTCATGATTAAATAATAGCATATGCTGACACTTTGATTGCTACTGCATTAACTGTGCAGACTCTGCTGTTAATTTAGAAATGGTATCTGCTATGGTAATCAAATGACACACTCCCAACATAACACAGACTCCAACACAAAGTCTCACTGGCATGTTCTATCAAGAATCAATAAGTTGAATTTGCAAAGTTGTTGGGTTCTGCCGTTATGTTAAAGTCCTGTGGTCTGGATACAGGTGATCAATCTGCCTATAGAAGTGGGTGGTACTTTCACTGGAGGAGAACTCAACTAATTAAATTAAGTCTAAATGTGACTTCCAATCAGTACTCAATCGGAACTATACTGATATCGCTAACCATTTACATGTTATAAGCCTTTAAAATATGGAGTTTGCAAGGCAAATTTTAAATATCTCTAAAATTCATCAAAAATCTCAATTTCTCAAAACTGTGAACAAACTTTGTAGACATTGTCCCAAGGAGGCTACATACAATTTTTCAAATGAACCCGACGAGTAGTTTTAGGGAAGATGAAAGAAGACGAAATATAGACATTGGCGACGTTGAGTCTGACGTTTCAAAGTCACTCAAGGTCAAAGGTCATAGACTCAAATGAAAGTCCATATATGACTTCCTATCAGTGCTCAATAGTAACTATATTGGTATCTCTAACCATCTCCATGTTATAAGCCTTTAAAATATGGCTATTACAAGGCAAATTTTAAACATTTCCAAAATTCGTCAAAAATTCAACAATCTAAATTTCGCAAAACTGTAAACAAACTTTGTGGACATTATCCCAAGGAAGCTGCATCTTTTTTTTTTTTTTTAAGTGAATCTGCCCATTAGTTTTAGAGAAGATGAAAGACGACGAAATGTAGGCATTGGTGACCTTGAGTCTGACGCTTCAAAGTCACTCAAGGTCAAAGGTCATTGACCCAAATGAAAGTCTATATATGACTTCCAATCAGTGCTCAATAGTAACTATATTGACGTCTCTAACAATTTCCATGTTATAAGCCATTAAGATATGACGTATTATAAGTAAAGACATATTTTTAATATTTCAAAAATTCATTAAAAATTCAAGAATTTTAATTTCTCAAAACTGTGAACAAACTTTGTAGGCATTGTCTGAAGGAATTCAGTCATATCTACACAAATCCTTTTTTCCTTTTTTGAGCGCCTGTAGTGTCTGGGAGAAGCAAAACAAGAGACTAACGAAAGACAGACTGTGGGTTAAAGAATCAATAATATATTTACTGGCCGGGGGGTTTTAGCAAATCTTTCTGTTTTTTGTACCAAAATAATACTGAAGTCATCCTTCCAGGTAATTCGACTAGTGGAATTACATTCATCCTCTTTGCTCTCTACTGTGCTTTCCTCTTTTTCTCCACTCCTAATGGCTGCTAACAATTATCTCCTGTCATAAATTATGAGTAATTGTGTTTATCTGCTTATGCATTAGCTTGTTTTACAGAATGAGGCTGCGTAAATGTGTACAAAATCTTAAAAGGTCTTAATGTTTAAGTCAAGTATATCCATGTGCATAAAAAACCCTTCACACACCCAAAAAAAACCAATGATCGCTGTGATTAGAATTGTGATATGCATCCTCTCTATTATCATAAATAGCCTTGACAAACATACACACCGACTCACACATATTAATTCTCCCTTGGTGTGAGAAAACACACACACAGTTGCATTCCTCATTCTTATTCATCTGCGTACTTCTCAATCATTCACTGTACGCTTCACTGCACAATTATAATCACCTTAAAATTATTTTATGACGCGCTCACAAAACCAAACAAAACTCTGCAGAGTGCGCGCACACACACAAGTGCCAGTGTTGAGGCATACACTGTTAATGCACAAACTGCTGGAATGCTAAATATCAGAGGCTGGCTTGAGTTTGATACCTCGGTGCATAAAGGCACGCACTCGTCTAAATTTTCCGCGAACATCAAAGCATACTGTAATAGAAAGGCTGCTTCAGGTAATCACCATTATACACACAATTTACTCAAACGCATACACACACACTTACAACCATTATCAAGCTTATTATGAAGCGTCCAGGCATGGCTATACAGCTCAGCAGTATTTTCTTGTCAGTGGTTATTTTACAGACGCACAATCGGAAAAAAAAAAGCTAAAGATTGCTTATTACTGCCTGTATTTCCTGAGTGGATGATGGAGGGGAACAAAGGAGGAGAATGATGACGAAGAAGGGGGCCGTGGGATAACATTCAATAAGACACATGCCAAAAAAAAGATGAATAATAGAAAAGGAAAAGTACAATGAGATGGAGGAGAAAGCAGAAAGTCTCATTTTAAAACAGGGAAAAAATGTGCGTGTGTGTGTATATGTATGTATGTGTACAGTACTGTGCAAAGGTTTTAGGCGGCCTTTAGATTTGTTGTTTTTGCAGCGTTGAAATGAACATGCATATTTATTTCTTAGTCTCTTTTCTTCAGATACAACAAGAAAATCCAGGAAATATGTGCATGACCTTAAAAAACACACTAAAAACTGAACTAAATGGGGTGTAAAGGTTAAAGTCAGTATTTACTGTGACCCCTGACCCCAGGACAAGCAGCAAAAACTGCTAGAAACATCTGGCATGTGTTGAATAAAACCAGGAATAAAAAATATCTGAAAGTGAATGCCAAAAATGTCATCTCATCTGAACAAAAGGATTAAAGACACGTTAAGTGTAAAAGGAAGGTCACACTAAATACAACCGCTTCCAATGCTGCAAAAGCAACAAATCTAAAGGCTGCCGAAAACTTTTGCACAGTATTGAACGTACTCTATGTGTCTATATGTCATA
>JAPQRP010000012.1:12581172-12593092 GCA_037367295.1 Apogon hyalosoma | reverse complement strand
GTGTATGTATATGTTTATGCATATATAAAGATATGTGTTTGTACATATTTATATATGTATGGCTGCATATATAGATATTTTTATTTATTTATTATTGTGACCATGGGTATTTCTAAGTATATTTTCATGAGTGGGTGTACATAAATATTTACATGTATGAATATACACACTGTTAGTAAGTATAGATGTGTATATTTGTGTGGGGTGGGTTTAGGGCAAGGGTTTTGAATTACTTTGAAAATCTCCTTGAATTAAATAAAGGTCTTTAAAAAAAATAGAATGGAGATATATGGGTTCTCATACAAGCAGCTACTACTGCCATGATAATAGCAGGACGTAAATCTGCAGTTAACCTTTTGTTGAAGGTCTTTTTATATTTAAGGGTGCTGAGAAATGAACAAGTGTAAGAAGGAGCTGGGAATATGTGAGTGGGAAATTGGGATGGGGGGGGTTTAATTGCTGATGTGGCAACAACTCCCACATTCAAAGAGGATATCAAAGCCAAGAGCGACGATGCCATGAGATGCTGGCTGCTATAACTAGCATAAAACAAGAAGAGGGGATGAAAGATAGGCAGAAAAAAAGAGGTGGAAGGGAATACAAGGAAGAAGGAATCACAAGTCAAGCAGAGAGACAAAACAAAGGAGGCTCGATGACAAAATGAAGGGTGGAGGAAAGGCATTACAATGCAGCGGCTAACATTTCCACTGTCAGACACATTAATGCAGGAATCCTCCATAGACTCAAACATATCTATGCAATGCAGGCCTGAAACTTTGGTCCTGGGGGCTGCTGTGCTTTATTCCTATGGCAGCTCTGGGTCTTCTTTTAATTCACCTCATGTCCGCTCGCTCTCTCCATTTGCACCGCTCGTTTGTCAAACCTTCTGTCAATTAATGCAAGGTATTGTTTCTTTCCGTCTTTCTCACTCCGGCGCCTTCTTTGTCACTCTCTCGGCCTGATGAAGATGGAGGGTGGTCATTTAAGACTAATTAGCTAGCCTAAACAGACAAATAACCAGGTGAAACACGCTCAGGTTCTCTTGAGCGCGGAGAAATCGATGCTTGTGCACGGCCGGGCTGAAGCAGGCGGAGAACGGGGATGCTTCACTTCCTCGAGCACGTGTGGGCGTACGTATATGAGGCAATAAAAACCCAAAACAGCGCCGTTTGGCTGACATGCATCAAAATGTTTCTAATTCTCCCGCTTTGTCTATGGGACGTGTCAGAGTAAATGCGATAAAACCAACAAAATGCTCGGTTTTCTTTTTTAAACACCGTACTTTAAGCAGTCACAGTAAACACACTTCTGAATAGGGATATATTACATGGCAGGCGTATCACTTCCCTCATAGGAAGAATGTAATGAAAGTGTTTTTCCTAACCAGCAAAGGCTCAGTATTAAATATGAATTATTAGATAATAAGTCTTGAGTTTGCTTCTTACTTACACTGAACACTGGGCTGTAAAGTCAGGGTGACTCTTTGGCATCATCTAAGAAAAACAGAGCTTTTACAAGTACTATTATTTGTCATTGTAGTGCAATCAGCCAGTAGCTTTCAATGCTAAATTATAGATATATGAAGCAGTCAGAGTGATGGATATTATGCAGTCTGTTTAATAACATTGCCATTTTGGTGATCAATATTACACTGTTAAAGCAATCAATACTTGTCATCTGTGCAAAGACTTTAACCTGAAATGATTCAAACCTGACATTTAATCACATTCAACACAACCACGCTTGACCAGGTTTATTATTACACTGGAGAAGAAGCTCATTATTTAATTATTGCAAATGGTTAAAGATAGAAAATTAACTAGTTCCTGTCACCAAGATTCCCTCTCGCTTTGGTTAATGACTACAGAGATTTTATTTCCAATAATATGCTAATTGTTAGGGGCATCTTATCACCATTTTACTTGTCATCGCTAATGTGCTTCTTTTACCTCCAGGAAACAAAAAAGACTGGAAAATAAAGATGCCGCTCACAACATCACGGCTTCAATCCAACATTTATTCATGTGCGTTCTAAAAACCCTGTCAGTCAAATTCTATTGCAGATATGCTGCATGTAAATCATGTCGTGTTATTCTAATTTGGAATAAAACACACAAAAGTCAAGCTATCGTAAGCCAGGCATGTCTCTAAAATCCTACAGCGGTAGAGGAAAAAAAAAAAAAAAGCACAATAGCGTGTTGTGTTGCATTATGGGTGGGCTGTGTTGGAGGTAGTCTGGTTAGATTGACAGTGTGGAGTTGGATATAAAAATGAGAGAAATCATTTTATTGGACTGGGCACTTTGGTCAGTCGGGGGAAGAATGTCAAATCTAAAGCAGACCAAGAAGTTTGTATTCGATACAATAGGCCGAATACGCAGTCTGGGTGCAAACACAGCCTGAAGAGAAATCGGATCTTTTCAGTGTCTTTTCAAGTATTAGATTTGTTGGGCTTTAAAATGTGGAGTTAGGACACTACTTAAAGGTTCGACAGTAACTTGCCGTTACCTTGTGCATGAGTGTGTTTTGTGTCATCAGTTGACATTAGCCAACACCGCCTCAACTCTAACGGCCGTCAAAGCTGCCTACATCCATAACAACAGCCCAGTCACGACCAAGGCCAAAGTGTATTGAGACCAAATCCAAGACCAGGTACACAGTATCAGTACTCTGGAAAGTTTTTTCAATACTCAAGACCAACTCTATCTGCCCCCATGACCGTCCACTGACCCCAAAAGACATGAAAAATATGGGTCAACATTCCTGACACATGAACCCCAATTTGACCGTGAAAATTAAGGTCAAGGCTGATGGCCAAACAATTTGTCCAAGAGGTCCCCAAGTTCCACCTAAACACCAAACATGAGGGAAATTGGACGATTTGGTGAAGAGTCATTGCAATACAACAGCACCCCTGCATGTAGGGCTGCACGATTAATGGGTTTTAAATTTAAATCAGATTTTTTTTTTTTTTTTTTAGTTAGGACGACTTAAAGGTAAATCATGAAATCAATTTCATCTCTTTCCTGTCTCCGGGCCACACACCTCCAGGCTACCGTAGGCTCCTCCTCTTAACTGTGAGAGCGGTCTTTCACAGAAGTCCGTGTGCTGACCACGGACCTTAAATCTGTGACGGGCCCACAGTAGTGATACCAATGTAAGCCGTGGTCCACGCACGGATCCCAATTCAAATACAACTGCATGGGGATCACTCACTTTATGTTGTCCATGCACGGATCTGTACCGTCTTCTTCCGATCTGGGTCGTGGGGGCAGCAGCCTCAGCAGAGTAGCCCAGACAGCCACATCCATCAGCTCTGGGGAAATCCCGAGGTGCTCCCAGGCCAGCCCACAGATATAATCCCTCCAGCGTGTCCTGGGTCGTTCTCTTCAACGCACGGATCCCCCAATTTAAATGTAACCACACGGGGGTCACTCATCTCATGTGGTCCATGCATGCATACATGCATGCACGCACGCACGTCTGATGCCTGTCACTGACTTACATTGGTATCACTTCTGAGGGCCCATAACAGAATTTTCGGGGATTCCGTGATACCGTCACAGATTTGAGGTAGGGAGCAGTGCCTTGCATTACGGCTGCACACGAAAACGACATGCCTACTTCTGTTGTCTTTTGTAGTTTTACCCCAAAATCGAAATCAAAATTCCAATTTTTAGAGGAAAAAAACTGGGATTTTATTTTTGGCCAAAAATGTAAAAGACTGGTATGGTATGATAAGGCCAAATCTATTGATTTTATTTCTATAAACCTGAATTAACATATTTAAGGTGACTGAAAAAGGCTTGGACATGTATCTTTCTTTTAAGCTTGCAACACCCAGTCTGGGAAAAATGTTATTACTGACACTGACATTCATATAATCCAACTCTATACACATGGGTACGTAGCACCATGTGGACTCGCTATCTTTTCAGTGTTTATCATGAGTGAAAATATATCTTAGAAATCACAATTAGTCACCATATGGTGTGTTATCTTCATCTCTCACTTAGTTAACACTATTAGCAGTGTTAACTGTGTCTACAGCAATCAAGATATGCAAACACTAAATCTATTCTGTTTTCTTTAATTGTTTTGACTTTGAAAGTCTTTTGTAACTTCACGAGATCACTTAGTTAAAACTATCCAAAAAGTGTTTCATAATCTACATGAACCAAACCATGGTTCAGTCTGACAGACCAACACCACCCTTTCTGTTCAGACCAAAGAAGGCTATTTGGTTTCTATCATTGAAGAATGACTTCACACCTGAAAATGGATGGTCCAAAAGTCGAGACCACACCAGGTACAAAGTGAAAACGCCCTAAATTAGGTATCCTCCACCCTTGGCTAAGTAGCTAACAAATGTAAGGTGTACCCTGAAAAGTATACACAGTGGGCTAACGTTTAACTATAGCTTCTTCTCTAAAAATCAACACAAAACTCATGATTAAAGTTGGTAAGTAAGATTTGTATATCAAGTCACAGTAATGATGATAAAGAAATACACCAGATGATGCTCAGGCGGTTTACTGTTACCCCTACAGTGGTCTTGAATTAAATTCTGAGCCTTCATTGGCCAAAACCTACAAGAAACACAGTAAAAATACAGGTGAGGGATACAGTCCATCAAAAACTGGCTTTGGGACCCCAGATCAATCTCAAGTACTGCGACTATGTAGAGGCTCTGGTGTTTTGGTTTAGTTTTTTTTTTTTTCTCAGTAACAATCCTTATGCTTCCACTTGAGTGCCTTTGTTCTCCTCTTCTGCTTCTCAACATCTGATACACTGTGTAACAGTAGCTACTGTTTGCTTAGAATTGGAATAGATCTTTATCGTCACGGTCACAGGAACACTGTAAATCCATTAGGCAGCTCTGTTCTATTTAGCAGCAAAAACACTAGGACTATACAAAAATATCACACAAAACACTAAAGAAAATATAGTCATGCGCAAAGACTCCAGAATAAAATATTAAATATACATATACTAGTAAAGTACTACTAGAACTACTGAAATGTACCTATACACTATCCAACCTGTGGAATGATCAACATGTGCGCAGCTGTAAATAGTATATACAGCTTTTTTGAAGCTGTCTTTATTTTTGATTTTGCACTTTCTTTTGCTTGTTTGCTTTTGTGCTTTGCAGCTGTAAATCTGGAATTAATAAAGGCATATCTTATCTCATTTTATCTTATATACAAAAGCTATCTCTATACAACAGATGAGAAATATGTACCATAAATAAGGATATATACAGGTAATATAGGATATATACAGTATTATATTATTATAACCTTTATTTAACCAGGAAAAAAAGCTCATTGAGATTAAAAATCTCTTTTTCAGGAGTGTCCTGGCCAAGACAGCAGCAGAAGTTACACAAAATGGAAATCACAGTCATACAGCCACACTAATATACATAAACACAATGAAAGTCAGTAATAAAAACAAACTTAAAACTGATAAGAACATGCATATAAAACATCACCATTATTTTAGAAGTTCATTCATTCATTTTCTGAACCCACTTTATCCTCACTAGGGTCACGGGGGTCGCTGGAGCCTATCCCAGCTGCTTATGGGCGAAGGTGGGGTACACCCTGGACATATCACCAGTTCACAGCAGGGCTGACATATATTTTAAAAGTTATTATTTTAAAATATGTACAGACAGGGAGGAAACAAAGCGCTCCCAGCATCACAGAAATACTGAGCTTAGAAATATTTAACAGAATGTGGATTTTTAGTGGGTAGCATTCATTGTATTTGGTTTGGTTATGAGACTCTTTGACTTGCCCCTTATGTATATCAAACATATGGCCCACATTAAACCCGATGCACTCTGTTCTGGTGCCATTTCATCCAAACAAGCAACACAATCCCTTGTCGCCTCCTCATGAACACAGCACAGCATGAGCCTGGGGGTATAATTACATCACTTTAAGATCCAAAGGACTCCTGTCCACCAATCTAACTAAATGTGCAATGTCCCTTGACAGCATCATGCACACTCTTATACACACCAGCTTAGTGCACACTCGCACCGAGAAACCCACACTCTATACACAAAGGAAAGATCGTTTACAGCTAAATTATGGACAAATTGAACCTTGAGAGAAGAAGTTCAAAGGCAGAGCAGGAGCTGAATGCAGAGGCGGGCTCCCTGTCTCGCACAAACACTCACACTTATGGCCTTTCAGACAGACGAGCATCCTCACATACAAACACACACATAGGATTTACCTTCCAGACAAAATATATCTTGCATGTATCTCATATTTTCTGTTGCATATAAACACTGTAGACGCATCAGAGAGAATTACATCTATTGTGCTGGATTCAGTAAAGCAGGAAGACAGATGAATATATATTCGTATAATGTTCTCATGCAGTGTTTTTTCCCCCTATGCGCTTGTGTGTGTCACTGCCTTTGGACATCAACATTTTTCAGCGCGGTAGCTTATGCATCTGTGAATGAGAGACTGTGTGTGTGGGTGCATTCATTCTGATTATAGATCGTGGTATTCCGCCTCCACCCTGACACTTTGGTACGTGCCCATTACTACCACTGAGAGTGAAAGAAGCAAAGGAAGCAGTGAAAAGTGAAGAGGATGCCTCTCCAGTCAAAAAGATACCACCTTGTCAAACCTACTAGTGATGTAAAAAAGTGAGGGATATGACACAGCAATCAAAGCAATGCAGGGAATAGGTGGAGGGTGTGGAGTGGAGGGGGAAGAGACGGTCAGGGGGGGTGCGGGAGGAACGGTGACAAGGCAGAGGAACAGGAGGGAACATGGGCAGATGTAGAAAATAAACGGAAATACTCTGAAGCCGGTTTTTGAAAACTTTCTGTTGGTAAAGTGGGAGTGGGAACGGCTGCTGCTCTTTTTAAATGTATTTTCAGTTTGACGTTTTAGCTTCATCGACATGGGAGATCTTCAGTAATACGCTATCAAATCAGAAAACAGCATTGACTATGTTTGCTGCACACTAATATTTCACCATTTCTCCCAGATAAGACTCCATTCAACAAAATTATTTGATGCTGTCGACTAAAAAAAAAAACAAAACACATTTTCAGGTTAAGACATTTGGGAGGTGGTGTTCAGAATTGCTATTCAGAACGTGTTTGGATTATGGGCGTTTTATTACAGGTCATAACACCCTGCCTCCTGTTTGTTTATGGTCAGCCCTGTGTATTTGGGTTAGATATTCATGCTCAAAACAAAACCCCACTTTTCTGGTGTTGCATATCAGTAGGCTTTTGGATACCTGCAAACAGCGAAGTAAACATTTTACATCAGGAAAAGTATCTATCATAATCAATGGCGAGACGCATATTGTGCCATCGTGATGTTAGTCCATTTAGAAGATAATTTTACAAATCAAGGCTATCCATTTGTAAATTTGCGTGATTAGAGAGACTACACAACAAAAAGCTGTGTAAATGACCATATTGTCTCCTAAAGCTGCTATTGAAAGTGTCATTGCAGCTCTGTAATTGACCAGACTTGTAATGTTTTTTGTTTTTACCCCGCCCCCGAAGGGTAGACAAGGAGTATTGTTTTTGGTTTGGTTTATTGGTTTCTTTGTTAACACTCTGGCAGCAAAACTATTGGTTAAATTCACACCAAATTTGGTTTATATATTGCCAGTGACCCAGAATAGATTTCACTACATTTTGGGAACAGCAGGTCAAAGTTCACATTTTTTATAAATTTCTTAATCCCCCCCATTTACTTATAATGGGCAAAATTTCACACGTCTGTAGATGCAAAACTAGCAGTTGAATTCATATCAAATTGACTTTATATATTGCCAGTGACCCAGAATGGATCTCATTACATTTTGGGAACAGCAGGTCAAAGTTCAAATTTTTTATGACTTTTTAAAATATGCCCATTTATTTGTGGGAGAAATATGTGCGAGGGGCGGGGTTTGTTACGCCTTGCATCACTTGTTTTGATCTCTTTTGAGACTTTTTCACAGGTTCTTGAAAAACAAAGTTAAGTGTATCAAGGTAAGGGCCTTACTGTTGGTGATCATGTGTCATTTGAGATGAGACATGCAGTCAACTAAGCTACTTGTAAACAGGAATATTCGTTATCATTATCCATATAATCGATAGGAATAGTGGCATTTTCAGAATAAAGGCAAAACACAGGGTAATTTGAGCAGCAAAGCATCATCAGTGGGTGAATCCAATTAGCCCATCTTGCTCAGAAAGGTTACTAACTGAACGAAATGACCCAGATTTATTAGCGATTCAGCCAAGATAAGAGCTGTCTGAATTCTCCAAATGCAAAGGAAAGAAGCTTCAGCACTTTAGTAACTCCTTGAGCATACAGAAGCGAGGGAGGGAATGCCATCCCATAGTTCACTGCGGGGACATCGTCATCCATAAGACAGATACGGGAAACATTTCCCTTCTTATGCCACAACTTTAATCAGTAGCTGAAAATGAACATGACTCCTCCAGGAAGATGAATGCAGCCCAATCAAGTCCAGAACAAGCACATTTTTGGGTTAAAATCTTACCATAATTTGCGGCAGATGATGTTTTGAATTAACAGGTAAACATAAGAAGGGTCAGGAGTAGAGGTGCCGATGTGTCAACCTAATTCGCAGCGTTATGCTCAGTTTGCGTAGATAACCTATTTTCACACACTTCTAATAATTCAGGGTGACGTACTGTATGTCAGCTGGGCGGGACTTTTCAGGGTGAGTGATTGACAGCTTTCATAAAGGTTACCTCACTGTATTACACCTGTTGGGAAATCCAGTCTCTGCATTTTACCCATACCAACACACATAACCTACCATTAGCATTAGCAACTCTTGATCTAGATCTTTATTAGTAACTTGGCCAAAGGCACTAGTCCTTTATTTATTCCTATTGCAAGTATGGAAATCAATACTTATTTGTCAGGGTTGTTGTTTATAGCTTGCATTAAACAACAAGGATGTGCACAAGGCAAAACATCCAAGATGCACCTTTTATAGTTCTTCCGGATATTGCGGTTTGACCTCAGCCAACCTATGCAACAACCATCTAGTTTAAGAACAGCTGGATACTCTCAGCATTGCAGTGTCTTTGTCTAAATTCTTAGGAATTCTCCTTCCTCTTCGACCTCTTGACAGTTTCCATCAAGGTTAAGGACAAGCAGTTAGAAAAAGTAGATAGGAGGTCATTTCTTTGGAGTTTTCAGAGGCACCCAGTGTCTGCACTAACTGAATCAACACCATTTTCAGATCACTAAATCTTGCTGCTTCCATGGGAAAATTTGAAAGTTATCCGTGCAGTTTTAGAAATAAAAGAGCATAGCGGGTGATTAATTGCATGTATCGGCTGTCGCTTACTGACACTGCATTTGGCCTTTCATTGGTAAAAGTGATGGATGGTTTAGTGCTAAAAATCTACAAAGCTCTGAGGAGACAAGAGTGAGGAGATGTGACAGAGGATCTGTGGCATTAAAGGTACAATCTGGAAGTTTATAATTATCCAAGCCTAGTTGTGTATCCCAGGATTTAATACATGTTCAAGGTTCATGTAGCTGTCACTGCAAGCATTTGATATGTGATATGTATGTATTTTCGTTTGTTTGGTTTCTGGACCCTTTTTTGTAACTCATAATTACTGACCCCTGCTGGTGGAAAAAAAATGCACTTTAAGGTTGCATGGTCATGTGATGCATCCAGTTAGTCATGTGATACGATAAAGCAGGGACGACAAGAGTTTTGTTCGTCTTTAATCCTGTATTGGGCAAGTGACTATTTTTGGTCATTTCCACATACAAGACAGTGACAGCAACAGTTACAGTGAGGACAGTGAGTCAACAATCACAGGTCAAATGTGGTGCGCAGGGTCTACAAGGTCCACCCAAGGCTGCACAATTTGGGCCAAAAATAAAAATCCAGATTTCTTCCTCTAAAAACTCAATTTTCGATTTCTGGGTAAAACTACAAAACACAACAGAAGTCGACATGTCAAGCCTGTTGTTTTCGCACTGCTCCCACTCTGGCGTGTGATGATGTTTGAGGCGCTGATATAAGCTGGTTGCGCTGCCGTCTTTGACAGATACCACCTTCAGGCAGAGTTTGCAGCGAGGAATGGTTTGGTCTTCGTCGGAAACGTCGAAGCCGTACCGATTCCACACAACAGACTTGCTCTTCCTATTTTTAGCCACGAACTTCTCACTCTCCTTAGCAAACGCCATTTGTGTACTGGTGTGTGGAGACCAAAGACTGTGGAGGAGGAGGAGGAGCCTACGGTAGCCCAGAGAGAGAGAGATGAAATCTGTTTTGATTACGCTTTTTTAAACAAACATCCTAATTAATCAGATTTTCATTTAAAATCGTGCAGCCCTAGGTCCACCTCTGCATGAACAGTGAGTGTACCTGCTTTGTTAGGTACCATGAAGTAATGGTACTAATAAGTACCAGTAAATAGTAAAAGTGCTTGTATTCGGAGCCCTGCCGGTAATGATCCTTCCGCAGGTTCACCTACGGAAACCTTTTACCAGTAAATACTACTTTTATTATGATGGATTGGACTTACTGAGGTTTTACTAACTATTTTATTTATTTATTTAAATGAATGAATTGCGCTGTTGCTGAGAGCTGCTAAATTGCTTTTCTTTTCTTTTTTTTTAGCAATGACAATAAAGATTTCTATTCTATTCTAATGTAAGGAATGATGTTCAAAGGGTTAATGTGGATGTGGACAGGACTGGATCAGCACTTATGTTGTTCTAATGTTCTAAAAGTGATGCTCTAATGTTCTAAAATACATGGTCCTTTCACCTTACATTTGCTTTTCTTATATTTTTATATATAAATCTTGGAATTTTTTTTTTTTTTTTGCCACTTATTGGTTAGGAACCAAATATGGTTACTTCACAACATGTATGTTTTTTTTTTAATTCTCAAAAGTAATAAAGTCTTGTTAGGTCCTCCAATAACACACTAAGGTTGAAGGGCGCACACAGTATGGGTTACTTGTAATTATTATTTACACTGATGTGTATGTGACATTTATGTTAAATATTATGTTAAATATGGTTGTTGATTATATGTTATGTCAGTTTTTCAAGGTGGTTTGGAGTTTGAGAGCTGAAAAATAAACCAAACAATCATCAACCATTACTCAGAGCATGGCTGTATTCTCTAGCTGGAAGAAAAAAATTATAGTTCACTTATTGTCATTCATTCAACGTAGCACATGAAAAACAAAATACGTACTCAGATCCCAGTAATAAAAGAATAGGACAAAAAAACATCTTAAAACAGATACATAAAAACACATAAATAAGTACTATTTTACATGAAATATGTTGTTTTATATAGGGACTAAAAATGGAAATCAGCCTTGGCTATGGTCTTGTGTATTGGCAGATAATGTTTATTAATATGCACTGTTCCTTTGAAAAAAAAAAAAAAAATCACGTAAAACACAGACCTTGAACAATCCAGTACTCAACATAAGAGTATGTTTGCCTTGTTTTAGATTTATGTGCTAATCACAAAAAACACATCAAGAGTTTAACTTAATGACTTTTCTGTGTAGCGGTCTTAGCAAATATGATTTAATTACTTCAAAGTCCTCCCAGGCTGTCTTATTGTGTAACACGTGTGCATGAAACGCATGAAAGGATGGCGTTGGCAAGACAGACGGAGGTAGAAGGCTATAAGACCACAGATCAAGACGGACATGTTTAGTACAGGACAAAGAAAAGATGAAGCAAATAAGGCAAAGGTGAGGTAAAGGACAAAGGGGAGCGGATAGAGGGGCGATATGAGTGAACAGATGCCAAAGAGGGAGGAATGAGAGGAGAGGATGAATGTGAATGAGAGGAGAGAATGACTGAGATGAGATGGATGAGACTGGTGGTGGTGGTGGTAGGGGTGGGGGG
>JAPQRP010000012.1:12566837-12577343 GCA_037367295.1 Apogon hyalosoma | reverse complement strand
TTTTTTGTTACAGTGAGTTGGTCTCACTCACTGCTGTGTTTTGCCCTGTAGCGGTGCATTATTTAATAATACCACATTTTATGTTAAAATTCTTGAACGTATTTTGTAATAATTTATCACATACTGCAACAGTTATTATAAAATGCAGGTGTAGCACTGTTTTTTTTTTTGTTTTCTTTTTTTATGTAAAAAATAGTTTATGTTTATATTACGTATCCATTATGTAATAAACCATGAAAAAAAAATATTGAAATTGATGCCTTCATTGGAAAAACCATCACACCAGCAGAACAACATTAAGCATTCCACCTCAATTAAAATTCAGTTTAAAAAACTAGTCGGATGTTTCATTGGTCAAATCTAAATCAAATGGAACTGTATTCATTATAATGGAGAATGTGTCTGCAAACTACAGACAAAAGCTGCACTATTTAAATATTACTGACAAGAAACGTACTGGTACACTGACATTTTAGAAGACATACACACATGCAATCTGGATTATGTCATGCAAATATTATACATGATACAAAGCATAAAAACACAAATACAGATATAGAACAGAGAAAAAAAAACTTTCAGCTTCATTTATGTGTCAATGCAAGAACAGGGGATAAAGTAAATGAGGATCAAACTGCCTATTAACAAAAAGATTTGGAATATTTCCAATGAAACATCCGACTAGTTTTTTAAACTGAATTTTAATTAAGCTGGAATGCTTAATGTTGTTCTGCTGGTATGATTTTTTTTCCCAATTAAGGCATCAATTTCAATGGTTTTTCGATGGTTTATTACGTAATGCACCAAATTATTACATTTTCTTCTTCTTTTGTAATAACTGTGACAATATGTAATAAGTTATTACAAAATGAGGCAAAGTTGATTACAAAATGCATTCAAGAATTTTACAAAATGCGGCGTTATTACATAATGGGGTGAATAATTACACCATTAATTACATAATGTGGTGCTACGTGCCCCCTATTACACAAGCAGTGCACTGAGCATGCTCAGATGTCTATGGAAAGGTCTATTCTCTAAGCACATTTTGAATTTTTTCTTATGGAGCAAACTTTTTATGAATATCTAAAATAAATCATACATGCAGAACGAGCACCACAGGTACATTAGGGGTTAAAGGGTTAAGTATTTAGAAAAAAAGCTTAATTGTGTCATTAGGTGCATAATTGATAAGTATAAGTTTTAATTAACAGGCAGGCCAAATTTGGTTTGTTTTGGCAATACTGTAATGTTCTAAAAGTTTCAAAAATCAGACTGCAGTGTGAACATTTCTGACCGACAAGCGCAAAAAAGAGCAACAACCCAGACGTCACACGTCATCCAAGAGTAACAGCGAGGGCCACTGAAGTCAAGTATGATTTGATTAAGATCATATGCGGTGGAAAAGTGAAGACGAGGACAAAGGAAGTCAAATCTCAGCTCCGGTCTGTTTGTATTCGCCCGGCGACTTCCTCCGATGCAAAACTGCGATGAATGTCGATCTACACAGACGTAAAAATCACACGAATTCCAATATGACTGTTCAGACCAGGGTCGCATTTCAACCAGCATCAATATAAAGAATTGCTCTTAAAAAACCTCTTATAATCACAATGTCTTGTCAGAAGTGAACACTAGATTCCAGTCAAGTTATTCACAAAGCATCTCCGCCCTTCAAAGAGCGCCCAAGGTGAAACGCGATTTAACAAGCGAGCAGGATTTTTAAAAGACTTAAGGAAAAAAAAATGTCAGAAAGACAAAGCGGTGGAGGAAGCCTTCTCCGAACGCTGAACGACAGCGAGTTAATGACATGCAGCGATAATGTTTGTTGTTAATCTCATTGTGCTCAGTTTGATCACATCCCCCACCTGAGGCAGTAATGCAATAATCACCAAAATTAAAGCAATCGCAACATTAAGATACGTGGCAAAATTTTCCGTTTCAACAGTGCAGCAGAATTGATTCTAGTGTAACTCGACTCAAAAGTGACCCACGGATACTCCCGTAGTCTGAGGAAAGTGGGCGTGGACAGGTTTTTTGGTGTTTTTAACCTTTCTTTATGCCTTTAACTGTCCACTGTATTTTCTTCGCTGTCATTTTATTTATTGTACTGTGTCATATTCCGTGTTTTTAAGTGTAGCCCCACTATGTCACATGTACACTGACAATTAAGGCTCTATTCTCTTCTATTTGTTACTTTCTATAAGGAGAATGATCCCACAGTTGCAGTCACTATCTGATGTGAAACGCTACACTTAATTGCCACTAAAGTTAACAACATGACAGATGCCAATGTTATGATTAACAATATACTTAACAGATAGAAGTAAAATACTATTTGTAATAATGCCATGTTTTTATATAGATGAAATTGTATAATTAACCCTTTAACCCCTAACGTGTCGGGGGTGATTGTTCTGAATGTACGATTTATTTGAAACATTCCCAAAAATTCAAAGTTTTGCTCAATAGGACGATTTTCAAAACATGCTAAGAGAACAGAGCTTGTGCATTCCATATACAACTGAGCATGCTCAGTGCAGTCCCCCGCTGCCTGTGGAATGGGGGCCAAATACAGAACAGTGAGTGAGACCAACTCGCTATAAAAATGCATGGTTTGGGCCTTTTTTTGTTTGTTGTACTCCACTTTCCCTGTGGCTTTTTTTTTTTTTTTTTACTGGTGTTTACACTGTTATGATTTTCATTTATTTTTACCTTCGCCAAAAAGGTTATGTTTTCATGGGGGTTTGTTTGTTTGTTTGTTAGAAACATAAATCAAAGGATTTTGATGAAATTTTCAGGAAATGTTGATACTGGCACAAGGAACAAAGGATTAAATTGTGGTAATGATGGGGGTGGCTGGTCTGCCTTGGTGGAGGTCTGCGCTTTCTGAGTGCTTTTCTAGTTTTTTATTGTGCTTTTACTGAGTTTTGACCGTGTAACGGCTTTTTTGGAGTTCGACCACGCGCCAAAAAGCAACAGGACTGATTTAGAAAAAAAGAGCCCAAAAGTAAAACTACTGGGCCAAAATTCAAACACTACTTGTTCAGTGTGTTCCAGTTCACAGTTCATGTTCAACATCCTAAATCTCTTATTGATGTACATTCCGAGTGCCTTATTTAGTGAAAACCTGTCAAACTTCAATTCCTCTCTGTCTTTTTCTGTTATTTCACCCTGTTTTGACCCTAAAACACACAGTAAAATAAAACCACTGAAGAAAAGGAACACAAGCACATACTCACGGCAGCTTTTATGACACGTCTACAACTGCAAATTCCAAGCACCTTTGAAATAACGTCTCAGTGGTTGAAAGGTTAAGCCTTTATAGGACACTCCTAGAAATACTCTGAAATTCAAAATTTAAACCTTGGAGGACATAAGACTTTATTACTTTTGAGAATTTTTTTTTTTACATTTTTTAATTGTTAGGTATAAAACCAAGGTGAGTGAAGTTACCATATTTGGTTCCTAACCAGTAAGTTAAAAAAAAAAATCCAAGATGCATATATAAAAAATACAACAAAAACAAATGTAAAGTGAAAGGAACGTGTACTTTAGAACATTAGAACATCACTTTTATAACATTAGACCATCATCTGTGCTGATCCAGACCCCTGTCCACATCCACATGATCCCTTTCATTAGTACCATTACTACAAAGCAGGCACACTCACTGTTCATGCAGAGGTGGACCTTACAGACCCTGTAGACCACATTTGACCTGGGATTGTTGACTCACTGTCCTCACTGGAACTGCTGCTGTCACTGTCTTACAATATATGCAGAGATGACAAAACATACTCACTTACCTGATAAAGGGTTAAGTCTATTGATTTTACTGTCTGTTCTCTATGCAGAGTTGATTTTATACATGATTCCCAAGTTATGACTCTTAGACAGACATTCTCAGGTGATAAACATGATGTTTCTGAGATGAGTACCACGTATGTAAAAGGGTGAATATCAGATTTGACAAGAAGAGGGTCTGTGCATTTGTGCTGTCGTAAAAAAAAAAAACCACACAGCTCTGAGTCACATATAAGCAGGGAAATCTGATTTGGGCCACTAGTGCCTGCAGTCTCAATGTAGCCTAGGACACCGTTTCAAGCCTGTGGTGGTCTCTGTGGCATTGCAGCCGGTGATTCATATGCAAAATTGGGCCACATGCCACACTGGAAGAAATGGAAAGAGAATGACTGAGAGAGATACTGTAACAAAGATGAAAAGGCCAAAGCTCAACTGCGGCTGGGTTTGGAAAAAGAGAAAGGTTGGAAAAAATCGAATAGCAAAAGATGAGAATGACTGATGAAGGAAGAGAGATGAAAGCGATGGAGGACGGGAGGGGGGGTGAACAAACGGCAAGTTTAGAGGGGAGTTTGGCAAGTCGGTATGAAAAATACTGCGCTGACAAGTCTATTAGTAACACAGCTCGTTTCAAACACCCACGGAAACAAGAATGAATGTCCTCACACACCTCCGACGTTGGGAGTGCAGTGGAGTGAAACAGAAAACCTGAATGACTAATGGACGTAATGCTTAAGTAAAACAACTACAGAGCGGTGACTTTTGTCATTTTACAGTGGAATGGAATACTCACCTCCATCTAAAGCAAACATTAACTCGACAATTTAGATGTATGCGCACACTTTCTATCGGAATCCACTTCCCAGCCGGTGGATATACAGCTCTGGAAAAAAAATTAACACCCTACTGCAAGTTCCTCTGAAATCAGTATGCATGCATGTATGACAGCCATTTTATTCCTGTGTCTGTTCAGAACCAACACAAGCACACCTTATTCTGCTTAACCCTTTCATGCATAGTGCTCGCTACAGTGGACGGCTATTCCACTGCTGTTTTCTTGTATATTCATGGATTTTATTGTTTTAGTTCCGTTATCAACAAACACAGCGGATGCTTATGCATCATCCTACACACCGCAACTCATACCATCACTGTTACTTCACTGTTCTTGATAAAACTGATCTGCGGTAACATGTTTGAGTGTAAATCAGCTGCTTGTTACTGCTATTAGACTGTAATTAACAAAGAGGGTTTAATTCAGTTTTAATTGTAGAGCCCTATATCTCAACAAGGTGTTCTCACAGGGATTTACACAGTTGGTTGGATATAAACAAACAACAGTCAAATAAACAGAAGATGAAGGAAATGGATTAATGTCCCGGGCATGCCCCGTCCTTAGACCCTCTTTCTCCAAACTCCAAAAACCCAGTGGGAAAAGAGAAACTTCAAGGAGAACCACAGTGAAGGAGGGACCCACTCCCATGGACGGACAAATAACGGACGAATAAAGTGAGTAATAACTCATATTAGACTATGTTTAAATGTGACAAAACATCTGATTCACATTCTTAAAAAAATGTTAGTTTTCACACAATATATCAATAAACATGTTTCTTTGCTTCAAAAAATAAATGCATGGTGCCCAGCTGAGAGGCCATTTTTGCAACTCCATGAAGAATAAGCTCATTAAAAAAAAAAATTAAATTGCATTGTTTCTTTCATGCCTAAAGAGGAATAAAGACACTCAGGAAAAAAAATCTCAATTAAGATTCTTATAAGTCATGCACGAAAGAGTTAATAAACACCTGATCCATGTTTTATTTAAGAAGGAGGAGAATAAAATCCACTACTGTGGCCATCACTATCTTCTTAGAATAGACATAAACAGTGCTGTTAGTGTGGCAAAAGTAATAGGAATCCAAAAATAACTATTGAAAACTACTGGACTTCTGCTCTGACATTGTTCCCGAACTCTGAGGACTGGTTCTTCTATCAGGTCAATGCTCCTGGTCCATAAAGGTGTGGTCATAAAGTCATCAGACAGCAACGGTGGAGATAAGACACGTGAAAGCCGTCATTGAAAATCAGGATTATTCCACCAAATATTGATGTCTGAACTTCTCCTAAGTTGTGTTGTTTAGAAATGAGTATGAACTGGTTTTCTTTGCATTATTTGACATCTGCATCTTTTTGTTATATTGACCATGTGTCGTGTTCTGCAAATATATGCTCGACATAACAAGATTTGATATTTGGATTTTGGCAGAAATGTTGCCGGTAGTTTAGAGAACAAACGCATACCTATGACTGGTAAAAATCAGAGAAAGTGATCATTTTTGCAGTGGTCTCTTATTGTTTTCCAGAGCTGTACTTGGGCTACTCCTGCTTAGAGCTCGTGTTGCTTGCGACAGCTCGAACTTTCATCACTGTCCTGTTTTATGCAGGGACGCTGCCCAGAATCAAGTAATTACTGCACTCCTGCCAATTCCGATGACCCCAATTCCGCCAGAATGTCATATTTCCTCAGTGGTACGAGCTCCTTTCTGCAGGATGAGGAGGTTGTGACAAACTCCGATGCAGGACTGAAACACGTGAGAATAATTTTCTATGAAGCGACTGTGTCACTGATCGGAGCGTAAGTGTGTGTGTGTGTGTGTGTGTGTCTGTACATCAGCAAGTACAAAAGCTGTTTCTCTACGGACACAAAAAGAGGAAGACATAAAATAACAAAAGCAGAGAAGGCAGAGGTGGTGGAAGCACAATGGCAGAATAAAGAAACATCGATTCATACACAATGTAGAGTCAAGATTTTCCCATCTCACAACTCATCTTGTGTGTTCACGACTAATGCAGCGTGACATCCTTGGTGGGTTGCATCTAGATGAAAATATAACTAAGATATTGCCTGTGTTCTTCAGCGTCCCCATCTCTTCCCTTTCCTTTTGTTTTTGTTTTTAGATGTATTACATATGACACAGCATTCAATGGCAGTAATAGAAAAGAAAAAGCAATTGTTCAAAGTTTACCACGATCCTCCAGAGACATATGTTAAGCCCTCATAAAATAAGTTTTTTATGAGGAATAAATACGCCTCCTGCATTATCGCTTTAAAACTAGTCTGCTCTGCTCATTTTAGTCACTGATACGCTATGATTAGAGGTTTTACCCTTGTCAGACAGAGACCAGATCCGAAACACAAACAGTTATAGGAGTAGTTTGTCAGTTTTGTTAATATACAAAGTCTATGTTTTACGGTTTGATAGACATTTGGTTGACAGTTTTAATAATCATTAGCTTTTTTATTGCGGCGATCAATAAGGCCAACATGCAGAATCTAACAATTTTTCTCAAGCTGTCTGTTAAACTAAAATGGTGCAGCCAAATTTATGACTTAAGGCATTTTCAAGGCACCGTTGGTCAAATTTAACCCCTCACATTCACATAAATAACAAAACAACAGGCCTCAGAAGCTCCTTTAACACAGCACTTCTGTTCCGGGAATATTTCACCTTCATTCCCGGAACGACGTCCATGTAAATGAAAGGATGGGATAATTTGGTCCCACCTCTGTAATGCCTTTGGAGGCAGTAACAGGGCCCTGATAAAGGTGGAACAATGATTACGGAACGCTACGGAAAAGGAACATCTCTCGTTCCACAAGTAAGGTGACATTTTGATGGCGAATTGCATGTGCGATCCCCGTTTAAAAATGAGCACGGGCCATGTACAGTTAAACATATCAAATCAACCAGAAAGATGTTGAATTGGGTAGACGCCGAGATCCGGGAGCTGTTGTCACTTCGGGCGGAGGACTCTATCCACGCTAACACCTGTAGAGAGGTTAGCAACACCGCTATGCTCGGGGTATTTCCGATGCGCAAGTTATACATCACACTATATGCTGTGTCACCGCCCCTTTGATTCTGGAATGCAGGTCCGCTGTGTAAAAGTCCAGCCTGTCTCACCTCTGCTCCTCCTTTTCTTGGCTGTGGAAATCAGTCAATGGTGGAAAAAAGGTGGGATCACATCTCACCTTTTTTCCAGGATCTCTGTGTAAAAGGGGCTGTAAATGTCGTCAGGATGTTTCAACCCAGCTAGCGTTACATGTCCATTTGTCCATGACTAATGTTTCTGATACTGATGTTCCAGCTGCTAAAGCTCATACCTGAACCCCTCTAGACTTGCAAAGCAAATACAGCAATATCATTTATTGTGTCTGTGGAATTTTTAAGACATTTGCTTGCCAGATAGAAGGATTAATTATTAGTCTTAAGGATAATTAAGGCCTTAATTTAGGACGATCACATTTAAGATTTTTTAAAGGCATAGTTTGTTTAACACTAGTCTACTATTTACAAAAGTATTTATATAAATTTAGATTTTGATTTAAATATATACAATACTATATTATATACATATATACAATTTATTTGCACATGGAAATGCTATAAATGCTATATTTTTCAGTTCCAAACACCTGTTACTAAATGATTTGTGCCTTTGTAGATCCAGATCCAGTGTAAATGATAATCTGCAGTATAATATTGTTCAAATTGCATTTGTTCATTGAAGTTCAGGTTATTCACATTTTTTGTCAAAGGATAGTTTGTAAATGTAAACATTGTCGTAATGTTATTTTACTTCTTTGCACTAAAACAAAGAGAAATGTTCAGAGCTTACATGTTTTTATGCTATTATTTAACTTCATTGTGTCATTGTGTTAAACTGCTTATTATCATTATTATTTACTACTTTGCCACTTGTTTTCTGCTAGTACTTTTATTCTGTGATTACTAAACTCTGTATATATACACACACACATATATATATATATATATATATATATACACACATATATATATAAATTGTGCATACTATTCAATTATATTATAACACAAGCCACTTATTACTACTTCGCCACTTGTTTCTACTAGTACTTTCCAATGTGCAATTGCAATTTACACAACTGTTTTTTTTTTTAATAGTTATTGTGTTGCTTTTTTCTTGAGGAATTTCCTACGTGTATATCCGTATTGTCCTGCTTTTGGAACCTCAATTTCCTGAGGGCTCGGCACAAATCAATAAATCAACAAGTGCTGCCAGGCACAATAAACCCCACCCCTTGCACATATTGTAGTTTATTTTGGCATCAATCCAGCTGATGTCATCATTTCTATGTGTGTGCGAATGTCAACATATCAATTACCTCTATATATGTGCCAAGTTTGAAGTAAACTGAAACAAAATTGATGTTTTTATAGACATTTGAAATTTTGCCCATTTTAAGTAAATGGGAGAAAAAAATATTTTAAAAATTCATAAAAAATGTGAACTTTGACTTACTGTTCCCAAAATGCAATCAGATCTATTCTAGGTCACTGGCAATTTATAAACCAAATTTGGTATGAATTCAACCAATAGTTCTGCTGCTAGACTGTTAAACAAACCAAACCAAAAACAATACCCCTTGCCTCCCCTTCAGGGGGTGGGGTAATAAAGTTCAATCTAATCTAATCTAATCTATTTTAGTATTTGTCATCATCGCCCTGCAATCTACCAAGAACACTCTACATGGCATTTCTGTTTTCCAAATGGTTGGGGATTAAATAGCACAAACAAAATGTAGAACAAAAACTGAAGTCAGAGCTGTACATTTGACCAGTTGTTCTACTTTACAAACTATAACAATGAAAATTATAAAGAAAGGGAGACATGAAGAGCAACACTAACACCGATGCCCACACACACCTGTCATCGTCTCCGCCAAAACTGACAAAAAGACAGCCATGTTTAAAACGCATTACATTCATGATGTGTTACATTTGATTTATTCACATTTATTTCTGGAAACTGTGACAGCTATAATTTGTGTGAAACTGCAACAAGGATTACTTGTTGATTGAAAGCCACTTTTAATGTCTTTACTCTAGTGAGTGCACTGCAGGCACACAGGTAACTACAACAACCCTGTCTTTTTCTATGTCAAAATTGTGTGTCGCCGTTAACTCACAGCCCCTGTGGACACAAACTTGCATTTTCAATTACTGGTGATGATTAGAAGTTTAGCCAGACTGAAAGTATTTGGAAAAGGTCACTGAAATGCATAAATTCTTTATCAAAAATGTAAACATCTCCTACAGTGCATGAGGGTTTGTATATGAATGGAATCCTCAGAAGACACCTCATTAGCCCATGTGAGTAATAAGACTGTGAATAGTTGCTGTTCACACATTCTGCAGGTGTTCATCCTTTAACTGTCACTTTGAGCCTGTCTGCAGAAAAGGACAGACTGGTCCCTTAAAAACAGAATGATATGACCTAAATTATACTGTCTTTTCACTCATATTATGCTGTCACATTTGTCCTAAAGATGATCAATTAAAGTAGAGCTGCCCATAATTTCAAGGCTGGGTTTAGTACATATTTAAGACTTTAAGTGACAAGATGTATTTAAAGAAGACAGTTTTATCTGAGGAGCAATAATTAATGGAGTGGGGAAACAAAGTTGAAACTGGATGTTTACAGCTTTGTAGACTCACTCATCCAGAGTTCATGTACGGTGATGTACACAAATATAGAAAACTGATCAAAGAGCTTATTTGTGTAAAAAAATGAAATAAACTAAAACAAGTGGTGCCAGGCACAACAAACCCTGCCCCTCGCAAACGTTTTAGCTCTTAATGGACACCTCCCTCTCAAAAC
>JAPQRP010000012.1:12546994-12560375 GCA_037367295.1 Apogon hyalosoma | reverse complement strand
ATATACATACATATATATATATAAGTATGTCTCTGCAACATATATCCATATGGCAGCAGCTGACTAAACTATTTTGGCAGAGCATCAGAGCTCTTTATTCTAAGCACTAACAAAAATACTGAGTCTTTTTTTTTTTTCATATATTTGAAAGTAGGAATACACCATATAGCCTCTTTAAGGAGAAATAACATTCAAATGCACATGCATGTGTGTAACAGCCAAACTCTCACATCAAAAACTGGATTTTTTAAAGCTAGGAGGCAGAGCCAAGGGGAGGTGCATGATTAGTTTCAACTCATACTACTTCAGTTACATGAAACAAGAAACGTAATTATTGATTTTTCTTCCCCCTGTGACACTAAAAATACTCTGTGCACCAGCTTCAAGTTTGGGTGAGAGACTACATGGTACACACATCCACACAAGTTAAAATTTGCTGTAGCTTTGTATCCCATCAGCAGTGTAAAAATATTCAGACACGCTCAGTCAGCAGTTGTTCTCTGTGGAGAGAAATTAGTCCCATTTATGGCATCTGTAGCTCCCCACAGCTTTCCTACCAGAGAGACTCATTAAAAGGGATCTCACACACCTCAGCGCTCACTTAATTCAAATACAAGCTTAAAAAAACCCAGCTGTATCAACCCAAACACTTGTGAACAAGAGAAGCACACAAGTTACGAGGCCCGGGAGTACAACGCACGCAATCGCAGGACACGGACGCAAAACACCCACAGTAAGTCTGCGGTTTCATCCTCCGCTGACATGAAATAGAACCAGGCTGGAATTAAACAATTAAAACCCCCATGAGTGTGTGAGCAACACCTGCACAGAACTCCTATTATCCAGCTGTTGGGATGATTAATACAGAAGCCATGACCTCAAGAGAAAAAGTCCAGGAAGGGAGCTACACAATCTCTCTCACATGGACACACAGACACAAATGTATAAATCAATACATGGTGAATGTGTATTATATAGAGTGTGAGAACATGCACAGATGGATTTTAAAAATACAGAATAAAGGCTACACAATCCTGCATAAATGAGTCAACTTTCTCTTAACCTTCGCGGTGCGCTGTCGTATTTGTCACCACGCTTCTGTGTGCGGTACGTGCATCATGTACTGCTTGCGACAGTGATGACAAATACATGTAGGTAGCACTGGAGGCCTCATTAATAAAGTGAAGCGGTGAAAGGCAGGGCCACAATAGAAAACAGGCTGCAGCCTTCACACACATATAATACAAGGACGTAAACGCACACACGCCGACTTCATGTGGACACGGATTTACACACATATGGATATGTGTCACTCCATATTGCACACAGTGGCTCTCCTCGCTCACACTGAGTCACTCAAGTAGCAGCCAGCGAAACAGACTGAGTGGTCAGTGTATTAGAACGCCTGACAGACGAGTCAGTGGGTTGTACAGGCACAAGGAAAGGTCACGCACACACTTTTACACCGGAGTATTTTTAACTTCCTTATCTACATTCACACATTGGATCCCTGCTGCTAACCACACTGCGTCGTGTGTGCGACTGTTCTTAAATGATCCAGGCACTGATGAATGTACACTAGTCTGTGGCTTTGAATAGAAATTGACTGAGACAGATGGTCCTGAGTCTGCAGCAAAGGGAGCAAAGTGAAAAGAGAAAATGAATTGAGCACAATGCATGACTAGTAGGAGGCAAGTGGGTGAGTTTAGATGGATACGAGAGGGGAGGGAGTTAAGACTGATAGATAGATAGATGGATGGATAAAATGAGGACACCTACGAAGAATGAAAGTGTACAGTGGGAGTGGAATGAGGACAAAAGAGAGCTAAGAGAGGCGAGAGTGTGGTTTAGATAGAGTAATCAGGGAGGGAAGAGGGCTGCAACGACTGTCACTCTCCACGGCTTCTGTTCCTCCGAGCTCTTCGGCATCTGCAGTGTTTTACAAGACGTCAAGAGGCAGTTTTCGACGAGGCCTCCTTCATTCCCCCCTTCAGCTCGAGAACGTTTCCAAATAAGTGTAAAATGGAGGAAAGCGCATACGCCGTAAAGAGCAAGATTGCAATTAGAACCCACCCCCACCCCACCCCCAACACAATCAATGTGGTGAGAAATATCCTGTGATGTCTTGGGTTTCCTTCAGCCGCCGTGGGCCACCGCTGATGTGTACAGAGTGGTCTGCAATCCACTGAAGAATGCTCTGTTTGTGTAAGAGCGAAGACAGACAAACCCTGACCCCTTCATAAAGGAGCAGTGTGGAACATTTAGAGGATTTAGGAGGACCTACGTGTAAAAATGGAATAGAATCATAAGGTTGGGTCATATAGCAAAAATCTAACAGAATATGTAATTTTACACTGCAATGCAATGGTTTATGTAAATTCAAATAAGAAATTGGTTGATTAAATAGATACATAATAATAATAATAATAGCAACTTTATATTTGATTATGTTTTTCTTTTATTCACTATTCCATACTAACAAAACCATCAAAATTTCTTCTTTGACCCATAAAGACCCAGTACTACTTTTGTGTCAGTTCCCAAATGCAATTTTCTCTCTATTTAGCCTTTCTTAAGTGATTTATTTATTATTATATTATCCTCTGTATTTAGCTTTTTTTTCCCCAGTCATAATCAGGTATTTTCCATTTTTTTAATGTACTGATCATGCAGATGTTCATAAAAACTCAGATTAAAGTTGAGGGTTATTATTTCAAAAACAGAGAAAACTGAAGAAAAAGTGACTTTTTCAGTCAAATACATCAGTAACTGAATGCAAACCAAGTGTCTCCATCCACTCTCACTGATCCAACTCCATGGGTTTTACTGGTGAATCAACGTTGTAGAAGGTAAGTGTTTCCATGGTAACTACGGAGCCTCTAAACGTCCAAACGGCTCATATCTGATGATCATGAAAAGATGACAAAGTGCATTTTACACCAATTATTTACACGTATTGGTAGGATTAGTGGATCAACAGGTATTAAACATTTAAAATCAGTAGATGGTAGTGGTTGCCGGTGGCTGTTGGGGTCTTTATGGGTTAAATAAAATCATAGCCAGTTATTTTAACAGACAAAATAACACTGCATCGTATCTTCATGTGCTGTGTCGGCTCTGTTAGCTTAGCTCTGTGTTTAGACGGAAAACGGCCTCAGTAAAACCACAAATCACCTCCGTTTTCTGTTCACCAAAGATCTGATTAAAACCATCCAAGCAAGATTAGAACTTTCACAGTTTAGTCTGAACCGCGAATCAACAAACGGTAACTTAGCAAAGATAATAACATCACATTCGACATCAAACTCCATTCTTTTCCTCTAGAGCTGTGTTCAGTCGTGAGTTAGTATGGCGTTAAATTTAAAAGAAAATCAGTGTGGTGAGAAATATCCTGCCATGTCTAAAATTGGTAAAAATAAATAAATAAATAAAAATAACCACATGGTTGATGATTTTTCATTCATTTATCCAAACAAACAAAACCTGTGTCTCACATTCCCTGTCCACCATGTATACAGTCGCAGAAAAACTTCTTAGACCATCAAAAGTCATCAAAAACAATGGTTATGCAATCAAGTACTAACTCCTGTGTGTATCGTGACTGAAACAGAAAACAGTGAATGCCTAAAAGCACTGTTTTTGTCAGTACAATGCCATAGATATTGATGTAAGAACTGAAGTGATTTTGGTTATTATCAAGAAAACATGGAAAATGGATAGATATCAGCTCTGAAATTAAACTGTGATGAGCTATTTTTGTTGTTATTATATTTGTCAAAACAAATGTACCAGGCATTAAAATGAACAAGAAACTGAAGAAACCAATGGTGGTTTAATAATTTTTTTCTGTGACAGAAAAATGTTTCATATACTGCTTCATTTTATTATTGCTATGCAATGTATGTTTGCATATATGCAATACAATATTAGGCCATCTCCACGGAACCCACCATACTGTCTGACAGACCTGTTTATTAATATTAATATTAAGATAAATTACATTTTCTATTATGTTTCAGTGCGGCCCAGAAGCACAGAAGGCAGGTCAAACACTGGAGGAGGTTGATGGGGCATAGGCACCATGCAATTTCATCTGTACCTGAAAAAAAGAGACACTGAATCTTTAAGGCAAGCCACAAACTTGAAAGTAATAACTAAGTAAATAAGCGGTTTGTGTATACGATACAAGATGTTTTGCTGTATTGTAATAAGGTGAAATTCAGTAGGGGAAAAAATAATACTTGACAAATGTCTGGTCTAATAAACACCTGTCGCAGCTTCTGTTAAGTACGGGTTAGGCCTGGGTCGTGAGGAGCGACAGGGAGATGAAGTGGGCGTAATCTTCTTGGAATGCATTAAGGCCTAAATGTGTTGCTGACCGATGCATCTTTCATGACCAGATGTGTTGAATAATTATTTCCAGGAGAGTGATTATAACGCGGCAGGTAGTGTCTTAAGGTGACTCAGTAGTTTTATAGTTTATCCCGGCGGCCTACACATTCTGCGGGTGTCTAGGATGAGGTTGGACAGGATGTCTTAGCTGGCGAGGATTCACAGACCTGATGCCGTTTCATCCTTTGAGACTAAATGGCATTCAGGTTGAAGCTTTAAGGAAGTAAAAGAAATCTGGGTTTTCTTAACCCTTTATAGGGCGCTCATAGAAATACTCGGAAATTCAAAATGTCAACCTTACTGTGTTATGGGAGGATATAACAAGACTTTATTCTATTGTTATGTAGAAAATCAAAGTCAATGAAGTTACCGTATTGGGTTCCTTACCCGCGAGTGGCAAAAAATAGATAAATCTAAGAAGTAAATATACAAAACACAAGAAAAAAAAAAAAAACGCATGTAATGTGAAAGGAACGTGTATTTTAGAACATTAGAACATCACTTTTAGAACATTATCGCATCGTAAGTGCTGACCCAGACCCCTGTCCACATCCCTGATATCAGCTAGATACCAGCTCTGAAATTAAACTACTATGAGCTAGTTTTGTTGTGATCATTATATTTGTCCAAACAAATGTACCAGGCATTCAAATAAACAAAAAATTGAAGAAAACAAGAGCGGTCTAATAATTTCTTCATTTAGATCTAATCTCTATCGATTGCAGGGACAGACAGAACAACCACATTTAATTACTTCTGTGGTATTCACTGGGATGATTCTGTTTTCACACTTCATGTATTCCATTTAATGGGAAAAGGACACTTAAGTTTGATACAGCGGCCGTCGCTGAGAGCTACTGTGAAAACCTCTTTACTTGTCTTCTGTTACCCTGAAACTATTTCAGCTGGCAGATACGAGAAGTGCTCATACGGTCTTTTTGTTTGTGTGAGTATTTTGTGTGTGCGTAGTCATGTTTTCTGCTGGCACTGCACCTTGTTTAATCCTTATCTTCTCTGCCTGAGCTCAGTGATGTTGGGGATTTACATTGTATAGTGTAGCTGTGATGCTGTTGTGATCTCCTTTGGCTTTACAAGGCAGAGCATTTTCGATTCGGCAGTTGGAGCCCGGGCCTCGATGCGTGCGCCGTGGCGACCGAGTGCGTCCCGAGCCTGTAACGCACTGCTTTTCAATCTTGGGGTCGCCTGGAATTCAAATGGGGTCGCCTGAAATTTCTAGTAACTGACTAAAAAAAATTTACAATTGATTTTTTTTTTAAATAATTCAGTATATATTTCATTATAATTAAAACACCACACACTTATCCTAATAAAACTCAACTTCAAATAAAATGCAGGATATAATATGTGAGAGGGCATATCTTGATTGATCCAATCATGTGACCGCGTGCGTTACTACGCCTCAACCTGCCCTGGCACAATCGCAGTCAGAAAACCGGGCTGAGCAAAGAATGGAAAGATTTATTCACCCGCCTGTCGTCTAAAATTTATGTTCATTTGCAACATAGTATAGCAAACTACTGTGTGATCAAAAACAAATTAATTTTAGCTAAAAAAAAAAAAAGTCTGGGGTCGCCAGAAATTTGGGATGTTAAAATGGGGTCAGGAGCCAAAACAGGTTGGGAACCACTGCCGTAACGTAACAGCAAGTAAAAGCGCATCAGGTCAAAGCGTGGCGTCGTAAAGGCTGCAGAGGTCTTTATTTTAATGCTGTGGGGAGCCTTATCTTTATTTGGGGACCTTACTGCGGTTTCATTTCAGTGCGGCCGTTTGCAGGAGTCCTCACAGACTGCAGCGAACCGTAACTATGCTTTGTTGCCTTTGAACTGAAATTAGAGAAAAATGTGACTTCACGGAAACCTGCTGTCGATTAGTCATGGACGGAAGGAGTAGGAGCTTTGTAGATCCCACAGCAACTACTTTAAGAGCAGTAAAAATCCCCTCCCCGTATGTCGACAAAAGTATTAGGACACGTTGAACTCAGGTGGTACTTTTTCTAACATTATGATAAATACCATTGCACTGGTTAGTTTTGTTTAAATCCTTATCTTTGCTTCTAAAATGCCTCACAGATGGTTTTTACTTCATGTCTCATTTCTTTTAAATCCATGAATATGATTTTAAATGTTCAACTGCTAAATTTCTACAAGAATTTTCATGCTCTTACTGTAAATAATAATTTTCTACCACAACTGACCATCTGCTTTCTTCACATCTCACTTAAGAAAAATGTCCCATTCAACTTTAAGGAAATATTGATGTTTATATCTCAAATCAGCATGAACAGGACATTTTACAGTTGTAGCCGTGATGTGTCCCAATATTTTTGTCCATGCCTCTTTAAAGTTTAATGAGGGATTTTTCTTCCTAGGTGAGATGTGAAGAAAATACACGGTAAGTTGTGGTCGAAAATTATGATCTACAGTCAGAGTACAAAAAAATATATTAGAAATGTAGCAGTAGAGGGATACATTTTATCATATTTGGGACAAATGGATCATGTTTAAACCTCTAGCTGCCCAGAATTTGTATCACTCACTTTTTTATAATCTCCTTGTATTTTTTTTCTTTGTTTTTCTGCATAAACATGTATAATGTTTTAAGAACCCAGAGGTATTGTAACGCTAGAATTGTCTTTTAAGTGAGAAATACTGAAACTGTAAGCACCCAGTTCATATGTTCGGGGTTTTTTTTTTTTGTTTGTTTGGTTTTTTTTTTACACTTTTGTATGTATAAAATAAGAAATACGCAAAGGACTAATACATAACATATGTATGAATGGACGTTGAGGATATTTTGTCACCTTTTCCAATAACAATGTAGAGGTAGAACATTTAAAATCATAGTTAAGGATAAAAAAAGAAAAAAATGTTGTGAGAAATTAAGTAAAAACCAGCTCTTAGGTATTTTGGAAGCAAAGATAACAAGTTAAACTAAACTAACCAACGTAATAATATCTATCACAATATAAAACTATGTCATGACAAGAAAAGAAACCCCTAAATTCAACGTGTCCCAATACTTTTGTCCATATAGTGGACATCTATGCACATGCTCGTACCGTGGCCATCAGCATGCTGCACTCACCTCCCCCCTTTGCATCATCTTTCCACCCACCAGCCGAACACAAGTGCATGTCGGGTCAGGATATGTCCTGGGGCGGTCGGAGTAATGGGGCTTGTGCTCCTCAGCTTTATGTGTGCTGCACGCCACAAGCACAGGCAACACAACCAATCAATCGGACGATCGATGGCGGTGACGTTTCAAATGGCCGTGTCTCATCACATTAGTGTATGTGCACGTGTGGCGCAGCGCAGAGGGTCGATTTACCGCAGGGTGACCGTCAGAGGCAGAGCATTGTCAGTCATTTAAACAACTGTTGAACCTGAATTAATTGTCTAAACAAATAAATCAAGGCTAATGTCATTACGAACCCACAGGCAAGTTCTGTTTTTAAAGTACGCATTAGCAGTGTTGAGGAGTAACTACTTAACCCAAAGCTTTAGAACGGTTTAGAACCTCTGACTCATGTATTTATTTTCAAACACACATGAGGTCTCACAGGCTGTGCTCAGACAGTAGGTCTTAATGCACAATTTTTGGGTGAAATCCAATTGTTTTGTGTGTGTACTTCTCTCTATTTTGTGTTTAACGTGTTGTTTTTTTGTCTTAATTCATTCGGTCTACCAATTATTTTCACGTTTGATACATCTATGTAATTCCTAATATTTTAAAGTAGGCATATGGGTCAGGTCAAGCTGTTATGGAGCTACAGTTTTGCTATTCAATGGGCTGTAACTCTTAAATTAAAAAAACCTACAACATTCTATTATTATACATATTTCTGTAGGCATTAGTAAGTACTTTAACCTGGTAAAGGTGGTGACTTGCCCAACTTTATTTTTTAATGTGAAAATATGAAAAAAAAAAAAAAAAAAAGCTCAGCTATGGAGCTACAGAAATTGCAAAAGTGCTTAACATGCTGTTCTTGCTCCTATATTGTTACAAATTGGCATGGATATGCTACATAACATTTATTGATCATACTACCAATTTTTGAGCAAAAAAATGTGTGCACTTGTGAGCTTATGGGGAAGAGTATCAGTTATGGTGCAACAACTTTTTTCTACTGAATCAATAGAAAATTGGAAAAGTTTCAAAAAAGAGAGATTGTAAGCTAAAAAATGAGTACATGCAGTATATCCTATGAATAACTTTGATTTTTATCATACATGTTCACTTTGACCTGACCCATATGTATTTTCAAGCCGTGTCTACTTTTATTTATTTATTTATTTATAATTCTTTCTTTTCTATTTTCTGTCAGCACAGATATTATTTTGTGCATCACAGATTTGTTACTGCTTATACTTAATTGATTTTCTACTGCACAGAGACTTTGTTATAATGTTCTTTTTCCTGCTGTTGCCTCTTCTCAGAGGGCATGGGGGGAAAATGATAGAATAAGCAATGTATAATGTATGCATTGTAATTTCACTTCTTTGTATGTATTGTTACATTGCTCAAAAAAAGATAAATAATAAAAACAAAAAGTGACTTCTATCAGTTTTGAGTATGAATTGAAAGTGACCCTGAAGTGACCCACATGCGCAAAAGAGGTCCTGATGTAATACGTCACCACGCAGGCAGGCACTGTGTTTATGGAAGTGACACTCCGGGGACGCAGAATTGTAACGTTTGTCGCATTTCAATGACGTAAAGGTCAGATAAATGCAACCTGGCCGTTCAGACTGAAGTCTCATTGCATAATATCAGATACGTGTCGGATTTAGGACCACATATGAAAGTGGCCTGAGTTGGATTTGCAATAAATACATAAATAAAAAATCGGATATGTGCTGTTCAGTCTTCAACAGATCGAATACAGGTCACATATGTGCAAAAAATCTGATTTGTGCTGTTCAAACTGTCTTCAACAGATCGGATGATGGTCACATATAGGCAAAAAAGTTGGATTTGGGGCACATTTGCCTGCAGTCTGAACGTAGCCATAGATCACCGGATTATGGGTTATTTGATTATGGTTATTATTGAGTATGACGTGGATATTTTTGCAAAAACATTTGTTTTCTGCTGTTGGGAACTGCATGAAAAGAGCTTGAAAAGATACAAAAGACATTCCAAAGTTGAGATTTTTAAAAGGAAAAAGAAAATGAAGAGATAAGATATACCTCAGCCAGAATGGACAGACAGACGACAAAATGTTTAGAAACATTTAAAAACAATAGTGTCACACGAACGTGAAATGTCAAATATAGGTCAGAGAAGTCAGTGCTTTAGATGAAGAAACAGAAGTAGCAGTGAGCACAGACACATGTACCAAGGATGTGACAAAACTGACTTAATATTAAGAAAACACTTTGAACACTTATACCAACATTTATAACTTATTGGTGCTCAGTTTTAAGACAGACTAAAGCCTGAAACAATGGTTTATATGAGTGTATGTACCGGTTTGTGGTCATATTTGCACTGTAGTGAGATACATGTGAACGGAGAGTGAATAAGGGAAAAAATATATAGTAAGAAAATATATCTGTATTAGTGTGGAATGGGCATGAGTCTTGTATATTTAATGTCTTAAGTTTATATTTGTTTGAAGAAGTTGAGAAGTTTGGAAGTTTATGGGGTTTCCTGGAGCGTTGTACGGTTCAACTTCCAAGGGTGTTTTAAAAAAAAAAAAAAAGTGTTGCTAATTACAATTTCTAATCAAAATGTTGGTGATAAAGATACATTTAAGTCTGTAATGTTTTGTAATAAACTTGTGTTGGTTTTTATCTTTTCACCAGGCATATTTCAGCAGAGCATGAACTAGGTCAAGGCTATTTATATTTATAGCATATTTAAAACAATATAATGTGCCCAAAGTGCTGTGCAAATCTGCAAATACAAATGCAAAATATGCTAAAACTAGTAAAATAAGAACAAATACAAGACATTAAAACTGATAAAAACGGATACGCAGTAATGGGATAAATAGCGTCTAAAACACAATCAGTATAAAACAAATAAAAATCACTCTTGCATTAAAAGCCATTTGAACTAGAACAAATGTGTCCTGTTGCTACATCTAGACAGGTTCTACTTATTTGTAGACTCTGCTTTGGAATACCTTTCAATGCTGCCATTTTCAACTGCACCATGCAATTTATCCATAGTCGAGCTGACATCTACCTCTACATTTTACTCCGTGCCCACCCTGTAAGTTCAACGCATATATTGTATTTATATTTAAAGTAGTTATATTCGATATGTTGCTCGTTAGTAACCTGTAACCTATAAAATTTCAAAATTAATCCTCATAACACTGCATATTAGCCAAGCTGATAAGAGACCTGTGCCTTTAAAAAAAAAAAAAAAATCTAGCTCTGGCGTACAGTGGACTTTATCTCCCTTAAGGTTTTACATTTTCTAAGCTGCCAAATAATTGGCACTCTCTGAAGACAAAGCTCGAACAAGCATTTAGCTAATATGATATTAAAACTATAATTAGCATTTAGAATAGGACAGGATTTGGGCCTTTTAACTCCTGTTCTGGACTGCAGTTAGGAGAGCACTGCTTCACAGTCAGTGTGGATGGGAGGACTTATTACATTGACCAGTAAGTCTATAAAATGCTCACATGCCCTTATGGACATATAAAGAGAAACTGGAGCGCAAAAAAAGTGGAAATCATGTGGGTTGGTTTATGGCAGCGAATGCAGGGAGGACACTACAGGCATTGATATGAGGTGAATTGGATAAAAACACATATAAAGTAACAGTACATCTTAATTTTCAGTGGAGCCTAAGAGAAGACAGCACATAGAGACACAAGCAAGAGGAAACGAGTGCTATCGCCTTTATGACAGCAGTGGAGTTTATAGCAAATGTGGCCTTCATTCCAAAACAATAGCATTAAATGTCACCAGCTCAGATAGAGTCTGTTTGTTTGAGGGTTTTCAAAGTGTTATCACAATGCGAAATAAAGAGGCTTGCGTTTAAAGGTGCTACCCAAAGCAACTTCAGACTGAAACAGCTGGTGGTTATTACATAATCACATCCTCTCCTCTCATCTACATGACTGCTAGTGCTTCCTCCCTTCTATCACATGTCTTTCCTCCTTTCATTTTTCTCCTCTCTTGTGGGGGATTGGAGTTAATCTGGTGCCAAGATTCTCCGTAATCTGATCCAATTCCCTTTCACACTCACAACACACACAACTCTCACCCGATACGTCGCCGATACAACCGCAGAATAACACGAACGCGCACACAAACAGATCAGCTCCGTTTCAGCGGTGCCACTTCTCTAATCCTTTGGCTGCAGGGAGCTGCCAAAGTGGCAGTGCTCACCCACTCCATCACACAACACCAGGAGAAAAATTATACATGCACACAACTAATGCACACATATAACATGCGTGCACGCAGTCGCATATGCACCCACACGTTGGTATTCATCCCAGCTCTAACCGGAGTCATCTTGACCAGAATCCTTTGCTCCATTTACAAATTCATGTGCTCGCCCTCCAATTTCTGCTCCTCTGCTGGATTTAAGTCGCTCAATTACCGTGTCGTGTCTGTCCATCTCCCCCAGAAGCCCTCACATTCGCTTGTCATCTCACACCGCAACTTCATTTTCATGTTAAATCAATTTAGGAGATATGACAGATCTAAAAGATCCGGGGGAAAAAAATCTGTGCTTAGACGAACATTTCACATAAATCCATAGATATCAGATTTAGACCACGCATATCTAAATTCATTCATTAATACAGGCATTTAGATTAGTTAAAACCACTAATTTGCTAATGTATTTGGCCAAAAATTTTAAGTTACCATGAAATTGCCCTTTCATCCTTGTCATTTGACATAATTAAACTATTCATCCATAAAACATCAAGTATATGAGATCCTGCTGGGCCGCACTTTAGGAAGTGGACTGAACCACAGCTGGAGTGAAGGCACATCATCCTCCACTCACATTTTCATTTTCATATTAAAATCATTTCATCGTGGCCATTGATTTAAAAGAAAATACAGGAAATTGCAGACATCAATAATTAACAAATTATTAACTTATGGATGAAACTCCCTGTCCAATATCAGCAATTTTGTACTTACTTTTACTTATTTTTGGGTGATATCCCACTTCTGGGTTTGTTATTTAATTTCCGTGTCTGTTTCTGCTTCATCAGGTACATCCAGTGCGGAGAAGAGTGAGATCAATACCTCTCTAGTTTTAACATTTTTTCCCCTAGTGCCAATATTTTCTTATAAGACCTGCTACACATTTTAAATAGTAGATTTTCTTATATGTTCCTCTAAATTATAATTACTATTTCAGATATGCCCTAAATATTTAGTATTATGATGCCAATATTGCCAAAATTCTTCCCAGGATCAATAAATATTCAATCTATCGTCTCATTTTCCTTTATATTTTCTTTGCTTTATACATGATGTGGTGATTATGTTAAGTAAAAACATGATTTTTGTAAAATATGCAAAAACTATTAAAGAGATTGATAACATTATTGTGCACCAAGGGATTCTGGGTACTTAAGATGGCTTCCCTTCATTTATTTCTCTACAACTGTGTAAAGTGCTCAAAAGGTTGACAGCTATACTGGTGTGTGGACTTTTGTTTTTTTACTATACTTGGATTATCTAGCACCCAACATGGGCTGTATGGAGTTGCCAGTAGGTGGCGGTGTAGGTTACATGACACACAGCTCTAATAAACAGTAGAAGAAACCCAAGTGTTCTGTTATTTTCAGATTGAGGTATACTTCAGTCTCACTACCTGTTGTACCAGGGATACTCACACTTCACAAGAATATATAAAAAGGCGTGTCCATTTCCTCTGTGCGTGTCAACTCTATTGCAAAAACCATCCATCCATCCATCCATTTTCTGAACCCGCTTTATCCTCACTAGGGTCACGGGGGTCGCTGGAGCCTATCCCA
>JAPQRP010000012.1:12532346-12544821 GCA_037367295.1 Apogon hyalosoma | reverse complement strand
GGTCCCACCGACTGGTGTTGGAATCGAACCCAGGACCTTCTTGCTGTGAGGCACGAGTGCTATCCACTGCACCACCCGCAAAAACCATCTGAAGTGAATTAAAAATAAAGTACATGGACGTTTTTTTCAGTGCAAAATTTCCAAATGCACCTACTGTTGCTTTTAGAGGAACTGAAGAGAAGAACTGAAGAGCAAAGATGAAGATGATCTAACCTGAAACCTCATAGTGACTGTATTTATACGACTTATCGTGGATAAACGCAACCGAAACTGTCGCTACCTCTGTATTGGAGTTAGCTAATGTCAGAAATCCATCTTCAGGCACAAAACACTGTCACATGAACACAAATTTTCAATAGTGCACTTTAAGTGTCCTGAAAATTGTGTCAGACGGATGTACTCATAACAGGCTCTTGGTCCGGGATGAACTAGAATGTCGCACCCAAAACCCCAACTCAGCAGATTTCATTCTTTATCACAATAAAACTATAATGTGACCAACGTATGTTAGGATGTACGGAGCAACCTCAGAGTAAATCTTATCAAACTGTCCAAAAGAGGCAAAAATCCTGCAAGTAAACAACTGCTTTCCGGAGTGAGTTATTCACTTCTCCTGCTGCCTCTCTCAGTTCACAGCTCTCTGATCCGCTCCCTCTTCGTCATTTTCTTCTTTTCGTCTCCAAAGTGACGAGTAAAACGAGTCACCTTTTCCCCCCGCTGCCGTTTGTCAGGATGTGGCGGTTCTTTTCTTTCAACGCTGTTTTTCCGCTCCCTCGCATTTGGAAAGTACTTTTTTTTTTTAACTTTGGAAATTCGAGGAAATTAAAGACGGCAGAGAATCGAGAGTGACGTGGGGTTTAGAGGTCAGGAAGAGACAGATGGCAGGAGAAGGATACAAGGACGGGGGACAGAGATGAGGTAAAAGGGACGGAGGAGATGAGGGGAGGTACACGGTGAATGGAGCAGATGGCTGGCAAGGGGCAGTGTTGGGAGTAACATGTTACAAAAGTAATGCATTACAGTAAATGATTACTTTTTGTTGTGATGCAGTAGTGTAAGGCATTACTAATCAATTTTCAATAATATGTTATTCGGTACATGTTCAATAGCGCTTGCGTTACAACACATTTTTTGCCCATAATTTAATTGCTCAAATGAAAAAAAAAAAAAAAAAGGTGGGAGAAGACAGTCCACTGGCCACATGGACATATGCTCATTACTAACCATAACCCTGCTTTATAGAAGCTAGTTAGCATTAGCATTATCCCTGTGATCAGCAATGACAAGGTAAGCTAACGTTTCTATGACCAGCTAGAATTCTTTATCAACTGCGGATTTATCTATAGGTGTCCTCGGTGCCACGCCCCCTGTTTGAACATGTAAAATACTGAAAAAAATGGAGGTGTTCCTGCTGGGATTCGAACATCGTAGACTGCAGCATTACTTACTGAGCTAGAACCACCCCCACCCCCACCCCCCAGAGAAGAGATAGGAGAGTCTTGGGACGCATAAATTTGTGCCCCGAAGTACATGTGGACCGATAGCTCAGTAAGTAATGCTACAGTCCAGTCTATGATGTTTGAATCCCAGCAGGAACGCTTGCATTTCTTACATTTTACATGTTCAAACAGGGGGCGTGGCACCGGGGATGCCGGGAGATAAATCTGCAATCGATAAAGAATTCCAAGTAGTCATACAAATGTTAGCTTACCTTGTCGTTACTGATCACAGGGCTCATGCTAATGCTAACTAGCTTCTGTAAAGCAGGGTTAGGGTTATTAATGAGCATACGTCCATGTGGCCAGCGTACTGTCTTCTGTCGTCTTCACCCATTGGCTGAACACCAACAGGAAATAGAACTTTCCTTATGCATTTTTTATTTCTTGAGGTCTCAGGGTATTGTGCTTTTTTCTCATTTGAGCAATTAAATTATGGGCAAAAAGAGTGTTGTAACGCAAGCGCTATTGAACATGTACCGAGTAAAATATTACTGAAAACTGATTGGTAATGCCTTACAATAAAAAGTAACCCATCACTATGATGCATTACTTTTGTTATGTGTTACTCCCAACACTGCATATAACGCATTGCAATCTGAGACAGTAATATGGTAAGGTAAGGAAATACATTTAACTAACAGTAACAAGTAATCTGTAATGTGTTACAGTTTGGAAGTAACTTGAACAGCACTGATAAGGGGTAAGTAAAGATGGATTCAGGGAAAGAAATTGAGATGAAAAGAGAAAGGTTCAGAAAGGCTACAAGCAAAATCAAAGCACCTGTAGATTTACAGCAAGGTAACCTGATGGGTAGAGGTCTGGGCCAGAATAATGACTGAAATGTGTGATGCAAGACTGATGAAAGGAGGGTCCACGAGACGCAGCTGGGTTTAACGGCTGCACACATACTGTGCATGTCATCACTAAAGTGCAGGAAAGAAGACGGAGCGGAGCAACAAAAGCCCTTTGAAACATGGACGAAGCGTCACTGCCTGCTCGGTGTCAGCGGTAAAGTAAGGCCTTTCTGTCGACCCATTATATCAGCGTTTATTGTGGATTTATAATAGTCCCATTAAGGCAAGGGCTCATCTAACATAATGGGCCAGAAACTCCATTTTCATGTTTTTGACGGAGATAAAAGCTAAAGACAGGTTTGTCAATAGCTGCATCAAATAACCCGTAAGTGCATCTGGAAAGTATATTATAGTATACTGTCTATGTAGGGCAATATGAGCAAAAATGTGAACATGATGAGCAGTTTCACATTAGTCAGTATGGATCAAATCATTTTCTTTTTGTTTCATGGTTGATTTTAGGCCCTGAGTGAACGCCGACAAAACCAAACAAATATTTGTAGTTTTAAATTATCTGTAAAAGATAAAACTAGACAAAAACGACAACACAAAAGACATCAATAACTAGCAAGACAAAAGCATTCACTGCTTATTTAGTACAATCTCAGTTTTTTGACATGATGGAAACACTGACAATGTAACAACATAAACCACAAAACAGAAAAAAGGTGCCATGATAAATACAATTACCATTATTACTGTGTAATTTTATACTGTTATGAGTATTGCATTAGAGCCCATTCTAACACTACATATTGACTGATTACTTAAGTGACATTTTAGTGCAATAAGCCAAAACATTTGCTTTGTTACAGCCTCTAATAAGCTCTGATTTGTTCATTTACTTTGTTTTAGGCTACATGAGAGTTAGTGAAATAACGGGTTTTGAATGGGCAGAAATAACTTTTTCACTTTGTTTGGACATTTTTATCATTATCTAGAAAATAGCCACCCTATTTTTATCTACCTGAGAAGCATAGTAGTGCCGGGTTGTATGGGAGTACATTTTCATTGAACAGCAAATTTCACAATATTGCAGAGCATACGAGGAGAGCCTTACTGACTGCAAATGCCTCATACTTATAGATTACTGCCAAATGACGTCAGGGGTGATTTATGTTTACGCGGCCATATTAGAAGCCAACCCATAAGCTAGAAAGAGGAGCACCAGGCTTTTTAGACGGATAATTGTACTTATTAAATGTAGTCATGGTTAAATTTGAGCAGTAATAGGCTGCTGAAACAGAGCGGGAAATGGTGAAAAGAAGTCTTTCAACAGGATCCCCTCAGTTTGAACCAACCAGGGAGAAAAATATAAGGAAGTCAATGCCCAGAGACAGAGTACCCAGTATGGTAGTAGACCTACGGTCACCTGTCGGCTGAATATTATGTATAACCATTAAAAGTGGTGAACAATAGGGATGGTACAGATTAGCCACGGTTCGGGACATATTGCGGTTCTTGGGTTGTGGTTCAGGCTAGGCTAGGGCCAGACTCGGAGCCTGAGCTGTGCGCCGACCCCCGGGGCTCGAACGGGGCTGGATGCGGCGCTTGGCACCGGCCGGCCTCTGCGTCTGGGCAGTGCCATGACCCATGACTCAAGAGCCACAACAGGTGACCGTAGGCCTACTCTGTGTAGTGGTAGTGGAATGTTATTAATTTTAGGTGTTCCTGCTCCCACTCAGCATGTGTCTTTGTAAGGGTCAAACCCATCAATCACAGCCAGTTTCTCAGCATATCGTTGCTTTTGAGCAGGATTCAACAGTCTATTCAAATAGTCTACCGTATATAAACGATAAGCTGCCACTAATAACCCATTTAAGATATCTCATCACTGATAAAGCAGCGGCTAAACACAGTCTGTCACTCTGTTGCCTCCACTCTTTCAAAATGGCGGCGTATCTGTTTACTTCCGGCATTGATGATGTAAGTGGCAGCGGTCTATAGTTACACCTTTGTAACACAATGTATGCATGTATGTAATGTATGCACAGACACGATCCCACTACAGTCAATATTTGTATTTCGAGGCAGAGCAATGTTAAGGTTGTTTGCATATCCATTTCGTTTGCTCCATGATCATTATTATTAATGTTTTGTGGGGCCAAGCATATCTTAGTCATAAAAGCCTTAGTACTAGGATAAATCATGCGATTCGAATGTGCTCTTTGTGCTAGAATAAGCCCCAAACCTAAATAAAAGGCACACTAGAGTTATAATGGTACCCCTCGTTCTTTAGGTTGGACTCCATCATCTCCATCTGCCTAAATTTTTCCTATAAAGGGCGGCTATTTGTATGACTAACAAGTATAATGTCCATTCTATGCTGCTATACGGCGCAGACACTGTTTCAGGACGACTCTGATGCACTAAATATATTGATGTTTCCTATTGTTCTCGCATTACTATCAAATCCTATGGACTGGATGTAAGCTGTGAGGCCATCAGCCGGCAGCATAATGAGAATTGTGCATAGTCTGGAAGCACAGCAGTCATAAAAACACACACACACACACGCACGAGCTGAAGAGATGGAGGGGAAAGGCAATGCAGACAGATTTTAAATCAATACAGCCACAGAAGACACCTAACAGGAATTTACAGTCTAGGTGAGGAAACGCAGCCATGTGGGCTCATAAAATCTGATGTTTACTATCAATTAATTAAAAAAAAAAAAAAAAAAACAGACATCACATTGTAAAGTGCAGCAATAACTTCAGATGTACTGAAGGGACAGAAACAGGAGGCAAAAGTCATCCCAGCATAGTTCAGACAACGTTTCTATGGCAAACCAAACTGTCACACTTTATGACACTGCAAAACACTCTCCTATAAGTTAAGTAAGTGTGATATATTTTAGCTGTTCTTTTTCCATTTACCTCAGTGAGCCCTCAACCTTTTTCTGTCTACCTGCGTTTCCTTTCTCTTCAGAGTTCTTCTTCTCGCTGTTTATCTGAGTCCTGAAGACAACCTGCCTTTTCAACTTGGGTCTTTGTTGAAATGTCACCGATAGCGGACTTTGTTTCATTTCAGTGAAAGCCAGCCGATACGGTCCCAAATAAACACCAGATGGAGACGGCTACTCTCCGCGGTGTGCCATTATCGTATGCAATCAGTGATATTTTTATGGATCGAGCAGGCGCCGCATCAAAACTTTAAACCTAAATGCATCGTTTTCCACTTGTCGATAGTGATAAATGTAAAATGGCAAAATAAAACCTAGCGTCTATTTGTGCCACTTCCAGCATTGCGCCTTCAAAACTTCTCCAAACTTACCCCAACTGTCAATTTTTCATTCGTGCCTCCTCCTTCAACCCAAATATTTAACATTCTACAGTTGTATCTTTGTGATTCTGTGCCTCCATCTCTCAATCTACTCGTCTTCCTGCTCGCTGCTCAATCTGTGCACCTCTAAATCAGTGATGCCCTCATGATGGGATGGCTGTGTTTAACACATTTTCCTGAGGGGTTCTGCCACTGAGGCTACATATAAGATTACAGCCCTGATCTGGATATCTCTGTTTCTGTACAAGTGCTACTGGTGTGCACATTAGCATAACTGCATTTACTATATTTACGTGCACAAGAAAATTCAACTTTTTGCAATAGTGCTAAAATGAAAATTAAGATTCCGCTAATTCTTGCCCTTGCAGCTCCACATTCTCTGATTAATGTGGGATTGTTTTTTGTTTTTTCTAAGTCTGTCCGTCACAACATCGACAACATTGAGCCAATATTGAAGGTTATGTTCACACTACCAGCCTTACCGATCAATTCCGATATATTTTTTGTTTGCTTTCAATTAAAATTTTATATGTAGCTTCCTTCAGACAATGTCTACAAAATGCATTCACAGTTTTGATTTTAATATTTTTTTTAAATATTTAAAATTTGCCTTATATTTACTTATAATGGGACATATTTTGATGGCTTATGACATGGAAATGGATAAAAATATCAATATAGTTCCTACTGAGCACTGATAGGAAATCATATATGGACTCTGATTTAATTAGTTGAGTTCTCCTCCAGTGAAAGTACCACCCACTTCTATTGGGAGATCGATCTCCTGCATCAAAACCACAGGACTCTAACATAGCAGCAGAACCAGACCACCTCACAAATTCAACTTATCGGTGCTTGATAGAACATGCTGGTGAGATACAGGGCCACTGGTCCCATTTTTCATTGATGTTTTGGATTGATTTCACTGCTGCATCCATGCATGTGTTGCATTTATAGGTGTACATGTGTATGGTTGAGTTCATCTGGACTACTTTATACTATCTCAGTGACTGCCTCTGTTGAAAAGATGTGGTGAGTCTAAATCTAGGGTAATTGTAAAAGTCACCGCACTGTTTAGACTAAGGTTACAAGCAAAAGATGAGATCTGTATCTGATTCAGGACTACATATGAAGATCAGACCAGTGCTGAAGAGATCAGACTGATATGCAATATCATAAGGAAAACAGATCTCAGTCTAATATGGGTGAAAAGATCAGGTTTTGGACACTTTTGCCTGTGTATCAACACAGCCCAAGTCCTTTACAATGTGCAAAAGTAGCCATGTTTCTTTCGCTTTCCAGACAGAAATGTGGGCTTTTCGTCGGGGAATGCATCTCTACCTCAGGTTTCCACCTTGTGCAGCTTAATCGATACATTTTAACAAAACAGCATTAACCATAGCCAAGACACCGTATGTCCCAAGTGTGGTTAAAAATTAAAAAAAAAAAAAGTGCAAAATCAAGACACATGCCCTGAATACATGGATACAGACTAATTAATTGGTTTGAGCAATTAATCCAGACCGGCAGAATTTTATTTTATTTTTATTTTTTTTAAACCAATTATCAGAACCTGGAGAATTCAGATCATGGAATATGGTCCAATTAAGCCTCAAGTGGAATTGTAGATATTGAGGGAAAATAATAGCAATTAAAATAAAAACTGCACCTTATTTCATTTTGTTTTGTTGGGTTGATAGTCACCTCCATATTTACTTGATTGATATGTTTTATTTAGGTTTTCATCAGCATCCAGTTTCCGATGAGGTAAAAGAACAACTTAATTTCTGACAAATTTGCTAATTATTTTTTACTGCTCATCTGCTCTTTCGTCCTGGAGGCTAATATTATTATATGGGCCTTTTATCAGTTGACCTCTACAGTGTTTACATGTCCAAAGAATGCACCGAAAACCAGAAAAATAGACCGAAATATCCTCACGCCTTAAGCCCAGTTCAGATATCCAAGCTTATGCAGTGCCTGTAACTAATCTGGAACATTGTTATATTTGGAATAATAGTAGAAAGTCATTGTATCTGTGCACATAATCAGTGTTACTGGTTTACAGGTTGTGGAAATTTGAGCAAACTAAACATTCTTTCACGCCTTTAAATGAGGGCATCATTTGTATGCATGGTATTTAAAGAACTATATGCAGACCCCGAGCCTTGCTGAAATACAAACATTATTCCCTATGAAGTATTGAGTGTGTGGTGAATTCAAATAATCACACACTGCAGGTTAAAATGTCATGACGGTCTTATTATAAAACTCTCCTTTTTCCCTCCATCCGTCTGCAGCCGCTTTTCTCAAAATCCCACTTCACATCCTTTAAGACCTGGCTTCCTGTGCCCTGTCTCCGTGATCTTATATCCTCCTTCTTTACTCCGTCACCCCTATCCTACTTTCTGCTCATCCCTCTTCCCCAAATCCTCTGTAATATCAGGTATTATTCTTCATTTTGAGGGCCAGTCATGCTCCCTTTCCTTTCCATTATGCTTTTGTTTCTTTCCCCCCTTGTCCGCTCCGTCTCCCCTTCCTAACCCTCGCTCACCCTTTGCTCCGTCAGCACTTAATGGGAGCATAATGAGCTTGTTGTCTATGAAAATGATGAGAAGGAGGAGTGAAAACAGCTGCCTAATGATCAAAGAGTGCCGCGAAGCACATGCAGCTGGATGGCAACACACATGCCTGTACAAACACGAGCGATGACACCCACGGCCGCAAAAACAAAGATTAATGTTTGTTGGTGCGCCGAGATGTGCCCACTGAATCACAGACACACAAACACATTCTAATCTATTCTCTGTGGAGATACAATATTAGTAACTTAGACCCAGAATCAGGCCAAATGCTATTTTTCTTCCTCACACTCCGAGCGTACCCCCCCCTACACCCGCTGTGACTCCTTCCAAAAAGGTAGTCAGGGCAGAAATGGGTTTTCTACTTCATAACACTGCAGTTGCATGCATGTGTCCGCACGCTGCTTAGTGTGTGCGTATACATGTATGTGTGTGTTTTGTTGAGATTTGGCTGTGGACGGTGTGACGACACCCACACTGCAGCATTTGACACAGCCTGAGGGAGCGAGGAACTGGGGTGTGGGGGGGTGGGCAAGAGAGGAACTGAGGGAAAGACAGTTGGAGACATAAAGAACAACAAAAACAAAGCGAAGGATGATTTTGTATCTGTAATGTGCATGAGGGCGTGTGCCTTTGGTGTCGGTACATCCTAATATGAAAATGCCTGTTATGCGTCATTCCAAATTTGGATCAAAAATTGGTACAGTATGCACAAGTTCATTTAAATTTTCTCCCCCATAGATCTACACATAAAGAATGTTTGTTACGGTGGTTGCGCGTGCACGTTTAAATTTACATCCGCTTCTGTATCTATAGCCCCTTTTTTGCACAGCACTTGATATGGGAATATTTCGCCTTTATTCCAGAACGACGTCTGTGTAAACAAAATGGTGGGATCCCACCTTTATTGCAGCTCTGTAACACCTCTGAAGATAGTAACAGATCCGTGATAAAGGTGGAATCATGATTACGGAACGCTATGTAAAAGGAACACCTCTTGTTCCGCAACCAAGGTATGGCGTTTCGATGACGGCGGCCCCCACGGTTGAGGAACAGCGGGCACTTATGGAGGCACTGGCATGGATTCTGCGGCCGCTGCCTGGGTGCCACGGCTTTGTGCCAGGGATGCCGCAAGTGGTGCAGCTATGTGCCACTAGTGCTGTGACTATATGCCATTTTCACCCATGGCATGAAGCAACGGCATTCGTGTGCAGGCTTCTTGAAGATGGGCGTCACATGTACAGTCGCGGAAAAAAAATTATTAGACCACCCTTGCTTTCTTCAGTTTTTTGTTCATTTTAATGCCTGGTACAACTAAAGGTACATGTGTTTGGACAAATATAATTATAACAAAAATAGCTCAAAACAGTTTAATTTCAGAGCTGATATCTATCCATTTTACATGTTGTCTTGATAATAACCAAAATCACTTCAGTTCTTATATCAATATTTATGGAATTGTTCTGCCAAAAACATTCCATGTTTTCTTTTCTGTTTTAGTCACATGATACACACAGGAGTTAGTTTTTAATTGCATCACCATTGTATTTGATGATTTTTGATGGTCAAATAATTTTTTCCGCAACTGTATATTCAAAAGTCTTCCACCTAAATAATTAAATCACTTCCAAAAACATTAACCGAACCCATGCCGTTTCACACTGAACGGCGCCTGATAAATAACAGAAAATTTCGCCGGTCAGTGACTGATGCACGTACACGTCGTAGCAGTGACAGCAACTAATTAAAGCAGTGTAGTTGTGATATGGCTGAAATCAATATCAACATATTAAATAATTCATTTGGAATTTGAGCTGCAGCGCCGGTACCTGTGGAGTTTTTCTGCAAACAAAGTTACGTCTACAGTGTGTCTATTTTACGCCGGGCAAAAAAGTAGCGTGCATCTCCCCTCCCACAGGCATTTGCAAAGATAATGTACTCACCCCTTTCATGCATAAATTACAACAACCTGGGTTTGGATATTTTCCTGTGTTTTTCTATTTCTCAAGGCATAAAAAAAAACAATAAAACAAGTATTTTTATATGCATTTCCCTGAAATTTCTTCCATTCTGGCAGACTGTATGTGAGTATTCAACTTGAAGCAATATGTGTAATAATATGTTAATGAACAGAACTGTCCATTAAGTGAAACGTATGAAAATATGTTGAGTTTTAATGTTTAACACACAGACATTTCTATACTGCCCAAGTATACAAATGTACACAAAACTGATACTAAATATTCTTTAAATAAATACCCTGCATTAATACAGAATGATAAATTAGCTCATTTACAACCTAAACAGTTGCTAGAAGTTGTAGCAAAAATATAACTGGTAATGCAAGACTTATTTGGTCCGCACATGATTAATTACTACTTATTGTTATTGTTTTTTGTTCTATTTGTTTGTTTCTTTGATAACACTCTAGCAGTAAAACCATTGGTTGAATTCATACCAAATTGGATTTATAGATTACCAGTGACCCAGAATAGATGTGGTTACATTTTGAGAAAAGTATGTCAAAGTTCAAATTTTTTATGGATTTTTTAAAACTTTTTTTCCCCATTTACTTATAATGGGCAAAATTTCAAACGTCTATAAAACCTTTTTTTTCCAATTTACTTCAAACTTGGCAGATATATAGAGGCAATTGATATGCTGACATCAGCACACACAGACATGATGACATCAGCTGGATTGATGCCAAAATAAGCTACAATATGCGCGAGGGGCAGGGTTTGTTGTGCCTGGCAGCACTTATTTCTTCTTCTAATCCTTTATAATTAAAGCAGTCATAGTAGATATTACTTATCACGTGATGTAATAGCATCCAGTATAGGCACACTATACATGGAGGGGTAGTGATAGTGTATCAGTCTCCCCATCTTTATAGACACATGTCTATTTATCATTTCCTGAAGTGATACTAGACAATGGAAAATGTTATTCAAGTCATATTCAGTCATAATGAAACACATCGGTGCTGGTGAAAACGCACATAAAAACGAACAATTCAGTAAAAATCTGTGTTTTGTGTGGGTGAAATATGCTCAACACCACTACCTATTTCAAAAAATCCGGGTCTTCCTACTCATGTCATGATGCAGAGTTGTACATTTTGTATTATTTTACTATTTTAATTTTGCCAAAACTCATTTTCCGTGACCCGTGGATTTTCTCTGAAGCCATTCTATCACTCTATTGTGAACTGCTGAACTCACACAAGCACATTTTACCTCGTAAAACGGATCAGGTAATTTTGTTTGTTGCTTTGAGTCTGAAATAACATTAAACACCACAATGACATGACCTCGTAGGCTGCAGAAGGTCAATATTTGTTGGGGAATCTCGATTGAGCAAAGAACACTTGAGGGCTTCAAGGGAGGAAAAACGCCATATAATGGGGCAAAAAAGAGGAGAAAATATCCTCAATACAGCATGCATGCATATTGAATTTTAGATGGGACTTTATTAGGAGGTAAACCTAGAACAAAAACACAAACTAATCCCGTCAGAGCCCCATATGGTTCTGCATAAGTGTCCTGATTCTTTTTGATGTGCCTGAATGTCTCCTGTCCATTGTGGCCATTTCCAGAATGATGCAGTAGGTGGCATTAATCACAGAACAGGAGTAAAGTTATAGTTGAATATAATAGACGCTAGTTAGAGTGCGACGCCAAGAATCAGGATGTCAACTGAAAACTGCTCCAGAGTGCTACTACCAGAAAAAAACTCATGCATTATGTCATTTTTCTTTTGCACTTTACTAGGAATCACTTAAAACTGAATGTTGATCATTATCGACCAGGCAATGACAAACTTTTCTTTTGGTGTTGACATGTTTGTGATAAAAAAAAAAATCACAAAAGCTTAATTAATACATTGTCACGCACATATGCACCCTCCAAAATAGAATAGAATTAGAAAGAATGAAAATTCGTTTAGCAGCTCTGTTCTGTTTAGCAGCAAAAACAATTAGTGCAAAAAAGGACTGTACAAAAATATCACACTGATATTATATATGAGTACTGAAAAATGTAAAGCTACAAGATGAAAGATTTAATAGGCATGTACTACCAAAGTACTACAAAACTACTAATATATACAAAAATCTACCTCTATACTACAGATGAAAAAAATGTACAACAAATAATAACATATACAGGCAACATAGGATACAGTTGTGCTCATAAGTTTACATACCCTGACTGAATGCACATGGGACGGTCTTGGATGTTCCAACATGACAATG
>JAPQRP010000012.1:12498394-12508614 GCA_037367295.1 Apogon hyalosoma | reverse complement strand
TATTAGGGTCCAAATACACAAATAAATGAACCAAAGACTAATAAAAGTGGGTTTAGCAAAATATGACCCCTTTAATCATTTCCCTTATAACTGCCATCCTACATCAGCCTCTAAAGAAGCTCATTGGTTTATTATTTCCATATAAAAGCATTATGGTGGTGGTCTTTTGTTTCTAGGGGACATACAGTATGAGCTATATGCAAAATAGTATGAGTGCTGCTATTCGAAATTGACGATATCTTTAAAGTCCAGTGATCATTTCTTTGTCTCTGGGAAAATATAAGCGGTATTAGTCTGCCTCTATCCATTTAAGACAGGGGATGATATGCTTTTTGTGAATTTTCTCCTTATTGATCACAAATAATACCTTTAATCTTCAGATCAATCATTGTCTGGGCTTTTATTTCTGTCCGTGTTTTGGCAGCCAAAGGCACAACAATCTTTTCCTGTATGCACTTTTATTCAGGTGAATTAAAGGGTTGTAATGCACACAGTTTAAGGTTATTGATTCGCAAACTCCTTGAAAAAATGAATTCAACCTCAATTTTCCATTCAATAAATAAAATAAAGCCAAACTTAAATACTGTCTCAGCAAGTTCATAGCGAGGAGCTTTCATTGTTTTCACTTTCTGCAAAGCCTTGGTAAACACTAGAACGATAGCTACGACATGTTCGCAGCCAATTATGTTTAGTTGACATGCATATGAAATACCAACACCGCAGATGAATCCTCACATCAATTAATTCTGAACTGATGGCTTGAGAGTGTGGCGAAAACCCGATTCAACGGCAAAAGAAAATCTGACAGAACGTTGCAGTGCTTTTATGCAAGATGAAATCAAAGCAGGTCCTTGCACTGAGTTAATGGAAGTCTTCTATAGAAGAATAAACAGGTACGGCCGTGAGCAGGTAAACATGCCATACTCAGAGGTGGCAAAAGTACTCACATTCTGTACTTAAGTAGAAGTACTGCTACTTGTGTGAAAAACTACTCTCGTAAAAAGTAGAAGTCCTAATTCAACTCCTTTACTTAAAGTAAAAAAAAGTCTCAATTGTAATAAAGTAGAAAAGTAAAACTGCATTTTTTGCAATGAATGAAACAATACTTCTTTAACCAGACAAAATCATAAAAGTTTCTGTTTTCTAATTCCACAGTGAATGGTACTGACCAGAGTCCTGCACCCAGTCTGATACCCGACAGGTAACCCGCAAAAACATGTGGGGACGAGTTAAAAAAATAAATAATAATAATAATAGTAATTTTCACAGGTATGGGTAAAATTAAACAAAATGGGGGCGGGTAGTAGGCAAGAAAGTGAAAAAATAAAAGCTTCATGGATGAAAATAACTTGCAGGACATTTAATGATGATAGTCATCTAATTTGACCGTGGTTGATCCACAGAGGGTTTGTTTTATTTTGAAATGAGCTTCACTTCTGTTTATATCTGGCCAAAGATGGCATTTAGCTGCACATATTAGAGATTTGATGATGGCGTGCAGTTTAGCCAAAAATAAAGCCCTTAAAAGTGAGTTACTGTGTAGACAATTTGTTTCATCATGGGTCAGGTCGTGGTACTCAGCTTTGTGGGTATGGGCGGAAAAGTTTGGACAAAGTGGACCCTGTGTAGGACTCTGGTTCTGACCCTGGTCACAGCCTGTACTCCTTCTCTCCTCCACACTGATTTTCCTTTTGAAGCAACGTATTTTACGTACTGTCACATCCGTTTAGTTTGAAAAAGTATCGAGCCTATTCTGAGAATGTAAGGAGTATAAAGTACAGATACTTATGCAAAAATGTTGGGAGTAAAAGTAAAAAGTTGCCAGAAAAATAGTAAAGTACAGATGAATAAAAGATCTACTTAAGTACAGTAACAAAGTACTTATACTTCATTACTTCCCTCCTCTGGCCATACTCTACTACTGTTGGTACCCATCAGCCATACATTATCATTTTAAGATAACCCGTCAAAAAAATCATACACAGAGAAAAGTCACGGATGGGAGCTCAACGCTGCTGTAAACTGCACAAACGACAAGGCGGGGTTCAGCGCTGAAAGCAGACAAGTCGGAAAGTGTTGTCATTTTATTACTACACACAAAAAAACACTGCGAGAGCAAGGTTACACAATAAGCCTGTACCAAGTTTTCCAGTCTCTTATGACCATTTCTCTATCAGTATCATCAAGGTCATTCCTCCACTCAACTCCATCCCCCTCTTCCTCTCTTTCCCTCCTTGTTTCTATCCATTCCTCAACTGGGCCATTACCTGAAAAGGCCATTACCTCAAATCTCCTCTGAGAGATGAGGCTTGACTTTTAAGTGATGCTGTCATACTTGAGGCAACTTTTTGGTGACACTAAATCCAGACAAGTGATGTAAATGATTTAAGCAAAGAAAAAGAAAAAAAAAAAAAGCCAAATACAATATGAGGGCACGTTTTGCTATTTTGTAGCTAAACCGAGCACAACAGATATCAATAATCAAGGAAGAAACACACTCAAAAAACTGTTCAAATACTAATTTCTTGAAATGCATTTACTCGGTGCTCTGTTGACATCTATTTCCACCTATTTTCAAATGGCATTTTCATTTTCAGCAGTTTGGCAAAGCACTAATGCCCCTGTCATTTGAATCACAGGTACATAGCGCATTAAAATTCCTGGGGAGAATCCAGGTTGTTTTGCAGACCAATTATAGACAGAAAAATGAATAGCACTGAGAAGTTGCTCTGACTTCCTAAATACAACCCAAGGCATGAGCATCCTTGCCAAAAAAAAAGGTTTTTTCTTGCAGTTTCAGTGAGCAGCTTCTCCTCATCTATACTTACCGAGACCAACTTTTTTAACAAGTGGTCAAAACTGTGCAGCACTGTACATCCAACATGCTGACACCTGCCTTGACAACTTCGGGGAATGGCTGCTTCCTAGTGAATAGCTGTCTTAGCATCTGCCGCATTTACATGAATATGCAACAGTATTGTAATACAGTGATTAAAAAGCAGGGCTTCTTCTTTGGGTCTTTGTTTTCCTTCTATCGCCATTCATTAAAGAAATATCCTGTTTACCTGGAACCTTGGCAAAATGTCTGCATGGCCTGATAGACTAAAATGAGGAAAGACGGCAGAAACCACGAGAGCTTTGTGATTGGTATTGGCTTCAACACAAAAAACACAAATGTGAACCTGTTTGGCGAGGTTGACAGCGTCGGCGTGAAGCCGGTCTCTCAGATGAGGGTCCAGTTGGAAAGCCGGTGCAATCTCCACAACCTTCAAAAAAAGAAAATAAAAAACAAGGCTTTTATTTAGTATGTCAGAGTGACCACTACGCTGTTAGATAAGAAATGCAGTGAACTGACAATTTCTGGATATGCACAACACAATTTACGTATTCAAAACAGTGCGCTGTTTTGTAAATAATGTCAGTCAATGGAAAAAAAAATTAGGTGAAAACACTGTCAGTTTTGATTTATGAAATGTACCTCTTCAAATTTCTCGTCGACTACCTGGAAATATGTGATACTCTGCATCTGCTCTTATTTTCGTGAATGTTTCAGCGTTTCAAGACTCCGCCAACAGACTGCGGCCATTTGTTTTGACGAATTACTACCAGAATTACCCTCTGCACAGCAAACACCATCATTTACATGGATAATAATTCATGCGGCTCTGATTCAGGGGAAACCGGGATGAAACTTTCCCCCAGTTCTCAGCACATTCTCAAGTAAACTGAATTTTTAACTATCGCAATTTGTTTTTATTTTGGTCCAGGTCGCCCGTTTGTTACAGCGATCCTCGCTCGAGCGGAGAGGAAAAAAAAAACAAAAAACATATGGGGCGATTCATTTGGAGTCTTCTGTTTGGCCTGGCACTGTGGGTGGGGTTCATTATGTTGGAGGCTAATCGGTTTCGTTCCACTTCTGTCGAAAAACGTCGACCCATCCAAGAAAAATAATTGAATCCGGTTCAAAACAACATGATTGAATGTGTGATTTGGGGAAAGAAAAAAAAAAGACACATACACAAGAACTCAATTAAATTCTACTTATCAAATCGGAAATCATGAATGTATGAACAGCCCTTCCAAGACAGAGAAGACCGCTAAAAATACACCACCAGCTCCCTCCCATCCTGTATCTATTTCAACAAGCAACTATTCTTGTGTCTGAGATTCAAAAAGATCTTAGATTAAGGGCAAAGGCAGATTAAGTCTCACAGAATCAAAGAGCAGCAGCTCTGGCACGAACAGACCCACTAATATGATTATCATCTATAATTTGATTAAAACGAAAAGGAGGAAAGTGATGAAAATACACGATTGAAGCTGCTTTGAGGTGACAATATGTAATGAAATATTACGCGTGTTAATCAGCCTCCTTTGATGGAAGCATTGTGTTTCTAATTATGTGACGAATTTGGGATTCACTGCGTATTGAGACCATTTTTTTGTTGTTTCGCAATCAGGTGAAGCTTTCTTAAAAGACCGTTAACGACCAAAAAAACAAAAACTGTAAAGAAAATGTCTGCTGGAAGAAAATTGATTTTGTTGATCCAAGTTGATTTGGTTGGAAATTACATAACGCGCAGACGTAACTCTATTCACAAAGCATTAGCAGTGGCTAATTTTTATTGGTATATAATCCTCTTACTCCCTGCTGCACAGGACATCTCTGATAGCCATGGCCATCGCAGCTTTAATAATCGCTGCTATAATCCCCTTATTTATTAATGTTGCCTAATTGGTCTGTTTGCTTACATAAAAGACGTAAGACACCGGGGAAAAGAGATTGCTTGCAGGTGCGATTCTTGCGTGTGACCTACGTTTCATGCCTGACCGCCGTCATCAAGCCACCCACGCTAATTAGCTTAATACAGAAGAAATGCTCGTATGATAATCTTAAATAAATTCAGACATCAAATTGGGTGAGTTGAAACCCTAAATGAGGACTTCACCTTTTGGTGCCTCCGCTGAATGGAGCAGTCTCTCTCGTAGAGATGGATGACATTACCATATTTATCGCCTGGGGAAAAGAAAAGAAAGGGAGAGGGGAAGTGATGATGGGAGGAGAAAAAGGAAAATTGTGAGATTATCAAGATTATAAAAAGGACAGGAGGGGGTTTAATCTTGTGGTGAGGCTTTATAGTACAGTGCAGGAGAGAAAAAAAAAATACACCGAGCTGGAATAGAAAGGTAAGAGTCGATGCAGGCGGGAATGAAAGAGGAAAACCGAGGGCTGGAAGAGATGTGCTTTTAGCTCATTTAGAAGACTCGCCCAATCTCTTACATGCCTTAAAGACACAAACTCATACAAAGAACTACACATCCAAACACACACACACAACAGCAGACATGCTTAAAGTGCAGATACACTTTCTCTAAGTGTCAGCGTTGAGTTTCACTTCTCCAGTATTGAGTGGTAGAAGAGTTATATTCACTATAATGAGAACAAGTAATGGCTGGAAAAGCTCAGCTGGGCCCGTTGTACAGTTCAAGGACTTTGCTTCTTAATGAACCCTGCTCAAGTCACATAAACAAAAAAAAGTGGACATGTAGTTAAAGGCAAACGGAGGGAGAGTCGCCGACTGCACTTACCAAGGATTTGTACTTCGATGTGTCTTGGCTTTTCAATAAACTTCTCCACAAACAGGGCCCCGTTCCCAAAAGCCGTCAGGGCTTCGGAGTAGGCCCGCAGGTAATTCTCCTCTAGCTCCTGACAAATAAAAGAACAAATCCATACGTGTCTGAGTTAGTGCGACCGGTGAGAAGGTGAGAGGGCCACAACCAGGGATCTTTATAGTTTGGTGCAGTCTAGTCTAGTGCACTGTATCAGTCAGTTACTTTGATTACCCCGCCCTCCGAAGGGGAGGCGAGGGGTATTATTTTTGGTTCGGTTTGTTTGTTTGTTTGTTTGTCATGCCAAATTGGGTTTATAGATTGTCAGTGACCCAGAATAGATCTCATACATTTTGGGAACAGAATGTCAAAGTTCAATTTTTTTTTTTTTTTTTCAAATCTTTTATGAATTTTTAAATTCTTTTTTTTCCCCACTTACCTTTAATGTATGTCTGTAGCAACAAAACTATTTGTTGAATTCATACCAAATTGGGTTTATAGATTGCAAGTGACCAAAAATAGATGTGATTACATTTTGGCAAAAGTAGGTCAAAGTTCACATTTTTAATGAATTTTTAAATTTTTTTTTCATCCATTTCCTCCATGGATGAAATTTCACATGTCTATAAAAACATACATTTTCTTTCAATTTCCTTCAAACTTGGCACATATATAGAAGCAATTGATATGCTGACATCAGCTGGATCAATGCCAAAATTAGCTACAATATGTGTGAGGGGCGGGGTTTGTTGTACCTGGCACCACTTGTTTATTTACTTATTTATTTTATCTTTATTTACATAAGATACACAATGAACAATAAAACAGAAGAACAAATTATTCAACCATAATGGACACGAGAAAAACAGTGACCTTCCTCCTTCACTGCATTCTCCACGACACTTAAAATCATTAACAGAGATGAATGTCTGTAGTTTAAGAGTCGGTGCATGGTGGGAAAATGCAGTCAGAACTTGGGGAACAGTCAAAAGCAAACACTTGGAGACATGTAGATGGTAACTACTAGAGCTAACAGACAGAAGGGTGCTGAGGCATTCTGGGAGTTTACCCAGCAGAGCTTTATAGATGAACATCTACCTGTGTTGTCATCTATGAATAGTTCCTTCTTTTAAGATAACTTCTAGTTCTTGTTAGCGCCTTTTCAGTTTCTCATACTTGTCTATTTATATTGGGTGGCTGGCTGTACTATTTTGTCTTTCTTTCGACAAAGCTGTTTACACGGCCTTTGGGAGCGAGATGCTGACAGTATTTCTGGGAAATGGGCTGTGAGAGGTCAAGGTCACGACTCGATCTGTTCTCGTCAGTCAGCCAGACCACAAAGATCACATTGGGAGTCTGAGTCACCATCCTGCCTCCCCCTCCATGTCCCTCCAGAGAGGATACTCCAGTCCAGACTCCAGCCTGTCAGCTCCAGGCTTTGGGAGAAGACTCCTCCTCGACAGGAAACGGCGAGAAGGACATCAGAAAGTTTAGAATCAACACATTGGCGTCGAACACATCGGCTCGTTACTGCACTCGGTGTCTCCAGAAAATTAACTATGGAAATTATAAACCATTATTATCGACTTGTATCATCATTAATACTGGCTGGTTCATGTTGCTCAGGTTCCTCATGAGAATAACTATGTTGTTGTTCGATAAGGGCCTCGGGTTAAAACCACCTGGTTAACCTCTGCTCTACATTCACACACAACGCTTAGACCGTCAGGACACTCGTTAGCAGTACATCCTGTTCACACTATACTTGGAAAAACTGTTCAGACATTCTGCCAGCTGAAAATAAAATGAGCGCCAGTAGATGATAAAGCTGCAAACTGCCACCAGAGCTTGGATTTGCCACAAATGTCGACATTCATAATCCAGGTGCAAAACATTTTTCTTTTCTCTCTATAACTTAGTCATTTCTTATCGTACTACAAGTCTTAATTATTACTGCTATGCAAATCTGTAGGGCTGTAGGTTATCATTATTATTATTATTATTATTATTATTATAACCCATAAAGACCCAGTGTTACTTTTATGGCTGTTCTCAAAGGAATTTTTCTCCATTTTTAACCTTCCTTAAGTGATTTGTCACCACTTATCGCAAAGTTATCGTCTGTATTTTGTGTTTTTTCGGTGAAAATCAGGCATTTAATTAACTAATTATGTAGATGTTCATAAAAGGTCAAATTAAAGTTGAGGGTTATAATATTGAAAAACTGAAAAAACTGAAGAAAAAGTGACTTTTTCAGCAAATCTATCATTAACTGAACATAAACCCAGTGTGTCCATCCACTGTCATTGATCCAACTCCATTGGTTTTACTGGGGAATCAATGTTGTAGAAGATGAAGGTGTTTCCACGTTCACTACGGAGCCTCTGAACGTCCAAATGGGTCAAATCTGATGACCATTAAAGATGACAAACTGCATTTTACACCAATTATTCACATATACTGGTAGGATTAATGGATGAACAGGTATTAAACAGTTTAGATCAGTAGATGGTTTTGGTCGACAGTGGGTGTTTGGGTCTTCATTCGTTAATAGGCACTATCAGTCAAAAGTTTGGACACACCTCATTTAAATAACATGAGATGGACCGCAGATGGCCAACAAGTGCTTAGCATCACTGGGAACTCCTTCAAGACTGTTGGAAGACATTTCAGATGACTACCTCATGAAGCTCATCGAGAGGATGCCAAGAATGTGCAAAGCAGTAATCAAAGCAAAGGGTGGCTCTTCTGAAGAATCTAAAATATAAAACTACATAACTACATAATTCCATATGTGTTCATTCATAGTTTTGATGCCTTCAGTGAGACTCTACCATGTAAATAGTCATAAAAATAAAGAAAAAACAGGTGAGTCCAAACTTTTAACTGGTAGTGCAGACTTATAAAATTATTGTTGTCTGTTATTTTATGTATCCTGTATTCTCTCATTCTTTTTTTTTAACATTCTGATCTATTATTGTTTAAGCACTTCTTTTCCTCTGGATGTTCCGTTCACTTACGAAAAGTGTTTTAAATCCGCTCTATACACAAACTTGCCTTATTTCACTTGCGGTGCCTATTTGGATAGAACAGTTTTGTCATTTTCTGATGATTATAAGCGACACCTTATGAACAAAACATGACCTTTTTACTTTCATCCTCCTTTTGTCATCCAAAATCTACCTGAGAGATGTGGGAAATCAAAATGAGAAAAACTCAACCTAGACCCGTCATACGAAACCATCTTTCACCGAGTTGAGTGTAGAAAGTTGAATTCAAAATCACAGGCTGAGGAAAACTGTCAAATCATTGGTGTACCTCCACTTTCTCGTGAATGACAGAAAAGACTTTTCAAAGACTCAGAGTTAGCGGACTTCTGTTTGTACTCCTTCCACATCAGTTCAGTCCGTCTGTCAGCTTTGGCCACTGGAGCTTTGATACGTGCCTTTTCTCTTAGACTTTGAAAAAGCACATCACGTCACCTCTGAGGGGAAAAAATAAAATCCTGGCACTTTAACGCCGCCTTGCTTATCGGTAAACATACGTATCTTGTAAAATGGGCACTCAATATGCTGAGAGTGGTAATTCTCGCTATGTTAATTCAGCATACAAATGACTCCAGCGCTGGCCTTGGTGGAATAAAGCCTACCTACATATTGTTGCGCATGGTCCCAACTGTACAGGAAAAGCTCTTTACACTTACTTCACATCGTATCAGCTGGAGCTGCTGCAGCCCCAGTGACTCCACTGAATGACTAGAAATGTCAACAACTAATTAATTAGATTGGGATACAACACAGAAAAGGTCACAGATTCTGATGGTTTGCTGGCATCCGAGCAAGAATGACAGCACTGCCACCATTTGTGTGGATCAGTGAATACATTGTCTGTTTAAAGCTAAACTATGTGACTTTTTCTCATTAAAACTCATAATAACAATCCCTCTCATTCATCACTTACGACCCTGTGTCAGTGTGTGGCGGTGGAATTACAGGCAAAGAGACTCCTCACTACCTGTATTTTCTTATTTTTCACAGCATTTAGGTTATTATTGGCAGTGACTTTGGACCTTCAGCCAATAACAGTGGTACACCATGTGTGTGGGTGGAACAATATGAGAACATAGCAATTTGGGTTACATCACTCTCCCCTGTCAAGGGACTGAAGGCTACTAAATGTGCATACAGTCACCGAAAAAATTATTAAACCACCCTTGTTTTCTTTCATTTCTTGTTCATTTTAATGCCTGGTCCAACTAAAGGTACATTTGTGTGGACAAATATAATGATAACAACAAAAATAGCTCATAAGAGTTTAATTTAACAGCTGATATCTAGCCATTTTACATGTTTTCTTGATAATAACCAAAATCACTGCAGTTCTTACATCAACTGCTATGGCATTGTACTGACAAAAACTATGCTTTTACACTACAAAAATCAAAATCTTGTTTTGGGTTTTAAAATCAACACATCATTCACTTCCCTCTTTCTTGGCCATGAACTTGATGGTCTTAGTAAGAATGACGCTTACCTCCTCAAGGTCTTGTTGGCAGCGAGTAAAAAGACCATTACAAAATACTGGCTTAAGAGAGAATGCCCACCGATGAC
>JAPQRP010000012.1:12455794-12471763 GCA_037367295.1 Apogon hyalosoma | reverse complement strand
ATTTTATAGTACTTTACTTTTTGTTATACGTATGTGCCTGTTTATATATATATATATATATATATATATATATATACACACACACACACACACACACACACACACGCATATACATATATCTCAAGTTGTTTATTCAAATATTTTGTTTATTTATTCATTTATTTTTATTTCATCTCTCCCCATGGGTAGGGAATGGGTGGGGGGATGGGTATTTTTGATTATTATGTAAAAAATAAAATAAAAAGATATGAAAAAAATATACCTGTTTCATAGTGAAAAACAGAAAAAAAAAAAAAAAAAAAACTTTCCTAACATCAAATCTACTGTTGAACTAGGATTTTGGCACAGTACTGTATGTTCGTACATTTACAATACCAGCATTTACTACAGAATAAAGTCGACTAACATCACATTTAATCCTCCTGTACACATCTATAAGCGAATCGCAAATGCACTAAAAGAGAAAAAAGAGAGGGCGGTCCAGCTGACAGGTTGCAAAGGATCTCACACAGTGACACACATTTCACCTTGAATGACTCTAACGTGGACTTAAACATGCTGAGTGACAGGTTCACCCAGATACCATATCAAGAAGCAACTAGGTCAAAGGTTGCATTTTTTTTTTTTTTTAAATATCCATCTTATGCCAAACCTTCAGGACTGTAGTTGTTAAACTAACTGTGCGTATACATGAGCGTTTAGTCAAGAATTAATGAATGACTGTTGTTTAAATGTCAGTGACTTTGTGACAGTGGAAGCTCAGAGTGAAACAGTATCCTACAGTAGATCGACACAAAAGCATCAGCGTCACACTAGGAATCAGATAGAGTTTCCTTACACCTGAATACAGCCACAGATCAAAGAGGGAGGGGGACGACAATGTACCAGACTGAAAAAAAAAAAAAAAAAGACAAATATCAACTCTTATCTGTGTCCCACATCACCAGCTAGTAGAGGCTTTCCCTGTGAATTACTTTTTCAATCTATTTAAAAAAATAAAAAATCTGGCATTTCAGGAAACCATGTCCAATTACAAAAACATTCTTGGGGTGAAATGAATTGAAGCAGCGGGAAAGTAATTTATGCTGTTATCTAAAATGCTCTTTGATCCTCCAAATGTAGCAGACACCGTGGCCTGCAGAGGAAAGAAACTTTTGCTGAGTGGATATATTATACCCATAAACATGTACTTTTTTGTTCCTTTCCTAAAACTGTTTTGACACCATTACTCAGTAGTTTAGAATGCAGTTTACAACCCGCTTCCTTCCGTTCTCCTTGCACAAGCGGATGAGACAACAGTATGACGTGGTCCACCGGTAACATGACGTGTTGCCAAAACAGTAATGAGGCAAAGTCACGGTTAAACTGCGGTATGAGAGGAATGACAAGAGGTGGAGAAACTTGAGCAGTCCCAGTACAATTTGGATTTTGGTGCATCAATGTCAGGCTCCTTTTTAACTGTTTCTGACTTTCCAGTTAATTGTGTCACATAAATGCGTATAGGGGCCTGGCCATGTAAAAGTGAACATCAGGGTCAATTTATTTTTCTCTAAATCAATATGTTTGATTACTAAACATGAAAGACATATATCTCTAGATTCTAAAACTGTGTTTATTTAATTTGTACCTGAATTACAACTGGATACATAAGAAAATCTACGAGAATACAGTGTAAATTAAGAACAGTAAAGGTTGTAAATGAATGTAAACAGCATAAATTCAGAATGTAAATAGCAATGTGTGAATAAATATATTAAAAATATATGCCTGCGTCTAAGCTTATATTTCATAATAAAAAACAGCAGACCGATGTGTATTAAATATAGTAATGACACATATGTGGCCAAAGACTGATAATTTTATCAGTATCTTCATTAAATCTTTATTATTCTGGTGCACCACACTGAACAAACCCCTCACTCCATTACTTCTTTGGATTCTCACTCCATTATCATGAATTAATGTCTTTTAAAACTAAAATAAAAATTATATCAGTTTCATTTTTGGATATAATGTACTCTCATATATTTAGAAAAGTGTGGTATGCTAAATATTTGACCTTTCCTTGAGGAACAGCACTTTTTGGCATTTTTTCCAAACCTTGAATAACTGCTGTATATTTTTCCTGACTCCGTTACTTTGTCAATGATGACAAATTCATGTTTTTATTAAATATTTGGTTATTCTTCCTTAATGGCATGTTAAAGTACTTGCTTAGACCTATAATTTGAGCTATTATGGTTGCTGCTAAATTAATTTTTAAAAACAGATATGGATTGAGTAGTAATGCTTCCTCAGTCCATTACTTGCTTGGCCAGGCCCATAGACTCTGAAATGACCATCTGATCTGTAACACAGCTTGGTTAATGCTGCCTTCACATGCTATCGGGAAGATGAGCCTTTCTACTTGTGAATTCGAAATTATCACTGCATTGCGTTCAAGTGCTTTTGTCGTAACGAAATTAAAAATGGCTGAGACACAATTTATCATGATCTGCTACTTGGGTTAGGGACATATAATATATACACTGGCATATATAGACACGAACAACCAATCACTCTCAGATTCACACCTATGGGTAATTCAGCTTAACTCTTTAACAACGACAAACTCTCCGGTGCTGCATTTTGCACTTTACAGCATTCAAATTACTGTAACTACTGAACCATTTGTGCTAAAATACAAACCGCGTCGGAAAGCTGAGATTCTGAGCTTCCTGACACTAGTTAACACTTTCTGGCAGCAATGTGAGACTCTACTACAGTAGAAAGGAACTGTTTCAGACACTTCCACACAGGCTAAAACCACCTGGAAATAACAAAAAATACAAAGCTATAATACGGATACTGAATGTTCAAAGCCAAAAAGCATGTTTGAGCAGATGTAAAATAGTTGAAAGTTTATTTCTGCAATCTCAAAAAGTTTTGTTATGGACATTTACAGTTGAATATGCTAAAAACTTCAAATTATTTACTAAAACACACAGTTATAAGCATTGATTATCTATAATAATGATAATTAATGGCCAGATATTGAAAGTTAAGTTCTTCCTGAGAACTAAAGTGCAAAACAGTTGGCAAAAAAGACATTTTATGACACTTTATTGCAAAGAAAACATGAAGACACCTAGGCCACCTTGTTATAGTGGCAGTCTTAAAATGGTTAACCAGTTAACCTATTAATGTGTGTCTTTGGAAGCTGGAGTATCTAAAGAGAACACACACACACACACGGAGAACATGCAAACTCCACTTTTTTTTGTAAAATAGTTTTTTGCAAATCATGTATCCTATAAATCTGCAATGAGCTAGCTAACAGCACCATAATATTAATAAAAGCAGTGTTTATCAGGTTATTTTCACCTCAGCAACTCAAGTATCAAAACTTTTTCCCTGTTCCCCATTGGAAAAAACAACATGAGGGGGCAATTTTTGAGCTCGTATGTAATATTTGCCATAATTCCCATAGCACATGAATGCAGCATAAGACTTTTCTTCTCTGGAACCAAACATGTACACACTCTCCATCTAGTCCAAACAATAGCATCGTTGGTTTTACTGCACATGATGTTCAGAGGTTTGCGGCAACAGAAGAGAATCCAACATACTTTAACTGAAAACAATTAAAGTAGCATTTTAAACTCAAAATAAAAACAACACAATAGCACTGAAACCATTTCTAGGTGTGATGGCTGCAACGCTAACAGCTGGAATAGGCGGCGTAGATCGATTTAATTGCAACTGACGGCCGTATTGGTTACTTGAAAGCTGCCAGCATTAACTCTGTTCCAGTCTGAAAGCAGGTCAAGACGTGTCAAACATTATCGGAATCTTTTAGTCACTGTTCAAACTCCATGTGGCAACAGTTTTCCCCTGATTGTAACAAAAAAAAAAAAAAAAAAATCAGTACTTTGGATGATAACATTTAAGGTGAAGTCTTTGCAAGTTAAAGCAGAATATTCTACTGCTTAAACTGATGGTTTGGATCCAAAACTGACCATGGAAATATTTTTATATGGTCACCAAATGTTGTAAGTTAACACACAAAAGCCTAGAACACTGTTTCTACTGCTTTTATTCAGTATTTTTAATCATTTTCTATCAGTATGCATCAGTTATCTTTGATTTAGAAGAACCTAAAGTTTCGTGTGGTTCTTCTAAAGTCCAGATTTTACGTTTTCTTTGTCTCAGAATCGATCATTTTGCTGAAACTAAAACTAAAAATGATGCTTTCACTATGAACAATAAAGAAAGTCACAGTTTTCAGCTTCCAGATGATTTTTTTTTCAATATACATCTAATCTTTTCCAAGCATTTAGATATAGTTTTTGGGATATTTAGTTAACTAATCTTGTACATGTGTCCAAAAAGAATTAGATTATGAACTAAACTAATGCAAACAGTCACCATGCATAATTTATGAAGCCTCTGAATATCTAAATGAGACAAAAAGCAGAGAAACTCCAACACTGATATGATGAAAGGTTCCTCAATTTTACAGATAAATAGGTTTAGTCTTGGATTTTGGGGATTAAATATATTAATCCCTGTATTAATATATATATAAATGTTCTCTGGAAGAGTTTGTAAGTGTTGATTCTGTGAAATGCAAAGGATAAGCTTCTAATCTTACTAACATTACAACATAAAAACAATGTAAAATTTATGAAAGTCGTGAAAGGTTAAAATAACGATTATGTTAAAGACAAAAATATCATAATAAAAATAAAACTACATTAGAACAGCACAACATAAAGATGAAACTAGACAGTCGACATGTAAAACACAAATGACAAAAACGACCCAAAGAAGAGATTTCTGAAGACAATGTGCTAAAATGTTTTGTATTGTCAATGTTATCTTTTTATCTGGGTCTGACTAAGCGAAAGTGAACGCTAACCTGAAAAAGTACATCTGCACACATCATTTATCAAGTGGGCTCATTTTTTAGCTAAAGATCTCTGTTTTATGGAACGGTTATCCTTTTCATAGAAAACAATTACAACCAATTTTATCAATTGTACTTCAGCCATTGCACGAATTTGACGCTAAAAAGTATATCTAAAAAGTTTGAAAATTTCTTCAAACTGTTGATTATTTAGACAACTGTTAAGTTACAAGTATTAGATTTTTATTATTTGTGAGTTGCTTTAAAGGCCCTGTCCAGGTGTTACCACAAAAATATCCATTTTTAATTTTCAAGTTACTTATAATTCAGATATATGAGTGAAACTTTCAGAAAGTAATGATCTTCTGATACATTTTAGGTGACGCATACGTCATACGTTAAGAGCCGCCCACCTGTTACTATGGCAACCTGTCCACATGTTACCACATTCTCATGTCAATAAAATAGAGACTTTTCAGTATTTTACTCCAAAATTTATTTTCAGCAGAGTTGAACATAATATCATAAAGGTTTTGTTCTACTTGATATCAATTTCTGTTGAGAACTGCATGTTTTGAATGTTTACGTAAAGCTTAAAAGAATTGATGTCCGTTTTAAGTCCATGTGTTACCGAGCAGTAATTTGATATTTTTCGCCGAAAAATTTTATCTCCCCAAATTTTAATGTTAAAGTACCTACTCAAATAAGTACAACACATGCATATAAGTTACTCTTTTCACATGACAGAGACTATTGAACACCAAATGTGTCCACGTGTTACCGCTTGATCGGACCCATCTGTGACTGATGTTCCAACAAGTGCATCGGTAAAAATTTATAAATTTGAGTCACAAAGTTCATCATTTGGGTCTTGATCTCAAAAGTCTGGGAACCACCAGTCTATTGACACCTTGTGATCCTTCAAGGTCATTGTTGTTGAGTCACAATGTCTTGATGATTACACAACACAGAGAACAACTACGGACACACATGATCAAGTTTCTATTATAGGGTCAAAACACAGTAATGTCCTGTCAGAGAGCCAACTTTTATTGATTGCCATTCCAACATTTATCTCAATATGAAGTAGCTCCTTGTTTTGGATAATCCCTTATGGTCCAACTAAAGCAAAAATTATTTGAAAAGTAAACATCTGGGACATTTAGTAACACTAATCTGTCAAACTGTCTCTAAAATGTCCCAAACGAGAGATTTCGAATATCGTGTTTTGACCCTATACATGTCTTGTAGGATGCTTGAATAGTCAAAGCCGTTTCTATTTCTCTTCCTTACAGCAGTTTTATACTTTATACTCTACTTTTGGAATTTTTTTTTTTTTTTAATTTCAAACATGCAAAAAACAAAATAAAACCAAAACAAACCAACATCTAAATGAACAGAATCTGTCTTCAACTACAAACAAGTCTAAATTTGCATGGTGGAAAAGGAGTAGGAAGAAGTATAAACAATGCTAGACTATGCTTATCATTACAACTCGCGTGACATGTAAAAGTTTGACAACTTTGTCAAGGTTTCCTCTGCCGTTTAACAGGTCTTTAAAAAGTTCCCCACCTAGGCACAGGAATGTAACCTTTGCCTAAAATCATAAATGGATATACCCCTAAAACATGCCACTTGCAAAAGCATCAAATCTGCCTCCTGTCCTGCAAAATTATTTAGCCACAACATTTACTTTCATACGACACAAAGACAGATCGAGTAAATCAATGCTATAGGACACGTTTCAAACTATGATTATTGGCAGAACTGGGTGATAGTGATAATATAAAGCATCTCAACTGGAATTACTTTTTTAGAGGAAAAATAACAGCTGAGAAACTCCCACCTGAGCTTTTAGCATTAATTTAATGTTGAGTCGTGCATAATTATTCACTTATTTATGAGCTTTTAGAGGGCTTGGTGCTTAGTTGCCGTTTGGGCTTCTGTGTTCCCCAAGTTTCAGAAAGAATCAGGCCGGCCGGTAGAGAATTGGAAGCCCTCCCATGAGAAAATGTAAAAGAACTTATCATTTTAGACTATTAATATAATTATCATTTCTGTGTGCAAGCGTAATACATTTGTAAAAAACATCAAATTAACATGTAGAAAGCTTTAAGACAAAACTGGAAACTAACTGCACCAGTGAAGTCTATCAAGAGTCATTTCATTTACTTAGCTTTGATTCTCTTCACACTAATTTTATATTCATTTGGCTTAGTTTGAGCCTTATATTGGCAGGAAATTATATTGGCATTTCTTTGACTTGTGTTCAGCTATAGAATTACCCAGTTTCAAATACAGCCAAAGATAGTTATTGGATTTTTTCCCTTGAATCAGCCAATTAATAATTTATCAGCTCCAAAATATCATTGGTTGATCAATCACTTTTAGCATTAAAAGTTGTAGAGAAAATCTACTTGATCTCAAAAATCAGTTATTTAAGAAAATAGTCAGGACAACTCAATAAAACTTTACTATGCAGACTCATCCCCAGCTAAATACTGAATTCTACACTATTCAAACATGACTACAACATTGAAATTAATTTAATTATAGCTGAAAAGTCTAAGTGGAATGTAGCTGCTTTAGGCCAGATGCACTCAGTGACCCTCTTTTTCTCTTTATCGTCCTGTCCTTTTTGTGTGGGCAGTCCTGCCACGAATAAACACACAAAGAATTACCCCAAAGTAAGCAGAAGAGTCTTCACAGCACATACTCAATCACTGCGCTCTCCTCTGTGTAAAACCACAGGTTAAAGGTTACTGCATGTGTTAGGGTTAAAGAACAAAGGTGATCTATGGTTCATACATTAACTTTGATAGATCAAAGTTCTGTTGTGTTTTCAGTCACACCAAAGATATATTGTGACACACAAACACACAAAAAAGGCATGAGCTCTGCCCTCACTGAGTGAACTCCATCCAAGTGTGCAGACGAGGCTATGTGCCAAGAATTTGGCTATAACAGACAGTCTATATTGTCATCATTCAGACTTGGCTTCAGATTGAAAACCAGGACCTTTATCTTTATAAGACAAACATCAGATAATATTATCATTTATAGAGTGTGAGCAGGGCTTTGCTGAAAGTAACTGAAACTGAGTGTATGGTCACAACAAAAGCTCAAAAAAAGATAGAAAATTAGTAACAATTTTCAACCACTTTTCATGTGAGGCACAGTAAACCTGTAAACAACTGTATCAACAATTCCAAGCAGATTTCTGTGAGAAGCCAGTTGACAGACAGCCTACACACTCTGGCCTCAACAAGCAACACAAGAAAGAGGTCTGGCCTCAACATGTTTTAACAAAACCTTTTCTCAGACAATGTTCACACACCCACAATCTGTTTGTTTCTGTGTTCAGTGTACAAAAATCAAAACACAGCAAGAGTGCACAACAGAATGGAAAATAGGTGTGCATTCATCCACACTCACTTCCTTCCACCTCAGCAGACTCCTCTGTTCTACCTGCACTCCATCTGATAGTTGCTTGTGGCAGCGTGTGTGTAAATACAGAAAGAAAAAAAAAAAAAAGAACAAAGGTTTGTCCCACAAAGTGAATTTGTTGACCTCTGAAAGGTCACATTGATTCCCCTTCCTATTTTCTCTCATAATAAGTGAGCAGGACTGGAGCGGGGCTGATATGCTTTAATTAAATCCACCAAGGAAGAAACATTTCCACTCATTTTGTTTGTTTGTCAGCAGGATAAACAAAAATTACAACACCCGATTTTTTTAAAAGTTGGTAGAATGGTAGGAAATGTACCAAGGTTGAAGCCTTTGAGTTCTGGAGCAGATCCATCATTAGGGGCGTATGCTAGGTTTATTAACACTGAGATAGCAATGTGATATCATGACTCATGTAAATATGCACGCCATTTTTAATTGGCATGATATCTGTATGCACTGTAAGCTTTCCTCATGTGTTCATGCTGTTATTAGCCCCCTGTCTAACCTAAATCTATGCGTCAAATACCATGCACTGACGGTCAGGGTTATGTGAACCGGAGATCTTGGTGTAAGTTGGCATGCAATCAATAGGCGCTGAATAAACATGCGAAATGTCGAAAATACGTATGTGTAGCACACCAAATGCCATAAGAACCGGTGTGACACACAACGCCATTTAATGAGATCAGTGTCGAGATGGGATGTTTGAGGAATGTGGGACTTTGGTGGAGGTACGCACTTTACCAAGAGCTTTTAAGCTTTAACTAATAACGTGTAACAAGTGGTGCCAGGCACAACAAACCCCGCCCCTCGCACGTATTGTAGCTTATTTCGTCATCGATCCAGATGATGTCATCATATCTATGCATGGGTTGATGTTAATATATAAATTGTCTCTATATATGTGCCAAGTTTGAAGTAAATTGAAATAAAATTGATGTTTTTATAGACATTTGAAATTTTGTCCATTATGAGTTAATGGGGGGGTGTCCTAAAATATTTTAACTTTGACTTGTTTTTCCCAAAAAGAAACAAACCGAACCAAAAACAATACCACTTGCCTCCCCTTTGGGGGGCAGGGTAAAAATTAATAAATAAAAACAACACACACACATTTTTAATATATGAGGAATCATGATGCTCTTGAAGGTCAGCAGCACCTTTATGAAAAAGGTCCCTGAGGCCTTCTGCACAATCAATAATCCCACTGTTGATGTTGAGAAGCGCCTGAGGACCAAAGCATCGTTAGAGAACAGATACGTGCAGTAAAATCTGGAGAGTGCAACACCGTGTTCCGACTCACAGCAAGAACATATTTTAAAAGCTTGCAAAATTATGATAATGACAACAATTAGTCAATATTTCAAAGAGAATCCATTAGAAAAAAAAGCAGAAATAGGCTGTTGACATGTTGAAAAACCATCCACCTCAACTAAGGCATTCGCCAATTCTTACTTCATGTGTAATTTTAAGATCAAACTTTGAAGGTTATAATATTCCGTTAAATTGCAACATTAACGCTGCCGTTTTGTGCTCTTGACTTTCCCTGTCACACACTGTGCGTCAGGCCATGTACCAGCTGTGTCAACAAGGTGCCTCAGCCTCCCACTGCTGCAGGCTGTCATTGAATTATATGTAAAAGTGAAGGCAAAAAATTTAAAAAGTGCATTTATCTGGGCTGCAACCTTGTGCAATAAAAGCCACTGTATATTTTTTGTGTTGTCAGATCATCAGTGACATGCCCAGTGAGGTTTCTGTGTACATTTTTCCAGTCATTATCTTTATACTATGTCTTTGACTGCCAGACATGTGACCAGAAAACTAGAAAAGTGGCTCTAGAAGTCATGTAAAGCAGGCTACAACACATTCCATTTAGACTTTGTTAAACTTTCTTCTGTTCTGTTCATTGGTGGTATCCTCCATGGTGATGTGTATAAAAAGCTTTCACTGTCCCCTCAAAGCAGCAGTGTTTGACAGTTTGGAGCATCTCTATATTTACCTTTTGGCTTATTGTAATTCAAGTGTTCTGAAAGGACATAAGACTTCTGCATGCTGTCCTTTCTTGTCCTTTCTTATCTGTGTCTCAAGATAGAAGCAGAAAATACCTTCACTTTTCCATACTGGTATGAAACAGCATCAGATTCCTCTGTCTTTATATTTAAACCCTGTCCGTACGAAGACGGTTTTGGTAGTATCTGCAAAAGTTTTGTATCGGATAGGCCTTTTGTCCGCATGAAACCAACATTTTCAATCACTGAAACCATAACTTTTTGATACCGGGTCCCAGAGGCATAAATTTGAAAGTGCCGGTATCACGTCTTTGTCAGTACAACCAAACGGCACAACTTTTCTAAAACGATGATGTCATAGCCCCACCTCTCTAACCTTTCACCCCGGAAGCAACACGCCACTTCACAACAACAACAATGGCGGACTAGTGATCATGCTACAACAGCTATTGAGCTTATTGGAAATATTGAATCAAAATCTTCAGCTACTTTTTCATTACAATGAGCAACAAACAACTATAGCCAACAAGTCGTTTTTTTTTTCCTTGGTAGTTCTTCTCGGTTCAACTGTGCTGGTTTTGCTCTTTTGATACTCATAGCTAACAATATTCACTACATGCTCTTGGATCTACCACGGAGAGCTGTTGTTGTTGTTCTTCTTCTTCTGTACTTGCATACAGCACAAGCTTTATGCACATGCTCCACATCTTCTTCTCAGTTTTTTGCAAGAGCATTACAACACCACATAAATACCTGGCATTTGTACTGCATTGTTTTCAGTGGTTTCATGTGGACGCAGATATTTCCTGAAATGACTCCATGTTTAAGGAGTACTTTTTTGAAAACGACAAAGAAAAAGATCAGATAGGAAAAGGTGTGGTTTCATGTGGACATGGCCTTAGTTTTTTCATGTGGCCCGAGAGGAGAGAGCTGCAGAAGGAAGGTGTGTACGTAAATGACCAAGAAGAGTCTTTAGGTTAGACTAAAGCTGCATGCCAATTGCCAAGTTGAAGCACAAACTGCCAAAAAAAGTTAAGTTTGTTTATCAGGGGCAATGCACAAAAATATGCACCTCATAGGAGAAGAGATGTATTGTGCCAAATTCAGCTACTAGCACATGTCCATCTGCACTTCCTGTAAGTCACTCCACATTTCAGTGGGACCTCAAATACAGATCAAGACCACAAACTAATTAAGTTTACTTAAATGCAAACTCAGAAAACATACTTCATTTTCACTTTATCTATATGCAAATGCACTTCCACCCATAGGGTAAGCTACAAAACAACAGCAGTAACACATAAACTATTTTTGTTAAACATATCCTCTGTACTCTTCTCAAACAACTTAACCACTTTATTTTATTTACATAAGAAACATGTGAAGTGACTTTCAAATTTCTACAACAAGCTAATGAAAATGTCAACCCCTGTGTCTTTAAACATATTACCTTTTTTATAGAAAGTGCTACATTACCCAAACTAATTGTCTAAAGGTGGGTAAATGACAGTCCAAATGGTTGAAATTACTTTAAAGCATGCACTTAAGTGCTTTTAGTTCACAACAGTGTAGGAAATTGTGCCCAACCTACTCATAAAAGCAGGTAGGTAGTTGGTTAAAAAAAACAAAACAACAAATGTCAGTTTTTACTTCATGCTCTTAAAGATCTACAAAGAAGAGTTTTTGCTCAGTAAAAAGAAAGTACTGGACCCTCTGCATCACTGTCAAGCTATTTCAGAGGTGTCCCAGTTGCCTTGAACACGTTAATTTGTTACCTTGGCATTATGGTGACAAATACCAAGAACAAGCAGTCTGTTATCAGAAAGACAGAGATCTAAGGGCACAACAAATAATAAGGAGGTGTAAACCAAAGGGAACTCATCGGCTTTTCAACCAAAATACTTATCTCCCACTGGGCCTATCTGAACTCAGGGATGTAACATCTGTTGAGCATGTACCACTGTGTGAAGTAGACTAAAGGCTGCATAAAGAATGAACAAATTGTACCATCAAATTACTCAAAACATACAGTATGTGTGTGCACGCAGACAAGGCGTGATCAAAGGTGAAAGAACAGAAACCAAACACATGTATTTAGCAAGAAGAAAACAGGCCATCACCACGCATGCTGCTCTTACGTACATCGGAGCGGTATTATGCAATGTGATGTTTCAACATGTAAACATTGATTGATTTCCATTTATGGTATATTGTCCAGAGTAAAGAAACAGAGCCTCTACTGCTTTGAGATGGGCAGAGTAATGGCCAAAAATACCTAAAGATAAGATAAGATAGTCCTTTATTAGTCCCACAAAGGGAAATTCCAGATTTACAGCAGCAATAGTGGAGTACAAAGCACACAAGAGCAAAATCAAAAATAAAGACAAATCAAAAAAGCTATAAATACTATTTACAGCTGTGCACATGCTGATCATGCCACAGGTTGGATAGGGGGGATACTCATATATACATCTACACACACATACACATCTATATCTACACACATAAAACTGCAAAACTGAGATTATTCCTCTGAAGACAAAAATTCTAAGTGCAACCTGTTATTTTCTGTTCGAAGTCAGAAAACAATGAGTTATATCACTGAAGAAATTAGATTTAAGAAGATCAAATACAAGGACTTGCACACAGCCTTTCCTGTGGGTGTGAGGCTAAGAATGGGTAAGCTATGATATGATACAAGCAGGCACACACACACTGCTGCTGCCAAATCCACAGAACTTGCATGCCCTTAAACAACCTGAAAGCCCTGCTAAACCATCCTGTACTGATGAATCGTGCACTTGGAAACTTTTGGTTGCAGCTGTAGCCCCCTTTAACTTCATTCATAACACATGCTAGGATGTTGACACATGCACAAGAAGTGTTGCAAATGCAGCCACGCACGCTTTGCCTTGAGGGTCAAATCCCCTCAATGACAACTACTTACACACGACTCATTCATACCCACGCGTACATGCCCACGGTGCCCATCAGTACTCACATGCTGGCGCTGTGTCGGTATCTGTGAGTGATGTGAATCCGCTGTCAAGTCACCGGACACCGAATGTAAACAGTCGACTGTCAAAGTGTGTTTATGTGTTTTTGCTTCTTTGCTAACAACCCCGCACGCGCACACAAACACAAACACACACCCAGACACGCTGCTGCTCCTGAAGGAGGAAGTAAGAGATAAGGGGAGGTGGAAGAGGAGGGGGGTATAAACACACACTGCACACACTGCACACACACACACTCACACAGGAGCACACACGGAGCGCAGAGTGACTTCGGGACGGCCGAAAGCGTCGACACACACGCTGTCACACACACACACACACATACACTTGGTCAGTCCCGCATAGGAAGTAACGCTGCTATGACTCTGAGGCTAGTTGCTAACTGTCTACTGTAGCTAACTTAGCTAGCAGCTGGCCCCGTCTGTCTCCTTCTAGCGGATATAGGAGTCTGCTACTGCGCCTGCCTCCTACTCCTTGTTAATCTCTCTCTCTCTCTCTCTCTCTCTCTTTCCTCGCTCTCTTCTAAGCTTTCATCCCTCTCTTTGACATGACGCAACCGAGCACGCCCCTCCGGCTCACAGCCAATCACAGAGCAACCCCCCCGCTCACAGCCAATCACGGAGCAGGCCTCCCGTTCGCAGCCAATCACAGGGGAGGCCGTGACAGCACGTTGCGAGCGGCAGCGTTTAAAGAGCTCAAAGCCTTTTTAATATTTAATCAGCGCACTGAATGTAAGCAGATATCTGCTCCTTACACTCAAAGCAAGCGTTTTAGATATTCACATAGACAGTGTTACATTATTCGGGTATTCTATATGCCTTTTTTATGTAATAACAGAGTCCTAAAGCTATACGGGTCAATTTTTGACAGTAGCAGGGGCGTAAATACCCTGTAGAGAGCCTAAGTCCCGCCCCTTTGTCCTCCATCTGACCTTATATAAATATTTTTTTAAAAATTGCAAATTATTGCATAGGATGAAATACATAGTTTTTAATCACATTTTAAATAACGTTGTCATATCCACACATGTCCATGTTTGTCAGTTTAATGATAAATAAATAAATAAATAAATAAATAAATAAATAGTTAAATAAATAAAGGTTGCACCTACCTCTGTCCAGGATCTGCTCAGAGATGCTGAAGATGTCTCTGCAGCTTATTGAATAAGCATCTTACTGAGTGCACAGTTGTTGCTGGGTAAAATGTATGTTTATGTTGTCCAGTGTTAAGCATCTATTTTATCAGGTGATAAATCAATATAGTTTCGAACACAGTCGGTCAAAAGTGAGCACATCTGTGCATCTGTCTTGTGTATTTGTGTGTGCGTTGTGAGCACTGGGGCCTGTCGTAACTTCCATAAGCCACAGGATAACGGTACCTAACCAAGCATAGATTAAGAATGCAGAGGCCCCTGGGCATGAAATCTTGAAAAAGCTTTCCCTTTCTGCATACACGCAATCCAGGTTTTCAGTTGTCAGTTTTACACATAGGCTGTCATGATCACAACCTGAAAGGCTGACATTAACACATCATCAGTTGAAAGTGACACAAAGTGATTGAACTGTTTGTAGACCCTCAGCAAATTAAAAAGTCATAATGCAGGGATTGCATCATATGACAAATCCAGACTTAAGACACAATGATGGCATCACATTGTCTAAAAAAAACTTCAATTAGGACAGTGAATAATAATGTGAATAATAAGAGAATGAACTCATTTCAGGAGTTGATACTTGGGAAACAGACATTTACCGGTACTTAAGAGTTGTATTCAGAGTTTTATTTAATAAGGAATATAAAACACTACTGGCTGTTTAAATGAAAATGATAACTAGTATTCTTCTTTTCTATGGGTTTATGGGATATTAAAAGAAAGGTAGTCTTTATCATATATCGTCTCACCACTTCTCTGCCTGGGAGAAACATTAGCTTTCATATTGCTGTCATTTAGCCTTTCTGAAATGACTTCATGCCTAAATTAATGTTTTTTATTTCATTAACAGCCTCCTCAGTCACTACATCCTGGCGCCTGGTAATCCATAAACTGTGCGGCTACTGAACTGATAATCCTCCATAAACGGGTCAAATGTGTGACAAAGAGTGTGTTTTTGTGGGGCAATAAGACATGTAGACTTACATTCAGATATTATGTCTTTGTAACTTCAGAAGGAGATAGACAACAAACAAAATATCACTAATCAAGCACAACTACATATTTTCTCCTCAGGTCTATTTAATTAAATCAAAATCAACAATGCCAAAACATCAACAACAAACAAAACAAGATATTAATACAAATAAAAATACACGTAAAACAATAAAATGATCAATACATTTTTAAAAATGAGCAAAAGATTTAAAAAAATAAATAAATAAATAAAATAAGTCTGACACTTTTGGTTGTAATCCTGATTTAATCTGTTTTAAATGATGTACAAGTATTAGACCATCAAAAGTCTTCAAAAACAATGGTTATGCAATCAAGTACTAACTCCTGCATGCATCATGTGACTAAAACAGACAGAAATGAAAACATGGAATGAATAAAAGCACTGTTTTTGTCAGTACAATGCCATAGATATTGATGTAAGAACTGAAGTGATTT
>JAPQRP010000012.1:12445622-12455694 GCA_037367295.1 Apogon hyalosoma | reverse complement strand
CTGGTGAATCAATGTAGAAGATGACAGTGTTTCCATGTACATTATGGAGCCTCTGAATGTCCAAAAATATAACAAACTGTATTTTACACCAAGTATTTACATGTATTGATGGGATTAGTGGATCAGCAGATATTAAACAATTTAGATCAGTAGATGGTTTAGGTCGACAGTGGATGTTCAGATTTTTATGGGTTAAAATATTGCTGATGTTGCAGTTTTCTTCAAGTTTTTCCTCATCTTAACTTGTTTTTCTTACATAAGTCCATCTGACCTGGAAGACAGTTCCCTCCTGTGTTGCGCTTCTTATTCTTTCAAGTTCAAAGGTTTTTGGGCCAAGTTGTCCTTGTCTAAGCAAACAGTCTAAGTGTGCAGTGTGTGTCACCTATTGTCCAGACTGTAACACAATTTGAGGCAGTAAAAGAAAAGGATAAATTGCTGTTCTGAGCCGAAAAAACAAGAAATAATTTAAGCAAGGTTAAATGATGGGGAGTCTGTTTGTCAACCAAATCTTTCAGTGAAATTCAAGAAAAAAAGGAAAAGAAGAGTAGAAAAGTAAGCATCACACTCAGACAATAGGAAGAAATCTGGAGAGGGAAGAGGCTGAAAAGAGCAGGATTTGATTACAGGCTCTTGAAATGGTTCTTTGTATTGCTGCTTTGAGAAGTACATAATATGCTTTTATTCAGAGAAATTCAATACAGTGTGCTGTGAGAGCGCTGCATTAAAACAATCTTGTCATTACTGTCCTATCTATTAGCTTCTTAACATCAAAATGCAATGATCTTAGCTGACCTTAAAGTGGAAATACACCCTAAAACTTAGAGTCACTTTAAAGGGCTCATATTTTGTTGAACCCACTTTTATTAGTCTTTGGTTCATGTATTTGTTTATTTGGACCCTAACAGTTCATAAAGTTTGAATTTGAACCCTCCAGGTGCTGCAAAGCTATCTTTATATTCATTTCGGCAAAAATCAAGTGGATTTCTACAACCTGTTTTAATTCCTGCTTAATTTGTTGCGTCTATAACTAGTTCCGTCACGACATTTGCACATATAAGGTCAAGACTTCCGACGAACATTTCTCCGAGTACGACATAATTGTTTGTCAATTGTGGTCCATACTGAAAATACGTCCAAACTTCGAGCCAATTACCTAAAATGTTCAGTTGTTGGTTGAACGGGACAGAGCGGCACAGCCAACAACCTGGAGGAGGCGGGGCATGAAGTGGCTCATTTGCATTTAAAGGACCAGCGCTCAAAACAACCTTTCTGGTGTCATTACTCAGAAATAGGTTTAAAGAGGGACCTGTGGAGTTGAATGAATGAAGAATTCAGACCCAAGCAGAGCATTTACAGTTTTTGAAGACCACAGGGACATGTTTTAAAATGCATAATTCCATTTTTTAAAAAAAGAAAAATATCACTCCTTTAAAAAGTCAGTAATAATTGTGCATCTAAATCCCAACGGCAACAAGCATAAAGACTTTAACTCAGTGTTTATTGTGCATCTCAGACTGCAATCCAATTGTGCGCAATTTTCTCTGTTTATATGCAGTGATGTCAGGATAAACGTCAGCGCACATACAGACGCAATCCCAGGCACGAGGTGATTATTTCCCAACTCTTGTTTGTTCTCTTATCGACTAGATAACGGAGTCTGTGTCCATGACATTCCTAAGAGGTCGTGTTTTTAACTGAGCAATTAATGTGCCACTAAAAGTTGCATTCAGATCTATTAGTCACAAACCGGATTCACTGACACACACAAGATTTCCACGCTGCATTTGCACACTTGCATTTACTTCTGTTTTCTGATTACCTTCTACTCCACATCTCCCCTGATATCTGCCTCTGTACTTTTATCACACAGCTCCCACCCTCTTTCTCTTCACTCCGTCTTGTCCTCAGGTGGTAGTTTTAACCTTTGTGATTAATACCGTACTCTCATTGTCTCCCACATGCCTCCTTCAGCGACGGAGTCCGATCAAACATGCCAAATGGGCCAACCACAGCATGGCAGAGTGAGAGAGTGTTACATCATCAGCTGGTGTAGCTAGGCCACGTTGGGTCTGGCTGAAAGAATGTTTATGGGGCCCCTGTTGACCAGATTGTTTATTTTTATCTAAACCAGACTTAATATTTCACTTACAGTCCTGATTACTGCTCATCACTTTGGTATCTGAAGGATAAAGCTGCAAGTCTGTTAAAAACTCACCTGAAAGTAAGATATAATGTCTAAAAGGTTTGCCATGACCTGACCTGGTGTGTGTAAGTCAGCAGGAACACCTCCCCTTTGCTCTCTACAAAAAAAAAGGAATGTCTTGTAAAGCATTTGCAAGTCCCTGCAGCAGATGAACAGTGAAAAAAAAGCCTTCACATTGTCCAGTTTTTCCCATAATAATGTGATGACTGGGCCAGCTATTACATAACAGAGCTCAACCTCCAACTGTGTCAATGACAGTTATCTGCATTTATGTGCATTATCTTAACAGCAGTGATAAAACTAAAAGATTTAAACCATTCATTCACACTCATTTAACCACGAAGGGCAAAGGCTCAGATGATTACTGACTTGTTATTGCATCATTATCATCCAGCGCTGCATTTTCAAAGGCTGCACTGTGCAATAGTTGTAGTAATTGACTAATTCATGTGGTTTTACAGAAAACTGTCAGACTGTTTTCGGGTTGTCTATTTCAATTTCTAATCCTTCAGCTTTAAATCACTGTTTACACTTCTATAGGTTGGATTCAAAGGGTATCTTTTAATGTTCATAAGCGGCAGCATTAGTTTAGGATTGTTCATATCATTAGTTTATACTTTCTGACCATTTTAGTTAGAATAGAGTTATAATGTTGTTGGTATAATGTTATTTACTTGACATGTGGGCCCGTCTTCAAGAGCTCCCATTTGACAAATCTCCTTTGTATCTTCATTATTGTATTGGAGAGTAAAACACAGTATGCTAGTGCTAATGCTAGTTACTGTGTGTATTAGGATGGGTAACATGCAGAGACTGATCACTAATGCTAATGCTAGTAAGTGTGTGCATTAGGATGGCTAAAATGAAGACTGATTGCTAATGCTAATGCTAGTAACTGTGTGCATTAGGATGACTAAAATGCAGACTGATTGCTAATGCTAATGCTAATGCTAGTAACTGTGTGCATTAGGATGACTAAAATGCAGACTGATTGCTAATGCTAATGCTAGTAACTGTGTGCATTAGGATGACTAAAATGCAGACTGATTGCTAATGCTAAATCTAATGCTAGTAACTGTGTGCATTAGGATGACTAAAATGCAGACTGATTGCTAATGCTAATGCTAATACTAGTTGCTGTGTGCATTAGGATGACTAAAATACACAGACTGAAATTCCCTTAGAGGATACTAAAGTAAATTACCGTTTAACCTTCCACAAAGAAATTAAAGATAGAGCTAGACATCAAATGTAAATGGATATATATTTGACTGAACTAAATTCTAAATAAATCAGATACAGGGTTTTATTTTAGTTGTATGAGTTTACTGCATACCTTTAAACTCCTATTTCTGATATGATGTAAACAAAAGCTGCTACTGTTCACTTGCCCAACAGGGAAAAAATGAGAAGCAGTAAATAAGGGAAAAAGAGGCTGGGTTATGCTGGGGACATCGGTTCAGTCCGCTGGCACAGAGCTGCTGCTGGCCATGAATAGGTGAATGGCCGCTGCTTAGTAACTTCTCTGTTTATTCTCTCTCTAGTCTCCCTCTCTCCCTTTATCCACGTTCATGCTCTCTGCTTTTCTTCGTCTCTATAAAGGCTGCTGCTGCTGCTTCATACTCCCCTTATTTTCTCCTCCTCGGTGGTGTTAAACTTTTACAACTAAAGCCTCCAAAAGCACATAAATCAGACGCTTCACCTGTCATTCATTCTTACATGTTTATAATTCTGTCTAGCGATAGCGCTTTTCATTCGTGTTTGTTGGCACAGGAGAGTGAAAAGAGGACACATCCGGCACATTTATTAAATAGTAACAGCTCACTTGATTTTACAGCGGTGCAATGTGCACATTTTCAGACAGAAAAGAGGCCAGACAAACTGTTCTAGATATGTTGGACTTTCGTCAGGAGGTGGAGGTATCACAGGGGGAGGACCCACTTTAAAGGCCATTGTTAAATGCTATCAGTGGGGTGCACAATGCAACGCTGCCATATACATATCTGCAGACCAATAAAGTTACAAAACCAAACAACTATGCATGCATATTTTACCGAATATATAGGACAAATTCTTTTAAGACGCATTGTCAGAAGGACTTTTGGTGCATACATATGAACAAAGATATATATAATGTGAATATGCACACACAAATGCTGTTATCACTATCACAGTAGGCTGATAGATATGATACCTCTACACACCACCTTGAGAACTGCACTTAAACCTCATTATCAGTATACGTGAACTGGGAGTAAATGAATAGACAGAGTAAATAGGACACTTAGTCTGCAGTCAGTTTGATCATACACCTGCAGACTGTCTACTTTTTTTACCATCTTTCATAATTTCTGAGTCTTACTTTTGTCCAACTACAGTCTTAATTTGGCAGCCCACAGACGCACTCATAAACACACACAGCACTAACCACTATCTCCAGGACATGGTCATGCAAAAAACACGCACACATACTCACACTGTGGTTAACCATCTACAGGGGGTTTCTGGAGATTACAAATACAGACTGCAGTAACAGAGGAGATGTTTTCACCAGGGTCAATATTAGCCCATTATGGTGTTATATCAAAACCTTTCAATAAGCCCTGTGTGTTTGCATGTGTGAGTGTGTGCTTTCTGCATGTCTTCCTGAGCACCGGTTTCAGTGTAAGATGGTGAAGTAGGAATATTTTGTGAAATGAGGATGATTTAGCTGGATACTAAAGGTGTTTTTTAAAGCTTCAGTGGCTGCTGCTATGAGTAAAACTGTCTACAGTGACTTTCCACAAATAGACAATGATATCAGTAGTTGCTTTTCCACTGGACAGATGCACAAAACTTTACCGATGTTTACTAAATGTTAAAAAAACAGAATTACGTAATACTGTTTTTTCCATTAAATCACAAAAGAAGTCATTCCATAAACATGGCGACGAACGTAAATATCGTGTTGATTTACAGACATATTCATTATTATTATATATTACCCCTCTATCCCGTACTAAACTAAAAAATGATTCGGTTTCCTGGTGTGTCCACACACACCGCGCCATATTTCTTTTAAAGCTCTTCTTCTTTGCTTGTTGTAACATCCGTCAAAATCCGTTTTTTTTTTTTTAATTCACGTGACTTTAGTTGTGGAAAAAGATGTTTCCATTGCAGTTTTGTGTGATATACCAATTGCTCTACGCCTGAAGAACCACCTCTTGCCAGCGCAAAAACTTTTAATCAAAAAATTAGTTTTAGCGAAACTGTTGTTTTTCCCATTTGTTCAATTTTTATATGCAAGTTATATTTGTGCAATTTGAGGGTTAATTTGAGCGACTAATGATATCGGTAGTCAATAGTCACTTTTCCATTGACCCTCAAATTGCGTGAATATAACTTGCGCATAAAAATTTACCTAATGGAAAAACAACTATTTTGCCAAAACTCTTGTTTTTCGATTAAAAGTTTTGGCACTGGCAAGAGGTGATTTTTGGGGTGTAGCACAAATAGTATATTTCGCAAAATTGCAATGGAAAGACCTTTTTTTGAAACTAGAGTCAGGTGAATTAAAAAACAGTTGACGGATGTTACAACAAGCTAAGAAGAAGAGTTTTAAAAGAAATATGATGTGGTGTATGGACACACCAGGAAACGGAATCATTTTTAATTTAGTACGGGATAGAGGAGTAATATATAATAATGATGAATATATCTGTTAATCAACATGATATTTATGTTCGTCGCCATGTTTATGGAATGACTTCTCGTGTCATCTCGCGATAATAAATAAACAAATCATTGCATTTGTGAGTTAATGGAAAAACCGACGTTATGCACTTCTGTTTTTCGACATTAAGTAAATATCGGTAAAGTTTTACGCAAAACTTTACCGATATTTACTAAATGTCAAAAAAAGTGTGTGTGAAGTGCCTAATTTTGGTTTTTCCAAATCACAAATGCGATAATTTATTTATTATCACAAGATGACATGAGAAGTCATTCCATAAACATGGTGATTTACAGATATATTCATTATTATTATATATTACTCCTCTATCCCGAACCAAATTTAAAAAATCATTCCATTTCCTGGTGTGTCCACACATACTGTGCCCAATTTCCTTTAAAACTCTTCTTCTTCACTTGTATCGTCCGTCAACATCCGTTTTTTGTTTTTTTTTCATGTAACTCTAGTTGTGGAAAAAGATCTTTCCATTGCAGTTTTGCGTGACATACCATTTGCGCTACACCTGAAAAACCACCTCCTGCCAAGCACAAAAACTTTTAATCGAAAAATGAGAGTTTTGGCGAAATTGTCGTTTTCCCATTAGGTAACCTTTTACGCACGAGTTATATTCATGTAATTTGAGGGTCAGTGGAAAAGCGACTAGTGTCATTTTGAATTTGATTTAATTTCCAAGAAAAGTAAAGAGATCAAGCGATTATTTTTCATCCAGGGTGCAAGAAAGAGAAAGAACAAAAGAGTGAGATACTGATTTTTTTTCATGTTTGTGACATTCAAGGAAGAGAAATATATAGGATAGAATACAAAAGATTTTTTGGAAACACAGTATAAATTAAAAAAAAAAAAAAAAAAAGGAAAGAAAAGAAAAGAAAATGGAAAGAAAGGGCTTGACATGGAGAAAATGACCAAAACTAGAATCAAACCTGAGTAGACGCTTGACAAGGTAAGTCACTAACACCCCTTAAGATCTTCTTTGTCTATTACCTAATGCTGGCACATACAGGGGGAAATAACCCAAGTGTTCCAGGCCCTAAAGTGCATTTCTATCACTTATTATGTTCGAATAATTGTCCTCTTAAGTAAAAATCCCAGAAACAATTAAAAAAAACCACACTTCAACATTTTTAGTACATACTGCCAGAAAGACTATTTGGTTGGTTGCACTCTGAATCTTCACCACTGGCTTTATATATTACACATATAAGTTTTATAAGTTTAACACAGATGTGTTTGAGGAGTACGCATTAATTATTAAATCAATTTATGAGAGATTATGTTGATAACATTAGGATTATAGATCAATATATCATTAAATGTTTGCAGGAGTATATTTGTGTTGTGTTTATACTCGGTGTACTGTGGACTAAAACTCTCAAAAAATATTCACAACTACCAAAAGATTACAGAATTTAATTCAAATGTGAAGTATATTGAAAACAGTTAAATACAATACAACTTTAAGCACGTGATTTACCACAAAAGAGTATAAAAATAATTATTTTCCAGTAAAAAAAAAAAAAAAAAGCATCCTGAAGTTTGAGTAAACAGTTAGTTTGATGTAAAATGTGTCACTCTGTGGTGTTTGGGGACACTACTGCTGTTTGATGACGTATGTTGAAGGAAGGGGGATCATGTTTTTGACCCTGTGGTAACTGGAACGGTAAGAGACGGAGTTTGATTCACGTCACCAGTGTAAATATCGGTGATCCTGTCCTTAATGCAACGCAAAAGGAGCCTTCATCTGTATTCCTACCCCATTCACAACAGTTATTTCTCTCAAAAATCTCTGCAGAAGTTCTCAAAAACTAGTTTGAATGAAATGCATGTTGATGTGTCTTACACCTCTGCGGTGCTAATGCTTTAGGGACGCTACTGCCATTTGATCGGCTCCTTAACCCCTCCCGTCTGGGCCCTGTCCTTCACGTCTGTGTTACAGTAGAATGGAGGGGGGTCAGGTGTGTGTCCATATGAGCCCCATGTTTGCTGAAATGGTAACACACTACCAGACTGTCTTTGACTTGGATCAGCACCGTCAATACTGGTGATTACATGTGAGTTTGCTGAGTTGATGTTGCTGTACGTCACTGCGGTACTGTGATCTAAGACGCTAGTATCACTTGGGGAGATGTTACTGCTGCTGGTTATAGAGCCGATGACATTGTTTGCATTCTTGTTGCTGCTGGATGTTCCAGCGAGGCCAGAGGACGAAAACGTCAGAGCTGGAGCCTGAGGCAGGAGCAGATTGGTGCTTGGCATGAGGTTGGAGGGACGAGCGAGGGCCAGACGCTGAGTGAGGATCTGCTGCTGGAGCCGCCTGTCGGTCCAGTCCTCCTGCGGCTGCCGATGGATCTTCATGTGAGCGTTACGGGACTTGATCTTATAAAACATTCTGAAGAGAAGAAAAATAAGGCACAAGAGGAAGAGACATGAAGAGTTGCAAATCAGAACCATGTGTTGACTTGCCCTGAAGCGTGACACTCATGGTGCAGCTTCCTTTAATGTAACTGGTCCTACTCACTTGCCACACAGCTTACAGGGGAAGAAACTGGCCAGTGAGGGCGCAGGGACCGCCTCCTCCAGTCCCATCTGTCTCTCCATTGGCTGACAGATGGGCGTCGCCTATGAAACGCAACAAATTGTGAGCTGCAGTGTTTGTTGACTAGTAGAGCCGCATTCCACACTGGATAACCACGTAATGAACTTAAGTCATTACAAAACACTGCACAAATACTCCATGGTCGTCGCATTCAAAGCAAGACTATTCTGCTCTGTTTCAACTCAATTAATCCTGTTTGTCTGATCCTGCCTGAACAGATTACCTAACATTATGTGACCGAACAGAACATAAAAACAGGCGACATCAGTGGAAAACCTCAAATCCAATGGGACATCATGACCAAAGATAAAAACACGTAAACATTTTATTTGTGGCTAAACCTTTACAGTGTTTCTTACCCTCTTCTGCTCCATCATCTCTGTGTCTCTATTCTCCTCCTCCTTCAGTTTTTTCTGCTTATCCTGAAGCTTCTTGTTCAAATAATAAAACTCAACACACTGGTGCACAGTCTTCGTCTTCACCTGCAACACGCACACACACATAAATGCCTTAATGGTACTTCAAAGTATCACTTACAAACATAGCTGCAAATTATAGATAGCAGATTGAACGTCGTCATTATAGCACTTTTAAATTTGTGCAAAGCGCTGTACTTTCTCAGTGTTCTCGATGAGGTCCGGGAAAAATGGCGCTTTCAGAAATATTTTCATGCCCTGAGATGGATTAAAATGGATTTTGAACTCAAAGATGAATGAATGGATACATAAAAATTGGTCATACCATTATATGTATGAGTGAAAATTCTTTCCCATAAGTCTCCAGAGCTGCACCGAAGAGACTCTTTTCACTGTCTGTCCAATAATCAGTACCTAGATATAAAGAGACAGGGATAGAAACGAGGGCATGGGAAACAATGAGAACAAACACCTAAAGGTCAGCATTCAGACTGGCTGTTAGCAATGGAGACTTTAAATGATTCAGGAGGCCACAAGCTAGCTAGAGGCTCTAAAAAGGAACAGATCGATGGTTTTAGACGTCTAAAAGTTACTGTGCTGTTGTCACTTGCCTAAAGTTTTTAAGAAGTTGCATTGTGTAGAAGGATACACCTACTAGAGTGAGCACTACTTGTAATAGCAGAACAATGCCTGCTCTGTACTCACATGGTACTTGGTGGATTTACATTCACAGAGACAAAGAAAGAGAGGGAGAAAGGATGGCAAGTAGCAGGAGGTCTGGACCTCTACAAAGGCTCCTATTGTCCACACGATGGGAGTGGATCCTCTTTGTTGAATCACATTTTATTAGGGAAACAGGTGTTTAATGTTGTAAGGAAATACCGATACAAATGTCTGAAAAAGCAGCGTTTCCTGTTCTACCTTGCATTCGTGTTTGGCAAAATTCAGAAACCCAATAAGTGCCAAAAGGCAGGGTTTCATATGGTATACAGTTTGCTCATAAGTTTACATACCCTGACTGAATGCTAGCGGGACGGTCTTGGATGTTTTAACATGACAATGACCTAAAACATAAGGCCAAGTCGACCTGTCATTGGAACAGCAGAAAAAAGTGAAGGTGAAGGAGT
>JAPQRP010000012.1:12412022-12428498 GCA_037367295.1 Apogon hyalosoma | reverse complement strand
TTAGTTGTACCAGGCATTAAAATGAACAAGAAATTGAAGAAAACAAGGGTGGTCTAATAATTTTTTCCACAACTGTAAAAGGTTCACTCCAACTTATTTTTAGGGGATTATACAATAATACAAACAGTATAATGAATATCGTATTCTATTTGTGCAATTCAATCATCTTAAATCCCTGGAATCTTACACATTGGACCTTTGAATGTCAAACGCAGGTTACAGCTTAATGCTGAAACATGTCAGGGTTTGTGTCCTGGTATGAATGCACTCAGACTCAACTTTATTCAATAGTTTGTGATAGAATGAAATATAGTTACCCGTGTCTCGGTTTTGTAGCATGAAAACGAAAGAAAGATAAAAGAATAAAATAGAAAATAGAATATATAAAAGGTAAGTTGGGTAGGATAAAACAAACAAAAAAAAAAACATTCTTAATTTGTACAAAATTACACAGTATGTAGGAACAGTGCAGTTAAAGTGACGGTGCATGAAGACAAGGTAAACGATTAACAAGAGCGTTTTTTGTCGACCGTCTGTGTATCCTACGCAAAGACTACCTTAAACAAACCAGCTGTGAGTCCACGAAGCACACCGTTTTTAACAAAAAAATACAAAATTCAAGCAAAACAAAAGTGTGCTTGTATTTCCAGTATGGAGAAATAGGTATAACTACATTTACTAAGACCTTTTGACCTCGATTGTACTTTTGCCACCTTTTCCAGTACTGGTTAACACCTATAACATGACTTTTTTCTACCTGTAATGTAACTACCGGACATTTTGTTTAGTCACATTTGCCTTCGATAAAAAAATAAAGGAAAAGTTGAACAGACAAGTTCTTTTACAGTGATAACACAAATGGGCAACGTGGTTCTAACAGGAGATGCTAAGAAGCAAAAGAAAACGTAACGTTGCAATGAAATACAAACGCAAATTGTCTGATCTACAAATTCTCTACATTGCTTCATACGACCAGAGCGAAGCAACACCGCATTTTGCAAAGTACTGACATTTACACATCGTGTTAAATCCTTAAATTGTCTGCCGCTTTTCTTCTGTTCTTGCTGTCTTGAAACTACAAGTAGGACGACGAGTGAGTCAGAAAGAGAAAGAACGAAGGAAGATCAGATGAAGAGACAAATACACTGTAAACGTTTTGAGGTTTTTTTTCTTTACCGGTCTTGGGTGCTTAATTTCCTTCTCACATACACTGGTCCTCTGTTGTTCATGTTTTTGGGTTCTGGATCTTCTTCTGAGTCTTTCGGACTGTTTTTTGCTCTGATGTTCTCCACTGTCTTGAGTGTTTCTCTAATATCGTCCCTCTCAAAGTCCTTCACATCTGCATCTCCTGCTCTCTCACACAACCTCTCTCTCTTTCTTCACATGCACATACATACAGACTGCCACAAAATGGACAAACAACCACTGATAACACACACCGCACACACTCATTGACTCATTCTCATACTGAGTGAAACACACGTACACACAGGAACACACACACACACATACGCACACACACACACGTTGACTTTCACACTCACATACATTAAAACTCGCAGGTGTCACAGGGGACCAGGGGGTAGTGATGCTGCCTCTCTGCCTTTCGTCGTCGTGGTAACCACATCCTGAGGAAACAAACGCTGACGGATCTCCCTCCTTTCAGCTATCTTTATCTCTCTACCCCCCCTCCTCCACCTATCTGTCTCTCTTTCCGTCTCTTTACCCATCCTCATCTCACTTTGTCTCTTTTTCTCACCATATGCCCGACTTCATTTCCTCTTGCTCTCTTGCCTCTTTTTATTCCTTTGACAGTCTAATCTTGGGCATTTATCTACCTAAAATGTGTAAAACACCGCTTTAGTCAATGCCAGAGGGTTTATTTAGGCGCTGATGTGTGACAGAAGTGTATAGATGTGTGTTTTTGTGCGCACATGTTTACCAGATCAAGATTCTCCGGGTGAGTCAGCTGACAGGAAGTGAGAGACTATGAAACAGGAAGGAAGACAGCGACAAACGATGAGGTGCAGGGAACCCTCTAAACACCATACGGACCCACCCACTCTCCCACCGCACACACACATCCAGCCTCAACACACTTATATGCTTTTTTTTTTTTCTTTGCTTTTGTTATGTCATATAACCTTAAAAACACCCACTCACAACAACCAGGTTAAACAGTGACAGGTCCACAAGTGGATCACACATGAATGCAGGATAAGAGCAAAAGCAAGTATGTCTTCCAGAAAACTGAAGGAAAAAGAAAATGTGAGGAGGAAGTGCTATTAAAAAAAAAATCAGTGACATTTGTGCATGTTTTATTCAGACCATGCATCATTTCCTTACGGTGGTCATTTACAGTGGAGTACCCCCCGAAATACACCCCCAACTCTCACTTCAGCATTTTTTCATGCTTGAAAAAATTAGGCAAAATTTGTTCCTGTGCCAAAGGTGTCTATATTTATATATTAAATTGCAATATATGTTTTAAAAATGATGTGTTGTTTTTTTTTGTAAGTAAATTTCGTGTGCAAAATATAAACTGAAAAGTGCCCTCTTTCATTGATAAGAAAACAAAAAAGGTCATTAATTAATAAATAAACCTTTCATCAACAGAAAATAATTTCTTAGCAACTCAAACTTATTTTGAATAATATAAAATAAAAATGTCCTTAAAATGTTACCAAAGCTGACATGATTGACAATAAAACTATTACATGAATGTATTTATTGTGTTTTATATGTCAGCATTAATTGTCATTATTTATTTTGTATTCAGTACATGATGACTTATTTAATGTATCGGGCTTCTTCCAAGTACCCCTGGGGGTACGCGTACCCCACTTTGGGAACCCCTGCCTTAAGGTATGGCTAAATTTGTAAGTACTATGTAAAAGACTTATGAAATTAGGAATTCTTCATTCAGTTGTCTGTCAGCAAGTTATCCAAATTTGTAATCAGCGAACATCAGATCAGTTCAGTGACTTGCTGTGATCATCTAAAACCACATACGTGTTTGCAGTTGCATTGTCAATAACAGAGCAATCTGAGACTTTTTAAAAACTAAATATATACTTGCATTCTTTAGTTGTAACATGCAACATTGAACAGTATTTGGAGACTTATTTTTTCTGTAATGATCAGTTTTCATTAAAAGTACTTTAATCCAGTTGAATGCTCAGTCATGCATGAATAAATGTGTTGCAGTGCGATTTTTCTAGTCTTAATTTAACCCTTGCTATGACTTCCAAATGAATTTTTCTCTATGTTTAACCATCTCTAAGGGATTTATCAGCATTTATTATAATATTGTTCTCTGTATTTGGCATTTTTTAGTGATATTTTCCTGTATCTAATTTACCGACCATGTAGATGTTCATTAAAGCTCAGAGTAAATTCAAATGTTATTATATCAAAACAGAGAGAACTGGAGGAAAAGTGACTTTTTCTGCAAAATAAATGAATGAATTACCATAAAAACAAGTGTCTGCGACCACTGTAATTTCTCAAACTATGGGTTTTATTGGTGAATCGATGCTGCAGGAGATGACGGCACTTCCACGTTCAATACAGAGCCTCTGAACATCCAAATGGATCACATTTGACGACCATGAAAAGATGGTAAACTGCATTTTACACCAATTATTTCAACGTTTTGATGGGTTTAATGGTTCAGAAGTTATGACACATTATAGATCAGTAGATGCTTTTGGTTGCTGGTGACTGTTTAGGACTTAGAAGGATTCATTGAGATTAAACGCCTTTTGGACCTTTTAGGTTTCCACATCAGCATCGTACAATCACCATGAAATAAGCTCAAGATGTGTAAAGTGCTGTCGTGTGTAATGTGTTTATTGTGTAAGCCTGATAAATTAGCCACGCAAATGTATATGTAGCGTAATAAAAGAGTCTTTTGGTTAAATTCAATAAGAACAGGATCACATTGTAGAGGATGGACAACAGAGAATGACTGATAAAGTGTGTATCACAGACTGTGTAGGTGATCATGTTAATGCTGAGGTGACTTACAGTGAGACTAAACCTCAGCATTAACATGACTAATAGATAATTATGTCTGACACACATAACCTCGGTATTAGCATAGATGGCATCGATATGTGTAAAGTGTTCCCTAAAGTCAACCTGATTAGTTTTCTGTACATTGAAAGCACCTCATTTCAAAATAAAAGCTCTATGGTCAGTGGAAAGTGCTGTAAATCAGTCCCAGTATGATCTCCAGTGGGCCGGACCAGTAAAGTGATAGAAAAAAATAGAATAGAAATATAAGTAAGTCCTCATTTTCTCTTCGTTTTAGTGCAAAAAAGCAAAATTAAATTGCGAAAATGTTTACATGTACAAGCATTCCTTTCAGCATAAATAATAACCTGAAATTTCTTAAGAAAAATACATGCAATTTTAACAATATTATGCCTCAACTTATATATTTATATATACACTTGTGCAGTACAGATGACAGTGGATCACAAAGGCACAAGAACATTTACTACCAGGTATAATATTGTTAAAAATTTTCAGCTTGAAATTTGGATTTGTCATTATTTCTGCTATTATTTTACTGGTCTGACCCACTTGGGATCAAATTGGGCTAAAATGAGTTGGACTCCATCGACTGTTAATGTTTTCAGTGTAAACTTTGCACTTTCAGATTCATCTCATGGGTCAGATTGGAATCTGTGGCGGGCTGGTTTTGTCCAATTTGATCACATATGTTTGACACCTCTGATCTAGACGCTCTGATAAATGCCCCAAATATGTTCACTGAAATGGAGTAAGCACTTCGTTTATGTCAGCGACGCAGGGACTTTGGTATCATTCACACTTGCCTAAAGTAAAAAAAAAAAATAAAAAAAATAATAATCAAGATGTCAACTTAAATAAAAACAAAAAAAAAAAAACACAGATGTGAGGTTTTAATAATCAACTTGGTCAGGCATTTTCAGATACAAGAGCATGTTAGGGTTAGGCGGGGGTGTCAAACATAGGGCCCATGGGCCAAAACTGGCCTGCTACAAGTTCTAATCCAGCCCATGGGATGAATTTACAAAGTGCAAAATTTACACAGAAGATATTGCCAGTCAAAGGTGTCAAACTGATTTTCACCCAGTGTAATCTCCAGTGGGTCAGACCAGTAAAATAACAATAGAATGACCAGTAAATAATAACAACTCCATATTGGGTTCTTCTATGAAACTGGTCCTAAAAACAGGACATGGGGCTAAAAATCCAAACCAGATGTAGGCTAATGTTATGAAGCAAGTTTGGAAGCACTTTGGGTCTATTTGAAAAATAAATACTTACTGACATGAAAGAGAAACTATTTTTCAGATAAAACAGTTTTATATTATTTTTTTTAAAACAAAAATCCGCATGTAACATGGTAAAAAGGACACGAAACTTACGCGCTACTATTTTTTTGAGCATCTCTTTATTCTCTCACAGATACATTTTTGGAATCAAACTAATTATGCAAGGGAGAGTGTTTCACAAAAATGAACTCTGTTGCAAAATCAGTTGTGATTTAAATGCATTTAACTGGGCAGGTTCTGTATGTAATGCCAGTGGACGCGATGGGTTACACGCATAACCTGGAATGAGACTGAGATTCATGAAAAACCTGCATGTCTGGATTAGAAAAACCACTAGGATCGTCAAATTTAACACAGTGTCTTTTTTTATAGCTGTATATAAGACCATTTACAGCCATGTTTTCCAGATCTAATGCACTGACACCTAGGTAGCTTTTCATGTCCTAATTTTGGTCCTATTTTTGGCCCCAGTATTTGATTAAAAATTCATTAATTTTGGGATGGCTCAGAGCAAGAGTATAATTTTTTTGCATTTATCTGAGGTCATGATTTGGTACATCCTGGAGGAAACATGTCTAAATTTCTCTTTTATTATTGGATCTAAAAAGCTGGAAAAGTGACAGATACCAAAATGAACCCAGTTTGATAGAAGAGGAAGAGGAAGAATTCCAAACTGCAAAATTTTAACAATATTCTGCCTGTTAGTAAATGTTTTCTGCATTTGTAGTTCCACTGTCATCTGTAATGCACATATATAAATGATAAGTGGAGGCATAATATTGTTAAAATTCTATGTATTTTCCAAAATTTTAGGTTGTACAGGGTTTTTTTTGTGCAAAAGTAATGTTTGTAAATGTAGACATTTTAACATTTTCAGAATCTAATTTTACTTTTTTGCACTTTTTTGGAATTGTCAGTATTTGTAGGTTATTTTTCCTCTTTTTTTCACTGGTCCGGCCCACTTGAGGTCACATTGGGTTGTATGTGGCCCCTGAACTTAAATGACTTTGACGGCCCTGGTTTAGGGACTAAAAAATGTCAGTCTTCGTTAAGGACTGAATGAAAGACGTCGTGTAGCTTGATAAACAGTGACATCTGAAGCGTCTGAAGTCTGTTCTGCCTTCTTTACGCCGCTCATTCTCTCATGATCCCCTGCTGCGTGTGCACCGAACCCCAGAGAAAGTAGCCGACTAAAAAAATGTGTGAATGAAAGTTTATGAGAGGATGGAAGGGAAGTGCAGAGGAGTGCGTATGGGGGAGAGTTTTCTCTAGTTTTCTCTCAAATTCACCTTAAAAAGCAAGTGGGAGCAGAGGAGGGGGAAAGAGACAACCGTGTCTGGACTTTTTTTTTTCTCGACTGTTTTTTTTTTCTCTGCGTCGTCTCTCCATCTGTCTTCAGTCACTGAAAAAAACAACATGAGTGGCGGGAAGAGGAAAACTGAACGGAAAGGAGAGAAATTAGACTCCAGATACAGTGAAATCATAGCAGATAGGCCTGTCAGTAATCACTCATACAATCTTATGTTCAAATATGTGGGCTAATAGGTGTCATTGCTCATAATCTGAACGCTAGTGAAAGTGTAATGTAAAGTGCGCGGTACTGTATGTAATAGCAAACATGCACATGACACCGAAACTATCAGTGTCTTATATGTTAGTAGCTTTTGAAACATTTAAACCATGGGTGTCAAACTCATTTCAGTTCAGGGGCCACATACAAGCGGGCTCGACCAGTAGAATAATAGGCCTAATAACTTTTACAATACCTGATGATCAAAAATTTCACTTTGTTTTAGTGTGAAAAATGTCAAATTGCTTAATGAAATAACAAATAACTTCAACAACGATGTAAACCTGACATTTGTTAAGAAACAAAAGAGTGCAATTTTAAGAATATTACATCTCAGCTTATTATTAACACAACTTACGGATCACAGTGAATTTATTATTTTGTTGAATTTGAACTTTTTTTTTTTTTGTCTCAAGACATTTCAGGTTGTTCATGTTTGTTCAGGTTATTCACATTTTATTGTGCATTGTTGTATAGTCCGTAAATGTGAATATTTTCATAATGCAATTTGACACCCATGTCTGTTAATACCTTCAGTGTAATTTTTCCAGTTTGCAAATTCATCCTGCGGGCCAGATTGGAACTTTTGACGGGCCGGTTTTGGCCCCCGGGCCATATGTTTGATGCCACTGATTTAGACTGAAAACATCATGTATAAACCATCAGATACATACAGCTGCTAACATATAAATCACGGGGCTTAATAACAACCGAAAAGACTGTTCTGAGCTCCACACTGTGCAAAGCTCTAATTGTAATTCAGGTTTAGTTTTTTGACATAATTTGAGGAAATATCTAGATCTAGTCATACATGCATCTAGTATGGCACGATTATAAGATTTTTTCTTGATGGTGTATTCACAGAAACACGGCAGTATAGATATTTGATGTATTTTGAGGAAACACTGAGCTGGAAACATAGACTTATTTCCATTTAAAGGAGCCTTTAATGAACTGAGCAGGAGTTTTTGCATCTAAAACCATCACAGGTTAGAACAGGGTTGCACACCCCGCTGCATGCACAGACGTGAATGTAATGCTACAAACTTCTGAAGACTCTCCTACTTCAGTTTTAAAACAGTAATTTTAGACTGCGCCACAGGAGAAGTCGCTGTCTTTCGACTTGTAAAAGCATCTGTGGAAAAACTGCATGGTATGACACGATAAATGGTACTTTAACAGCGAATTAAACAAAACAGAAGAGTGGTTTATTTGTTCCTGTTTGCACACACAGTCGTGGAAAAAATTATTAGACCACCCTTGTTTTCTTCAATTTCTTGTTCATTTTAATGCCTGGTACAACTAAAGGTCCATTTGTTTGGACAAATATAATGATACCAACAAAAATAGCTCATAGTAGTTTAATTTCAGAGCTGATATCTATCCGTTTTCCATGTTTTCTTGATAATAATCAAAATCACTTCAGTTCTTATGTCAATATCTATGGCATTGTACTGACAAAAACAGTGTTTTTATTCATTCCGTGTTTTCTCTTCTGTCTGTTTTAGTCACATGGTACACACAGGAGTTAGTACTTGATTGCATAACCATTGTTTGTGATGACTTTTGATGGTCTAATCCTTTTTTCCGTGACTGTATGGTGGACACAGGGTTTAAGTTTAGTCAGTTTTTCGATTCGTTGTGTTTCATCACAAAAAAAATGAAACGTTCAACTCTGATCAGACCTTCAACACATTCCACAGCTGGTCATGACGCTGCAGTTCACTTATTAATGCTCTTTGCTACAGCACCATAGTCCCACTCAGTGGATTTTCTCCATGTATTAACGTGACACAAGAGTCGTCTTATAAAAGCAAGAGCAGTTTAAAGTAAGAGGTGAAACAATTTTAAAATCTGTCTTATAAAATTATCTTTTACGTTCTTAGCTTATTTGGTTTCGTCATGTATTTGTTGTGTATTTTTTGCATTTATGTTTATCATGTGAAATCCAGTATATAAATAACTTGATTAAATGGCCTACTAGTAATTTCACATCTGCAACTGCTGTCTTTAATGACTGTATGTAGATGCAAAAAACTGGATATTAAATTATTTTTATTCTTAATGCTTCCTTATGTTAATCAATTTAAGTCAAGGTACGTTATCATTATGGTTTTTTTTTAGAGAAAGTTTAGTGTGATGGAGTCTCCCTTTTTTAACCAATCACTTTATTATGCATTTTATCACCAATATTTATGACATAAAAGATGAATTTATTGCCGATTCATGGGCAAAAATACAACTGAGTGGATCAATATGGACGTGAGCGAATATGACTCGATTGCTGTGAGATTCATTTCTCAGTAGCTAAGAATAACAATATAGCTGCGTCACCGTAAAAGTAGAAAAAAGGTTATTGAAACTGTATTGGATATAATCACTGCCAAATTTTCCAAACAGCATCATGTGAGATTTATTTTACACTTAATTCTGCACTTTTTGCCAGTTTCTCGCATTATCTGCCTGAGACAATTATTATCATGTTATTATAAGTTGATTATTCTACAGTTACTGCATTAGAAGAATATTACAGTTATGATTGTTTACACTGAGGCAGCTAGCTTATTAACAATCAATAGTGGTCTTTTTTTTTTTTTTCCCTTTCTTTTCCAAGGGGAACTTCGATATTCCACTGTCTTTATTTTGGGTTTTGTCGAACCACATTTTGATGCTGGACTTGACAGGAAGGAACAGGGGGAAGGAAAAGAAAGGGAGAAAAGAGAAGGAGAGAGCAAAGGGGGGAGGAAAAAAAAACGAAAAAGAAAGAAAATATCAACTATACTAACAATAACAACCACGGTGATAATTATGATGATAACAATAACTAGAACAAAAACTGAGTAAACTAAGAAAATAAAATAAAGTAAATAAAACACATTAAGTGAAAAAGAAAAGAAAAAATATGAACAAAACAACAACCGCACAAATAACACCAGCAACGATCAATAGTATTTGAAAAAAAAAAAAAAAAAGACAGTTAAGAAGGAAAACACTTGTTCTCATATGTGCACATGCTTATTTCATAAACATTTAAGCAGACGCGTGTTATGTCATTATGTCTAGTGTTTCATATAGTTGTACACACACAACACGTATGTTTGCACAAATGCAGTTCGTCATAATATGAATGTGAGTCAAAGTAAAGAGTGGAACAATCAGTTTGAGCTGCACTGAATGAGCGCTTAAAATTACCGACAATAAATAAGGATTTTTTTTAATACGAATCCAAAAAAAAACAACCCTACACTTCGATATTAAAACCGAAACAAATGTCGTTTACATAACATGGAGGACGCACTTACGACATCACCGCTGCAAACGCACGGCTAAATTATAATATATCTGACCGCAGTCGCAATATGACAAGTGATTTTAGGTTCCATGTAATCCTCTTGAAAAAAATAAAACCACACACACATTTAATTCTAATCTGTAATGATTGGATGATCATTACCGACGTGCGTACGGCAGCATTTTCACTGTGACACTGTGATAATGTAAACACTTCCATGTTTGAGAAGGGAAACACTGCGCGACATTAACTGTTTTCCGGATGCTTGATCTGCCGCAGCTTAAAAAATGTTACTGTATGATGGAAGCAAAATTCAATGAAAATACTACACGCAGCTTTTTGAGTCTGTGTCCTGACTGTGGCTTCATCATGATAAAGAAAAACATAAAAGGCCTTAAGAGGAAAACAACAAGGGGAAAGCAATGTATCATAAAACAGGGGGAAATTAGTAGGCCAAGATTGAACTTCTGCTAAAGATGCACTTACCAAAACACATTTAGTAGCTGCATTAGCGATGCGTAGCTAATACACATGAAGTTGAAATAAAATATTTTTGCCCCTTCCCATGAAATGATGTTTTTTTTAATTCCTGATAGATAAAGTGTAACTGTAATCATTGTACCTGGAAATAGGAGTAAACAGAAACTAAATTATTACAACTTTATGGGCACCGTTGTGTGATAAATGACCTTGAAGCACTTTATGCCCTATATTTTATACCTTCCTTCTAGTTTTAATCAAAAGAAGACAGAAAAGAAGGAAACGAACAGATTAAAAGAAAAGGTAGATGGTGGAAGCAAATGAGAGAAATGACAAGAAAGAAACAAACGAAAGAAAGAAAGAAAGAGCAGATGTTCTTAATTCCGGCCTTCCTTTATCGTCAAAAACACAGGCGGTTGTTGCTCTCGTTATGTTTGCAGATGTCGAAGGAGGTCAAAAAATAGCACCAAAACCCCACATTCTACTCTACTTCCCATCCATCCACACATTTTTTTGTGTTCTTTATAGCAAAGAGAGAAACTTTGAAACATGCACCTTTTTTTAGTACGATTCCTTCCAGATGTCTGCTTTAAACATGTTCCTCAGGTCAGGTAATCTGAAGGTGGTGGTTTATCATGTTATCGCTCATATCGTGTTCACGGTAAACAAAGTCATACATGTGGTTTTAAGCCTCTGTGGAACATCAGGGTACAACGCTACAACACAGGCATGAGTCAAAAACACAGCATCACTTTATCTGTTGGAGACCAATAAGTACATACTGTACGTCAGCTTCTGTTTCTTCTGTTTTTTTATCTTTTATTGCATAATGTCAGTCTAACCACTTTGCAGAAAAATCAGGTTTAACCGGCTCAGAAAGCAGGTAAAGTAAGAAAAAGCGGAAAGCACCGGTCAAATGGATGCTGAGGAGAAATATGTGAAAACATGGGGTAAAACTACCTTGAAGTAAAAAAATAAAAATTAAGATAAAATCATAATCTTACCCGTTAAGTTGTCATTACGAGGTGAAATGTGTGAGTGGCAGTGAAACATGCATGTGTAGATCTGTAGTACGTAGACAGGATAGATGTGTGTGTGTGAGTGTGTGTGTGTGTGTGTGTGTGTGTGTGTGTGTGCGTGTGTGTGTGTGAGATAGAGGGGGAGGAGAAAGAAGGAGACGAGTGAGTGTTTTGTGGGTTTTTCATGTGTTTTATGATAATGTGTGCGTGGCAGAAGCTGTGTCATAGTGATGCTGGAAACAAGAGAAAAAAACCCTTCGACCTCACACACAACACACACACACACACACCTATGCACTAAAACACACACTTTCAGTTTGAGAGGGTGTTTTTCATTGCTCTCATCCTTCATTTTTTTTCTAATGCGCGCACACATGGTAGAAAAACTCTATTCATGGCAGTCAACAGATTAATGTAAAACTCTGTAGATGGATGTGTGATGTGAAAGCACAAAGCAGCAACAAGGAAAGGGCAATATATTGAATACTTTAGTTTAGCTTAGTTTAGTTTAGCTTAGTTTAATTTAGTCCATCCATCCATTTTCTGAACCCGCTTTATCCTCACCAGGGTCACGGGGGTCGCTGGAGCCAATCCCAGCCACTTACGGGTGAAGGTGGGGTACACCCTAGATGTGTCGCCAGTTCATCGCAGGGCTGACATATAGAGATGAACAAACACACTCACATTCACACCTATGGGCAATTTAGATTAACCGATCAACCAATCAGTGCATGTGTTTGGACGGTGGGAGGAAGCCGGAGTAACCGGAGAGAACCCACACAGACACAGGGAGAGGCACGAGTGCTATCCACTGCACCACCGTGTCGCCCTTAATGTAGTTTAGATTAGTTTAATTTTGTTTAGTTTAGCTTAATTTAGTTTACCTTAATGTAGTTTAGGTTAGTTTAATTTTGTTTAGTTTAGCTTAATTTAGTTTACCTTAATGTAGTTTAGGTTAGTTTAATTTTGTTTAGATTAGCTTAATTTAGTTTACCTTAATGTAGTTTAGGTTAGTTTAATTTTGTTTAGTTTAGCTTAATTTAGTTTACCTTAATGTAGTTTAGGTTAGTTTATTTTTGTTTAGTTTAGCTTAATTTAGTTTACCTTAATGTAGTTTAGCTTATCTTAATTTAGTTTAGCTTAATGTAGTTTAGTTTAGTTTAATTTAGTTTAGCTTAGCTCAATGTAGTTTAGCTTTATGTAGTTTAGCTTGATTTAGTTTACCTTTCTGTAGTTTAGCTTAATGTAGTTTAATTTAGCTTAATTTAGTTTAGCTTAATGTAATTTAGTTTAATTTAGTTTAGCTTAATGTAGTTTATCTTAGCTTAATTTAGTTTAGCTTACTGTAGTTTAGTTTAGCTTCATGTAGTTTAGCTCAGCTTAGCTTAATTTAGTTTTGTTTAGCTTAATGTAGTTTATCTTAGCTTAAATTAATTTAGCTTAATGTCGTTTAGTTTAGTTTAATTTAGTTTAGTTTAATGTAGTTAGCTTAATGTAGTTTATCTTAGCTTAATTTAGTTTAGCTTATCTTAGCTTAATGTAGTTTATCTTAGCTTAAATTAATTTAGCTTAATGTAGTTTAGTTTAATTTAGTTTAGTTAAATGTAGTTTAGCTTAATGTAGTTTATCTTAGTTTCATTTACATTAGCTTAGCTTAGGTTAGCTTAGTTTAGTTATATTGTTTTATTTAACAGCGGCTATTCACAGCTCATCTGTTCAGCCACAGTTAGCTGTAGGCTAAAAGGAGAGGAGACATTAAAACACACTTAAACAGAACACGACCCAGTAGAGAATGAAAAACCGCACCATATCAACATGTTACAGGCTACTCCATTTACAAAACACAACAAAAATGTTCTTAACCCATTAAGGCCCAAACAGCTACTGGCGACCAAAAGCATCTACCGATCCATGATGTTTAATGACTTCCTCTTCTTTTAGCCACATTTTCTTTTTCATTTTGAAGATAATCAGGCTGGAAGAGTCTGTGATGTTCCTCTTTTATTTAGAAGGTTCCGAAGCTCACAGAGTGCAACAGTCTACACAACGCTTGTATTACGTGTAACGTCGTATATAAACTACATTTCAGACTTTGCCATCTCATTCCAGTGACCTCTCCTTCTCATGAACATAACACTAAAACAAAACTGTTATTAAGAGGGAAAAAGCTGAAGTGTGCCAGCTTTAGTGTAACATGCAGGGGTCCGGAGGTCTGGAATAAGACTGAAAACTCCATTAAACAATAAATAAATAAATAAATCACCTTCTCTTAATATATTTAAAAAGTGTTTCAAGCAAAAATTGTTGCTGCTTTATGCTTAGTGTAACCCCATACATATAACCCTGCATGGCTGACATACAAATTATGTAAACTCTGTACTTTTGGCGGTAAAAATTTAGAACATTTGATATCTTGAAGATTGCAAAGTAAAAATGGTAATAATTTTGTCATGACTTTGTAAAACGAATAAATAAATGTTGAAAGGGAGCGAGTTCCACTTTTCTCTTTTGCTCTGACAGATCAATTGTTAGATGTTCTTTTGATGAAACCTTCTCACAGTCTTTGCAGAACAACACGCACTGTTTCAGAGCCGGAGGTGCCGTGGGATGAATTCATTTGAAGCAACGAAGGAACGAAAAGTAATAAAACTGAGTCATTTGTATTTCTGGATTATACTGGAATGATGATAGCTGGGGGGTTTTTTTTGCCAAGAATTTTGAGTGTGTGTTTATAGTGTGTGGAGATGTTTAAAGGTGGTCGCATCTACAACAGACGTGAAAAGACCATTGAATGCATATGTAAATGTACAGAGACTTACGTTATATGTTTTAGGATTTTTTTTTTTTTTTTAAGTTAGCGTGCAGTATTATGCCCAGGTTCTTAAAAGGATCAGTCATTTTTATTTTTTTTTTTTACCCTTTAATTATTATGCCTGTTTTACACCTTATTTGCATTCTTGATGGAAAAGTACACATGCCAACAGTTTTATTGAGTTTTAAAGTTAGACGGCAGGGATGAAGCTGATGACAGTTTCTGAGCTGCGTCTTGTCTTGTTTTTGCTTGGATATCATGAAAAATAAAAATGCCAAATCCTGGATTATTCCTCTGGAAGTCTTTCGCGCTCCAAAACTGAAAATGCAGCCTTTGCTTCTTGTAATATAAGATTTAAGAATATAAGTTTTATCCGTTTGTGTAGCCAGAAAACAAGCGTTTAAAAGTGTAAATCATCCATATCACTAAAAAAATAATAATAAAAAAAAAAAAAATCCAGATTTGTTGGGCATATTGCTCTAGTTGGTTGAAATAGACTCAGTTAAAATGTATAGAAGAAAAACTCCACATTCAGTGGTTTTTGTAACTATATTAGACACTTCATAGGGCTCTATTTTTCAAGTCATGTGAGTTTATTCGAAAAAGACTAAAATCTTGGGTTTAGTTTTAATTTTTATGCATCAAACACATTAAATAACACGTGCTTGTACTTTTATTGTGTTGCTCATTCATTGTTCTATGTTTGTTATTCTTTGCATTTTAGCTATAAGCTGCTGTTCTCTCAATACAGATGTTCATTAACGTGCACTGTCCCCGTCAAATAAACTAATAAATATAGAATTCATAAAATCTGATTATACAGTCACTCCCGTTTGAGATTTTTAGACTGACTTCACACTTCAGTCTCAGTCTAGAGGCGGTTTTTCGCTTGAACATTTTAATTTTGCGCAAACATGAAGGAAAACTCGTTACATTTCGAGGCTTAAAGAGGCTTCGACTGGACTTAAGGACAGAAACTTGGAACAACTCATCATCAGATTTGTGTAGGATTGTGAACTCAGTCGGTGTCTTTTTATTCTGTTTTTAACTTAATACCATCTGATTTAATGTTTTATAATATCTTTTACATTCTTATATTATGTAGTTTTTTGTGTGTGTGTGTGTTCAATTCATTCATTCATTCATTCATTCATTCATTCATTCAAGCTTTAAGGACACAAAAACTAGGTCCAAAGGATAAGATAAAAAAAAAATAATAATAAAAAAGAGAAGAAATGGCATAAATCCATATGTTACTTATACATAAAGGCTCAATCGCCATTGAGACCACATTTTAGATGAAAACCTTACAGATTTAATATTTAATCTAATTCACTACTACTATTAACTAATCTTTCATTGAATGTCTAGTGAAATGTTTAAATCTATAAATAAACTTGACATGGGGATTAAAGCGCAGTATTAACTGACCTGATGAGGGTCATCGACTGGATTCTGCATTGCAGCTGTGTTTTAACTCAGGGGCTTTTAATTTTACGACTTTGTTCATTCAAAGCTTTGTCATCAAGATACATTTCGTCAAGTTACTTAAAAATAAGCTGTTGTTAGAGAGAAAACTAGTTTTAGATAAAATGTGGTGCTAAATGCTAACCCCACCCCTTCTACAACAAAATGATGTCTGATACACGAACCATAAAGACTGTAAGTAAATAGAAATATAAATTAAACCTATGTATCCAGTACGTCACATGTACAGGTATTAGCTTGAGTAAGACATTAGACTGAAAATCCATTGTACACAACCTTCTAATGCTGACATTTCACTGCCTTTAGCTATTATTGCAGCACATTTTCACTCTAGACTCATTTCAATAAGCTTATGCAATGTTACTTCCAGGATTTTTTGGACGTACAGTCGCTGAAAAAATTATTAGACCGCCCTTGTTTTCTTCAGTTTCTTGTTCATTTTAATGCCTGGTCCAACTAAAGGTACATTTGTTTGGACAAATATAATG
>JAPQRP010000012.1:12379728-12411922 GCA_037367295.1 Apogon hyalosoma | reverse complement strand
CTGACAAAAACAGTGCTTTTATTCATTCCATGTTTTCTTTTCTGTCTGTTTTAGTCACATGACACACACAGGAGTTAATACTTGATTGCATGACCATTGTTTTTGATGACTTTTTTAATCTATTCTTGTATTTTATTATTTTATTTAGGTTTTATTTATTCTTCTGTACAGCACTGTTGTTTTTGTTTTTGTTTTGTTTTTTTGTACAGTCCCATGTCTTTTAATCTATTCTTGTATTTTATTATTTTCTTTATTCTTTAGTCCACTGCGGTTGTTTTAAAGTTCTTCACAAATATAGCTGGATTGGATTGGACTTTGGATGGTCTAATGGTATGATATAATATTGACTCAACCAATTAAATCAACCCCAGATCATAACAACTCACCCCAAAGGCTTGTACTGTAGGCACTAGGCATGATGGGTAATCACTCCATCCACCTCTGTTCATCACTCTGGAACAGGGTCAGTCTGGACTCATCAAACCATATGACCTTTTTTTTTTTTTTTTTTTTTTTTACTGAAACACAGTCTAGTCTTCATGCTCTACATCAAACTGATGGTTTAAGAAATAAGAAGCTCCTCACTGCGACAGTTACAGAAAAGCTGCAGCTGAAACATATCAATCATCATCGTAATTATCCAGTGGAAGGGTCTGATCTGTTTGTTTAGTTAACCCTTTAACCCCCTGAGACATTTTTTTCAATAAAACGGGCTTCTTGGAATTTGCAGCTGTGGAAGTGTCATAAAAAGTGCGTGCCTGTGTTTCGAAACAGGGTGGAATAACACAAAAAGACAATGAAGAGAGGAATTTAAGTTTTACAGGTTTTTACTAACTGAGGCACAGGATGTTTAACACGAACTGTGAACTGGAACACACTGAAAAACAGCAAGTATTCAACAAGAGGAACCGACAATAAATAACTAGATAGACATAACCACGGGAATTTGGTTTGTCAGTTTAGTTTTCTTTCGAGCGCATTGAATCGTCGGTTAACAAAGAACCATACAACGAGGTCAAACTTAAAATAAGGAGTGGGAAGAAGTATAACGTATGGACTCCTGCCCCCTTTTTACAAACTAATAATCAAATCAATTCCGCTTCCTTTGCTTTGTTTACACACTTTTTTTCCTGTATATTTTTCCAATAGCTCAAAGCATCCATACAAACCATTCACATACACTTTTTTCATCACCTCACACACAATCAGATTTGCAAAATCAGCCGTTTTTAATGTAAACTATAGTATTTATAAGCACTTTAAATATTTACTACAAATACACTGATTAATAGATGTGATAATATCTCCTCATCATGATAGTCTGTATTAATTCATCACAGTAATATCTTATTTTATGCATTCTTCTATATAAGATTCTTATATACGGGATGGAAATTTGAAGATGGATTCTTTTGTGCAACACTGGACGGGATGGGTGAGGTATGTGAGGCCTTTGAGACTCGATTTTGCCAGGATGACTGCCTGAATATGGACTCAAAATCCTCTAACTGAAGGAAATTAGGTTTTTTGTGTGTGTGTTTTTATTTATCTATTTATATATTGAGTCTTTACCCTGACGTCCTGTCTGCCAAGGCAGTAATGAACTGCTGTAAATGTGTTGGTTGTTTTCTACACCCACTCTCTGGATGTATACAGTTTATATGTATCTGTCCATTTTAAAATTTTTTGTAAAAACCTAACTTATTTCAATAATAAAAAGAAGAAAAACAAAAACAAGTATTTGAATTTTGGCCCAGTAGTTGTTTTTTTTTAATTCCTAAATCAGTCCGGCTGTTTTTGGAGTTCAATCAGGTGCCAAAACTTGGTTAAAACACAGTAAATAAATAAATAGATAAATAAACAAAAGAAAAAGGAAAATCACAACAATGCTGCGAAGAACAGTAAACACAAAAAACAGCAAGGAAAACAGTATAAAAAAAAAAAAAAAAGCTCAAACCATCTATTTTTATAGCGAGTTGGTCTGATTCACTGCTCTGTGTTTTACCCCCATTCCACAGGCGAGGGGGGGGGTTTACACTGAGCATGCTCAGATATCTATAGAGAGCGCAAGGTCTATTCTACCTGCATGTTTTAAAATTTTTCCAAATGAACGAATGGTTGAATTTTTAGTAATATTTTAAATAAATCATACATACAGAAGACACGTTAGGGGTTAAAGGGTTAAATCCGGGTGGTGGCTTTTTTCCCAGGCTGTCTATTTTTGCGTATTTAATGTGTTTTTGTGCTACGGATAAACCTCACAGGGAAATGAGTTTCAGCTCAAGACAAGACAAAAAATCAAAATAACAATTTAAAAAAACCCCAAAAAAACCCCCCAAAAAACCAGGAATCATATATTTAACCTCTGGTCTATCTTCTATTGACTCTAGTGTTGTAATGTTCTGCTTAAGTCATCTACTGCAGCTGCTTCTCTACTGCCACCCCAGTCCCAGAGGGGTCCAGCTCTAAACCCTGTGATAATAACACGCACTAGAGCCCGACATAATAACAAGACAAGTCAGAAAACATTCAGAACAGCCGTGCAGAATCTCTAAATGCCTCTGCAGAACTAGTAAAAGTGTGACAGTTGGCAAGGTGTTAATAAAGTGAGATACCGATCATATCATCCTAATCAATCTGGTTCAACGACATAAACACATTTCCGAAAAACATGTGGAAAAAAAGTCACTATATTGAGCAGATTGTCTCACTTCATTCATATTTTGAGTATCTATAATCGTGGTTTCGCTCTTACTTTTCAGGTTTTTTTTTTTTGTTTTTTTTTTTTGAGTGTTTGCATGCCAAAAGTTCCGTGGATTACGCCGTAGTTCAAGCGCAGAACATCATACGTGTCCCTGCAGTTCTCCAAGAAACCTAATGAAAGGTCACGCAGCTTCATGTTACTGTGATGTCAACGGTGTGTCACACTCAGACTGAGAGTCAGTCATGAGTGTGCACGGCGGTGGGTGAGATGGTGGTTGGGTTTCGTAGCAGCGTGGGGTGAGCACTCAAAGATGCCGAGACGGGCTCTGATTCCCGGTATTGTGAACTTCAAACCTCCCCTGTGATACCGCAGCAACACGACGGCCCCGTATTGCACCAGGACCCTGAAACTCTGCTCAGAATCAACTAGTTTCAACTGTTAAAGGGACTGTTTGACATATTTAACCCAAAGGCAAACATTTAGAGTTTTTGCTGACAGATAAATAAAAAAAAACACACACTAACTATAGTGAGAAATCAACAAATAAGACAAGAACTTTCGAAGATGCGGCCATGATTGATTATGAGCTAATGAGTGGTCAGTTCATTATCACAAATACAGTAAGAAACAGGAAAATTATTATTTTATATGTATTTCTAATAAAAAATACACAAAAAAAGCTAGTAAAGTACACCACAACACAGCTACAAATATTAAAGAAAAAACAAAAAACGCTCAAACAGGAAAATACTTCCGATTCTTTTGTGTTTTACTGCTTTAAAATGAGGTTATTTAAAGCAAAAGTGGATATAGAAAACAGGACTTTGAATTCAATAAAAGTAGGAGTGCCACCAGGTGGAAGGAATAAATAGAATACGCTTTTAAAAGGATTTTTAAGTAAGAAAGACTCAACAAAATGCAAATATATAATTCTCGTATTATACATAATTCACTGGATTATTCAAGATTCAAGAATGGTTACTGGTATTAAATGTACATTTAATGAAATTTAGGCAGGTAGTTTTCAGCTAAGGTGCAAACTTAAATACTCAGATAAAATATAAACACACTATGAGATTATATACATATAAAAAATATCATCTTGAGACATTAACATAGAAGCGTAGCTGTGTAATCACATTGTATAAGGAATTATTGTGTGTTTGGACATTAAACACTGATGTAAAGTGAGTTACATTAATATAATAATGACGTTAGCAGTTAAATAGATTTAGTGGAGTGAAAACTAAAAAGTCCCTCAGACGTTTATTGGCATGAACTGGAAATACCTCAGTATTACTGAAGTACTGTAGTTACTTTCTACCAGTTTTTGAACCCAAGTGTCTTTAATTCGGAGACAGATGATGAAATGCAGATGTTAGAGTGGAATTCAAGTCTTTAAGCATTTAATAACAGTTTAGTTGTGATGAAACTTCCCTTCTCCTCATAAAATCATGAATATAATTGCCAGCAACAATGGCTGCATATTTAATATTAAAAAAAAAAAAAAAAAGTAAGTGATTTATACAAACTACTAATAGTACATTAAATCAACATGACACTTGATTAAACGGTGCCTACGTTTTGTCAGGACTCACTGTGGCTGCAGTGTCTTAACCTGTTCCTCTTGCAGCTGCAGGTGTTTCAGTCTGTAGTTCACTAAAGAGGCAACATACGCAAAAAAGCAACAAATAAAAGCAGATTTATGGAGTTTTTTTTCTCCTGTTTTTAGGTGAAGAGGAATGAGCGACGTACACTCACAAATGTGCTTTTCCCCTCTCATTACAGATTTGTCTTACAGGAAATTTTACCAACCACAAAATCACTTTAAAAGTCAGAAAGTACATTAAGAGAGAGACCACTGACAAAGAAAGGGCAATCTGTCCTCCTATACAGGCATAGCGCAAGTTAAGACACGGGGTAACCTAGAATTACAAATAAGGATTTTACTCTTATTTTGACAGTCTATATCAATTTTAATTTAAAAAGTAGAAGCCTGTATAAGTACTACATTTAAGAGATGAATATAATGTATTTCTAAAGCCTCCCGTATCTGCAGATGGTGATCAGAATCAGTCGTGCTTCCTCTGTTAACATCTGTGACACACTTACAACACCTGTACGCACTGAAAACAGTGAGCGTCTACCAGCGTCAGATATTATCTGCTGCATAAAAGAAAGAAAACTGCCCGTCTGCTGTCACGACGACTAAACATTAACTCATATTAAGGTTTCCATACACAGGAGTCAGTACAGAACTTGTTTATTCATTTCATTTCAGTTAAAGTTACCAAACGGCGTGACATTCACAACAGATGTTTGCTGCACTGAAACACTTCTAAACCACACATGTTCACAGATAACATGGTTTTCCTGTGATACAGGTTTTTCTCCAATAAAAAAAGAAGCCTGATGAAACCCAGTAAAAACGGCAAATAAAATAGAATTTCTTAAAATTCATAGTTTAAAGAAACTTGCAACAAATGCCCAGAGAATAAGAATGGAATGTCTTCATTTTACAATAAAAATAAACACTTGAATGGGTGCATGTGAGCAGACTGGATCTTTACCTAGGACAAAATTTAAAAAAAAACACAAACCTCAAAGTAAGCTAGACAAATTGTTAGCTGTATCAAAAGTACTAAATCCAATGTAGCAGCCCACATCAAGCATTTCGTAGATTTGTCTTTGACCCAATTCTGTTCTGACTGAATTAACTGAAAAAGCCCTACGCTTTTGTGGTAAAAAGTTCTGTCTTATTCTTATGAATTAGGACTGACTAAAAACCCGTCATAATAGTTTGGTGCCATCTCTAGCCCATGTAAGGGAACTGCAGGAGGACACCTTGTGCAGGTGCCAAGGTGATTTTGTCCAGGTTCACTGTGGCGTCGACCTCCAGATCTGGATCTGTTGACAGCTTCACTTTGGCCGTCGTTGGTACCTCGCCTACTTCCTCTGGAGGAACAGAGACCAAAGTGTAAAAACGTATCTACAATGTCTTATTATTGCTAGAGTGTGACATCTTGTGGCTCTATGAAGATGACTTACCTGTCTGTGGGAAACTGAAGTTGATGGTGGCGGCCTCTGTGCCCCAGTTTACAACGGTTATATATCTGTCGCTCTGGTCCCACAGACGCAGGAACGCCAGCGCTGTACTGGTGGAATTCAGGGAGAAGAAGTCACCGTGGAGGAGAGAGCGCTCTTTTCCTCGCAGGTCACTGAGGGACTTGAACCACTTCCTTACTGCAACATGTGTGTTATGCTCAGCCTGGGAAGACAAGTTAAAGGGATGTTTTAAAAAAAAAAAAAAAGAAGTTTGGGCGAAACATCCTTTTCTTTACAGATGCTGAATATGAACACAGCCTTACCTCTGTGGTCCCATTGGCGGTACCTTCTACAGGTTCCTTCTCTATGTCCCAAACCATTTTTGGAGAGCTTTCACCCTGATGAGGGGAACAAAACAAAGATTACACTCTGTACCAGCTGTAAAAGTACCAACATTTAGGTAACAGATCCGTTTCACTGCTTACCTGCCCTGCCTGAAGACCAATTTCATCTCCATAGGTAAACACTGGGGTCCCAGGCATGGTGAAGAGCAGGAGTTGGTAAAGACGGATCAAGTCTGGATTTTTCACCAGTTTGGACAGCTGGGACTGCTGAGCTGCACCCATACCCCAACCCAAATTCCTCTGCAGGGACTGGAGTGACTCTATGGTTGGCATTCGAGCCACACCTGTAAAAATGTCAGAGGGACTGGTAAGTTTTGAGGCTTCATTTTGACTTGGATACAGAGAAACACGTGGACATTAAAGAGCAAGACGATGGGAGAAAATGGGAAACGTGACTAATCCTATTAACAGGGACCAACAAACAGAATAATCCAGTCTGCCTACCTTGTTGGCTGCTAAGCAGGTCAGACAGGAGGAGATCAACACCAGAGGTATTGACAAGTTGAGGAACCTGTTGAGCTGTAATTCCTTCTGCAACACCCATCAACATCCTGAAAGAAAAAATATTGTCAGGGTCAGGCAGAGCAAATTACAGACAACACACGAGTAGGTTCATAGTCAACCACAGCTTCTGCTGATAAGGCAGTGCATCTGGAAAAACTAATCCTATTGAATTCAGTCCTCACACTGCCCACAAGGTGGTGCTATAACACCAGAGTACAATGTTCCTCTATCCTGTTTATGTCTTTCCTTGTTGACCCATCTCTTCCTGACCACCACCCACAGTCCCCTGCAGCGCTGGAATGCTTTTAATCAACACAATGCAGTCAGCCGGCTTTTTACTGACTTCTAAAAAACTCACTGTTAAGAGTTTCAAAAGAAAGATCGGTCCTTATAAAACTCAGCTCGTTCTCCCAAATCAGGCACAGATTTTTTTAATCCCCATGCAAAGCACAAAAAGGAGAAACCATATTTACCTCTTCTTAGTGTCATCAGTACGGTTGGCCTGCAAAGCAGCCACCAGGTTGGACCAATCCACAGAGGAGGAGGCCGTAGTAACATCAGACACCTTGATGCCATCAACACCCAAATTCATCCAGTACATCGCTGCAGCCTACAGAAAACACAAAGCAGTTTTAGTATAACAGCAACACAAAAGAGTCAACATACCACTGAAATGGTCTTTATTTTGTATTTACTAGGACTTAAAATAGTTAACCAAAAGAACATATATGACATTTTGTCTTACCTTGACATCCTTGATCACATTACTCAATTCAGCAGAATCAAACCATGAAGAGCGTCCTCCATAGTTTGGAGTCAGGTCAAGCACCACAGAAATACCTAACAGAAAAAGACAACAAAGTTTACTCACAATATGTGGTTTTTGAGCCATTGAATCCCTACATAATTGAGCAAACATGTAACAACACTGAAAATGTTTGTTTGACCAGTGAATCAATGCATCTCAGGTGTATGTATGAGCGCCTACCCTTCTTGTGGGCCTTTTCCAGCAGAGACACAAGAGCCGCCTCATTTCCCTGTGACGGGTCAATGTTTTTCAAATTCAGGGTGCTGAGTATGTCAGACTGGACAGTGTGAAGAGGGCCAAGAACCAGACCTTTCACCTTCAACTGGTTCATGTCATCTAACTTTGTTTCCACACCTAGAGATTGAAAGAAAAAAAAGGGGAATGAAGTAGTGCAAGTGAGAATTCTTCACTGAGGAAAGACAGCACAGAATTTATGTGTGAAAAGCAGCAAGGTCAATAGGTTAGGAAGAGAGAGCAGAAAGGTGGAACAAACTAAGGATTTTCCAAATTTTTCAATTCAACTTCAAGAAAAATGCCTTTTTATTGTTAAGCGTTGACTTAAGGCATGAGCATGTGAATGCCTCCCTGCACACCCTCTGCTGGCCATGTGAAGTCTGAGTACAAGGAGATCCCTTATGTGAAACAACACCAAGTCACATGTATTTGCTGGAGCTCAGCCAGGGGCCGGCTGGAAATCTGAGCCCCCCTTAGTAATTCAGCTGAGGAACAGCAGCCAAAGCAGTTCACCCTGAACTGTGCTCATAAAAGAAAGCCTGTAGTTCAAATACTTCCTCACTTGGAAAGGTGAGGACTTCGAGTTATGGGTTACTCAACCACAACCTCAAATATATGGGAAGATATGAAAGAAATGACGCGTGTCCTTTAGACCTTGAGTCACTCTGTGTAAGCCTTGTCAGCAGTTTAGAAGCAATCAAGCAGAACTAGGCCTTGAAGAACTAAAGAAAACCCACACCGTGTCACAAGACATGCTCGTCATGGATTAGTGGGTTACCAAAAAAAATGACAGAGGACTTTGTGAAAAATAATCCCTAAAGCCTGTTTTTCTGCCATTTTTGGAAACAGATACAATACATGACTTAAGGACATCGTACCTGCCAGTCCGTCAGAGAAAGCTTCAACATCAGAGACCTGATACAAGGGTCCCTCGTTCCACCAGTTCATCTCAGGGATTGGTTTGCAGCGAGGGGCCTGGACAATAATCACAATAGCGCCGGCCAGCATGCCAACCCAGCCCAGCCAAAAGAGGACAAGCAGCCCCCCACGGGTTCTCACCCATATAAAAAAAAAAAAAAAAAAAAAAAACACAAGAAAGATTGTAAGGGAAAAGTCACAATAATCACCACTTATCCTTTAATTAAACTGTGTTGGATAGTTTTTATGTCATGTAGCTCTTACCCTGGAGTGCCAGCAACCTTCATGAGCTCATCTTTGGACAGGCCCGTGAATGTAACCTCATCATCAGGAACCTTCAGCTTGACACTACCGTTTTTCTCTCCTCCTGCAGCCTGGCCATCACCAGTCATGGGCTGCTTTTCAGGGTCCACCTCATTGAGCTCCACTTCCTTCATGTCAATTTCAGTGTCCTTATTCATGGTTCAACGTAGAAATGTCTGCAGACAGTGATGGAGGGCTGAGATAATAGAGATAGTGAAGAAAAAGTTATGAATGGGGCTTTTGCACTAAAGACCAAAGGTTTGTGCTGATAATGCTTGTTCTTCTGGAACCCAGGCACATGAACAAACACGGGCTCAAAGTGAATAAAAACGAAGTGAAGCTTTATCTTGGCGAGAATGGAAATCTAAGCATCTTATAGTTACTAGTAACTTCACGTTCATTTCAAGATGTAGAAATTGGCGGTATGATCACGTTAAACTAGCTAAGCTGCTCCTAATACAACACGTACCGGCAACTTTAGCTCGTCAGCGTTAGCTCGGCATAATTCATGGTATCGCAGGAAAATGTTGAAGCTGCTTTCAGTATACCTTTATAATAGTCGCTGTAGTGATTAACGTTAAACACTATGTATAGTTAATGACATTTCCTGAAAGTAGTATTCAACAGTTGTCTGATGTAATCATGGCCATCAGTTACACACATTTAACCACCGAGATGTAAAAACGGAAATACTGCGACCTTCACAATAAGACTGCTTTGTTATATGAATTAAAGAAATACGACGTACAGCAATGTCCGGAGTGCTTCGTTACATTATACAGACTATTAAAAAAGACGTTGCTCAACAAAAACAAAATTACACTCCGACTTTTACAACTTTTGGAGGCACGCACACGAAAGACTAGATTTTTAATTTGTTAAACCGGAAGTTGCTCCTTACAGCGTTCGAGCTACTTCATTACACATTTAAATAAAATGATAATAAAGTAATAAAAACGTTACAGTTACAAAAGCTATCGGACTCGTTTTGTGAAAAATAAGAAGCTTAAAAAATAACCATTGAAAGTTTGCGGTCCTTGATATTGTAATTGTTTTTTTTTTTTGTTTTTTTTTTTTCCAGAAATGATGAAATACATCCCATCACCACGTCACGTACAGTAGCACGCGGCGCTACACAGCGGTTTAACCTATTTGTCAAGTCTTCGGCGCGAAATAACTTTTTAACACGTTTCGATGACGTAAAGTGAAGTAAACAAAATAATGTGAACAATACCTGTAATAAAAATAACGTAAAGTCCGACTTGCTCGAAGTTTTATCCCCCCGGTCGTTTATCCCTTGTTCTCTTCTAATCCGTTTCCACAGATGCCGGTATTTGTAGCTGCTCAGTTTTCCCCGCCTACCGAAACAGGCCCCTCCCACCTCTTCATTTCCCCCCTCCCCCTCTTCTCTCTCCATGTCCCTCCCTAAACTAACATGGCTGTTGGGGAACCGAGCAAAAACATGACCTGGTCATTATGGGGAGTTTGATTTATTTATTTATTAATTATACACACTCAGCTTATTTCACAGTGATGACGGGTGCAGAGAGCTTTTCAGTTTATTATGGCAACATTTTCACTGTTAAAACTTTATTAATCTAACTTCTTGAGCTTAAATAAAGCGGGCTTACTATTTAATTTTAATTTCTATTCAAGGTAAATTCCATGAAAGTTTCAAGAAGCAATGTTTCCAAGCATCAAAATACAACAACAACAATAATAATAATAATGTAATATAAACGTAAAATGAGAGTAAGTAAAATAAGAAAAAAAAAACTCTAAATATAGATAATAATATCAATAACAATAGATTTTTAGATAGAGATAAATCAGTTTGGCAGGTAAATCTGCACCATAAATTATCAATATTTGCAGAAATTACCATCTAGTATCATGCTTTTACTATACAACTGCTGACTTTAATGGAACATATTATCTACAAAGTGGATAAAAATCACCTAAAATTTCCCCCATTTTCAGTTTTATTCATATGAGCCAAAAATAGTAAATTCACATCAGCGTTGAATGTTTTAGGGAGGGCGGAGATTCTTAGCGGCTATCATTGTTATATCATTGTCGACTCTCAAACAAACAGCAAAGAAAGCGAGCCCATCTTAGTTTTCCCACACAAATAGGCCTAGCATTTTTAGTCTTTCTTAGTGTTTTTATTTATCTAGCCCTTCTCTGAGAGCCAGATACACTGTCTTACACTGTTTTTCTTCATTAAACACTCACCTTTGGCCCAGTTTATACAAAAGACAGACAATAAGAGACCACTGTTATTTTTGCCTGGGGCTCCAGTGTGTCGACCTACATGAGGCAGATGTGAATTTGTTCTCTCTCAGTCAAAGTAAAAATAGGGGCTAATGGAGAGTATGGTGGTGGAATATACACCGTTACATGGTTCAAACTCATGGAGAAAAGTTTAAAGCAACAAAAGTTAATGTAATAACTTTGCATTTTAGTTTTCTCAGGAAGAAAAGTGCTACCAGTAGCAATGATCACGCTGACATCAGCCCATTCAGAGATGATTGGATTGTATCTAGGACACTGGCAAGGTATTTAATGTTTGATTAGTGAGATTCTTCCTCTGTTCTCCGCTAATCCAGTTTCAATCCATTTGCCTCATTTATATATCCTCAGCAATAAACAACCAGTGTAATCTAATCAGTTTGAGGCGTAGCACAATCATGACTAGTGCTATACAGTAAAACAGAATAAAAAGTGTTGAAAACATTGTCTTCTTTGTTAAAATAAGTTCTGTATGTGCTAAGACCAAGTCATTTATTATTATATTAATATGCAGTAAGTCTCTAAAATGTCATGTTGCTGATAACAGTGCTGTTTATTTAGACTCACAAGATTATATATTTTTTTTAATGTTGTTTATGAGAGAATTACAGTAGTGTTTACACTCACATTGGCCCACATTGGTTCACGTTTGAGGGAGGAGGGTAGTTATTACATAAGTAATATAATACACGTTTCAGGCTGATGACTCCTCTCTCTGCTTGCGACCATCAGTATTCAGCTGTTGTTGACCTTCACAGAGTTACATACTAGGGCACATCAGGTACTGTGCAACAGTTATTACAGGCTCACTGTTGTTTATTACTGCTACAGTTAAGCAATACATACCTTTAGGCTGAGGCCTGAGAAACCAGCTTTCAGTTAAGATTTGCAAATGTTACTAAAATAATTACATCTGCATATCTGAGTGCCATCCCAGTTTTCAAAGCATGAATAAACATGCAGAGAGTACATTGATTAAACTGGTTAACTGGCTAATAATCACTGATGAAACAAATAAAAAGCATATAAATTTTCCTTGTTTGTTACTTTTAGAAGCTGACTACAAGTACACACACTCTCACGTGTTAAAGATATTTATGCATTCTTAAAAAACACGCTCCACCACTACATGTGTGCACTTGTTATGTGCACCTGTAAGTTTATTTTCAGTGTATAATCAGTTTTTATGGAAGCTTCAGTGTTGCAAAATGGTGTCACTAGGTTTTGATCAGAGTAAAATTACAGGCATTTCAGTATTTGGGTCTGAGATGACTCTTGTTTAATGGGGGGGTTGGAAGTTGGCAGAATTTCTCTCATCTCAGTTCAAACCAAAATTAGCAAAGTAAATTTAAATATAGACGAACCTTAAACCATCACCACTGGAGAAAAAAGAAGAAACTTTTCCAAGTGTTCACATGCTTCTGTAATTACAGTTGATAATCACATATTTAGCCCCATACCTGTATGAAAACACCTACAATCAACCAAATTTACCTTGTCATGGGTTAGATTTCCTGTAACCTACAAAAACAGCCAGAGAAGGGATTCAGTGACACCAAAAACCATCAACCATTGCAGCTTTGACCTCATTCTGATGCCAGTTTTTAGTGTGTCAATGGAAAATGACCGGCTTCATATAACACATTTACTTGGCTGCTTTAATAATGATGAGTTTCTCAATCATGTGAAGAGCAAAACATATGTTTTAAACCAGCTTTTTAATGCTCAGTACATACTGTTATCATTATAATAATGATTATCATAATGGAAAATACACTTTTTCCCATAAAGCTGGCATAAAAGCTATTACCTCTTCTCATGAAAATGGGATTTATTCTTTATAGATAAAGTGTAACTGGGACTCAGTGTATAATCATTGTACCTGGTCAAAGGCCATTACTGATGGGTTTAAATAGGAGTAAAAACAGGATTTGTAAAACAAAATTATTCCAATTTTATGGACAACAGTGTAGAAAAGCAGGATACGTGGACTTCAGTTTTACACCGAGGAAGATCATTAGATTATACTGAAATTATTTTATTTTTTGCAAACTGGTAAACCTCTTGCTGTTTCTTTTTTGTAATGTTTACTTTTCCAGCCTTTTGTTGCAACCGGCTAAACATTTTAGAGCTTAATTGCTGCCATTAAATTCCAAATTGCCTATTTTTCAGTAAAAGAATTATGCATTTCCTCAGTTTAAACATGTCTTATGCTGGAATAGAAGTTGTACTAAGTGGAACACACACCATCTGTTTCTGTATTTAACTGCTCGTGACGGACACACGAGTAATTTCGGTAGTGTCATAGTGTAACAGAGCTCTCAAACACTAATCTTTATGAAAGCACTGTGCTGTTAATAGGCACAGAACAACTAAAAATACCAACAGGAGTGAGTAGAATTAGTAGAGATTAAAGACAAATATGAAAAAAACAACAAAAAAACATGAGTCAGAAATATGAATGAGGAGGTGTGGCATTAAAGGGGGAGGAGTCAAAAGAAACAGGGGAAAGGGCAGACTTTTGGAGGAGGGAGCAGGGATGTGTAAACATGTTTATGAGTTGAGGGTGTAAGAAAAATTGGAACAGAACATGGCCAGTGGTATTAATGGAAACAGCAGTGAGACTGTTAATGTAAGATCCCCTTTCCACAGGCTATGTTAGACCAGAGGAATCAACATCACATTGAGGGCCAGCCATGACCGTTATATGAAGACTACATCAGCAAAAAAAGACTCCCCAATTCTCCTGAAAAGCACAACCCTTTGTTTCTTGGAAGTAGAGGCGGAGTTAAGACCATGAATCTATCTGCAAGTCTGTTCACATGCTTACAGAAAGAGAGAAAAACAGCCAGGAGGGGAAACGGATTGGTTAGATTAGAGTAAACAAGGGTAATCTGACATGTTTAAGGGAGACATAACATTTCAGTGAGACGAGCATTACTTTTTGGGTTACCTGCACCTTTTACTTCATTCTTATTAACATGTTTTCCTCTATGTAAAGTCATACAGCAGTTAAAACCTTTACACTTGAAAGCTGATATTTGTAGGAACATTTGACAAAACGTTCGGATTCGACTTACAGGGAGGTACTTGTTTGGGGACACTGTTACTTAAATTGTAACGAAATCCAATGTGTCATAGAGAACAAAGTCGATCTGGGAAATCTTGCGTACGGTGTGTGCTTCATGTAAAGTGTCAAACCAAGATGAACTGTTCGTGCGTTGTTTCCCACAGGCTGATAAAGAGTATTGAGCAAAGAAGATGTATTGTTGCAAAATGCTGAACAATTCAAATTGTTTTTTTTTTTTTTTTCCAACAACATATTAGTTTTTAACAGAAATACAGTGGTGTCTTTATTTTTTCCTGCAAAATGCTTTCATTCCATAATGTTCATGAGACGTACGGACTGTTGCTCTGAGCACAGCAAATATCACATAAAGGGAGTCTAATTGTTTTTATTTACTTTTAACTTCAACCCAGTGCTACCTTTGTGGCACTTCTCAAATTCATTTTTTTCTAGATTTGATCTTTCCTAAGAGATTTATCACCTATCGTATACTTTTCATGTAGATGTTCATAAAATGTCAGATTAAAGTTGAGCGTTATTATATCAAAAACAGAGAAAACTGACGAAAAGTGACTTTTTCAGCAAAATATATCATTAACTCAGTGTTCTCTAAACTGTGGGGCGGGCCCACGGGGGGGCATGGGATCTGTCCTGGGTGTTTTTCTTTTAATCTTCAGGTTAGAACATGTAGCAGGTGGAACTAATAGCGTCGGTGCACCCTGGACTCATTTTAAGGACGTACAACAAACAGATCTACTGTCATGGTGATCTGTCATTAGACTAGACACAGAGTTTAGGTTTGGAGAATGGACAAGGATTGGACTGGAAAAGAAATATGTGACATGTTTCTGTTTTTGCACATTTTGTTCAGTTTGTACTTTAATGTTCTGAGATGTGCAATGGAGACAGGCTCATTGCAGCCACTGACATTGTTAATATGTTCATCTTGGTTTCCAAAATGTGTTTGTTGTTCTAAAAAATGTACCGTTGTTGTTGTAGTTGTAAAATAATTGCACGTTTCCTATTTTAATTTGGAAAAATAATGTCTCAGGGAGCGGTCTGGTTGAGTTTATTTGTACTGTTCAAGCAAAAATCTGAGTTAGTTTTAATCTGAACAACTAATTACACAAGGAAAGGTATCGTTGCAATATTGATTGTGTGTTTCATTGATTCTTTTAATAGAGGTTATAATTGCACCAATGTTACAGTGTTGTTGGGGTTGAGGGGGGCCTGGAGATCTTTCGTGCTCCAAAGGGGAGGAGGAGGGAAGAACCACTGCATTAACTGAACAGAAAATATGCATTTAAATCCACTGTTATTTATTAAACTCCATTGGTTTTACTGGTGAATCAGTGTTGTAGAAGATGACGGTGTTTCCATGGTAACTACGGAGCCTCTGAAGGTCCAAATGGGTCATATCTGATGACCATGAAAAGATGACAAACTGCATTTTATTTCAATTATTTACATGTACTGATAGGGTAAGTGGTTCAGAAGTTATTAAACATTTTATATCAGGAGATGATCATGGTCGCACCTTTGGGTCTTTATGGGTTAGTGCTTCCTTAATGAGCAGGGTCGACCTTGTACACTCAACAGAACCCCACAGCTGTATCCTCAGACTCTACATCAATCATCATTTTAACCACAATCACATCTGACAACGATCACACAAGGAATTTGGCTTCTTCTGTGAAAGAACATAATTGTGTGAAATAGGCCTGGCTTGTTTTTTATACAGAAAAGGACCTAAATCTCCTTTTGGTTCTATCTATGGGTTAAAGAGCATAATGATGACTTTGTAGGCATTTCATTCATTTTATAGATATTTTAATGGCCAAAAAAAAACCCAGAGATGAAACCTCTTAAATATGCCAGGTTTTCTAATAATTTTAGCCACCGCTGTATGGAGAACATAATAATGTAAACAATTAAAGCACATAATTAAGTAAATAATAAAGAAAAATGAGGGTTCATTTGTTTATTTCATTGGTGTATGAGTGTGTGCATGAATGGGTGAATGTGAAGCTTTGTAAAGCACTTTGGGCATGAAGGTGTAGAAAAAACGCTATATAAGTGCAGTCCATTTACCATTTTAGAGCAAACTCTGTTAAGCTTTATTTACATGTAGTTATTAAGAATTAGGTATGCTTAATGTTAACACAGTTCAGAATTCATCTATTCATTTCCAGAGGTTACACAGAAGTATTCTGATATTACATTTCCACATAGAGGAAATGACTCTGGCTTATTACAAGACATGTCTGTTCTCCATGTGTTATCCTTTGTCAATACAAGGTTTTTACACTGGAAAAAATCCAAATCTTACCAAGTGTATTTTTTTTTTTTCATTTCTAGTCAAAATATCTCATCACACTTAAAATAAGACATAATCACCTAAAGAGTAACTTTTCAGTGAGATAAAATAACTTATTTTTAAACAATAGATCTGGAAAATCTTATTTCAAGAAATCTTACTGAGATAATTTTCACTTGTTCCACTGACATATTTTTTTTGCTTGAATTAAGCAAAAACAAATCTTGAAATGTGATTTTCAAGATCTATTGTCTAAAAATAAGTTCTTTGTGTTTCACTTAAAAGTTACTCTTTAGGTGATTATGTCTTGTTTTAAGTGTAATGAGATATTTTAACTAAAATAAGGTAAGATTTAGATTTTTTTCCAGTGTTACTTTGTGTTTTATACACAGTCATGTTCAGGTATTGACATAAACAGTGGTGTGAAACACTTTTTCTAAAACTACTTAAAGTTCAAAAACAGCGCTTAGCTTTCAGATGCTACTAATCCTAAATCGCTTCGAGAAACAAACCAAAAAAAATAAAAAATTCAACATATATGCAGTCTTTGATAACATGTGTCTTAATATATTGAAAGTGCTAGGTTTGTTCTTCCAGTGAACTATCCGCTCTGCACGCACACATGAATACACACTGAGCTTCGCTATAAATTCCTGTCTGAGCCCTCTGTAGGGTTTATTTTGCGAGACAACGTGTGCTTGGGAAAAAAAAAAAAAAAAAAGAAAGGGAGGGGGGAAAAAAAGCAGAGCTGAGCAAACCTGGACCAGTTCAGACCAGTCTGGCTGAGGTCTCCTGCTTTCATTTCATTGTTTCAAGCTCACTTCAATCTGAGTCCAGAGTAAACTAGTATAGTTTGAGGATCTTCCCAAGGACAAACTAAATATAGAAAGCATTGTGTTAATCTACAGAAAGCACATACACTCGGTCACATTGTGCAACATTTCAGTGAGAGTTTAAGTAATTACTGCTCTGTGCTCCCTCCACTGATATCTCCAGTATATTGCAGGTGTACATTAACTTGCTATCTCTATTTAGGAATATCTCGTCCTGCTGACTGAGCCGTTTTATTATTTTCTTTCTTTTGTTAATGTCTGTCTGATCCCTTTGCTGTTCCGTCTGTAATAGATTCACTCCTCGCTGTTCCTTTTTCTCTGTCTATATCTTTTCTTTCTGTCTAAATGAGAATGTGTGGCCTAATTTTCCCTCGCAGACAAAGGGGAGACTGTTGGAAGTAAAAAGCCTCCCCTCTTTCTGTCTCTAACCCTTTACTGACGTGAATGGACACTAATTAGTGCAACACATCAGTCCAGGAATTGTAGTTTTTCCACTTCAATAGACACAACTAGGAGTTTCGCAATGAATGAAAGAAAATATCGGCGATTTTGTTTTTAGATTTTGACCGTCTCTGTCGCGTTCTCTTTTCTACTTCATGTTTTCGTAGTTAAGTCGACTTCGTGAGTTCTTCTCCTGACTTTTCACTCTCTGAACCTTGTTCTCACTCCAACCTCCACATCCACCTCCTTATGTGAGAAAGAAACAACAGTCACGTGTTACGTAAGAATGCTGTTCTCTGTGAGTGGAATATCAAACATGCCGTACTCCAGTTCTGTCATCCTTCACAGGCTTTGGAAAGAAGCAGAGTGGAGTAGACTGAGTCCATAACCAGGAGGTCGATGGACTGAAGCCTTCATCTGCTATAATGTACATGTGGAGCGGAAATCTGAACCGCAACGTGAATAAAACTACCTGCGTGCACACATGGAAAACAATAATTCTTGAATTATTCACTGCCTGGCCCAAAAGAGTCACACACACACAATGTTTGGAACACCCTCAGCTTTGATTATGGGTTGCATTTACCACGGGATTGATTATGCTACACCATGCTTCTGGGTCCGATCAAGCAAAAGTGAACACCAATATGAAAAAAGTAAATTTGAAGACATCATTTATCAAGTGGGCTTATTTTTTTTTTATCAAAAGATCTCTGTTTTATGGAACTGTTATCCTTTTTAAAATACCATTCGTAGAAAAAAAGTTACAACCGATTTTATCGATTGTACTTTTTACACCATAGCCGTGGCTCGTATTTGATGCTAAAATTCTATCTAAAAAATGTGAAATTTTAGTCAGTCTGTTGATTATATAGATGACTGTTAAGTTTCAAGTATTAGATTTTCATTATTTTTTATTAATTATTGATATTTATGAGTTTGAACAGTTGTGAGTTGCTTTAAAGGCCCTGTCCACATGTTCCCACAAAAATACCAATTTTTGATTTTCAAGTTACTTATAATTCAGATATTTGAGTGAAACTTTCAGAAAGTTATGATCTTTTGGTACATTTTGGGTGATGCATACAATAGTAAAGAGTCGTCCACATGTTACTATGGCAACCTGTCCATGTGTTACCACATTCTCATGTCAATAAAACAGAGACTCTTCCATATTTTACTCCAAAATTTATTTTCAGCATAGTTGAACATAATATCATAAAGGTTTTGTTCAACTTGATGTCTATTTCTGTTGAGAACATGTTTTGAATGTTTGCGTAAAGCTTAAAAGAATTGATGTCCACATGTTACTGAGCGGTAATTTGACATTTCTCACCTAAAGATTTCATCTCTGCAAATGTTGTTCTACATAATGTTAAAGTGCCGACTCAAATATGTATAACACATGCATATAAGTTACTCTGTTTACATGACAGAGACTGTTGAACATGAAATGTGTCCATATGTTACTGCTTGATCAGACCCTTTTGCAATGTCACATCTCATAACATTTATTTCCATCCAGAGTTGCATTCATTTTTCTCTAAAATCTTGTGTTGACGATGGGAGTGTCAGACCACTGTGTCAAATCTCCAATTTCACAACAAATTCTCAATGGGGTTCAGGTCTGGACTCTGTGGTGGCCAATGTTTCATGGCGCTTGAACCATTCTTTTGGAAGTCTGAAGAATCTCTAATGCTTCCTAACAAAATTAAAGATTGTTTTAAGAAATGAGAACTACTCAGTACTGTATCAGTTAGGGTTAAAGAACGTGTTGCAGTTTAAACCTAGTAATCACTGCAGTAATTATCCAGTGGAAGAATCTAAACTATTTACGTTTTGGCCATTGAGTGTAAAATACAAGGTTTTGTAAGCACTTTATTTTGCATGTTGTATAGTATATTGTTTAGTATATTGTTGTTTTAACCCATAAAAACACAAACTTCCAAAAGCATCTACTTATCTAAATTGCTAAATAATTTCTAAACCATTAACCCTATCAATACATGTAAATAATTGTTGTAAAATACAGTTTTTCATCTTTTCATGGTCATCAGATGTGACCCATTTGGACGTTCAGAGGCTCCGTAGTGAATGTGGAAACACCGTCATCTTCTACAACATTGATTCACCAGTAAAACCCATGGAGTTGAATCAATGACAGTGGATGGAGACACTGGGTTTATGTTCAGTTAATGAGAGATTTTACTGAAAAAGTCATGTTTTCTCTGTTTCTGATATAATAGCCTTTGAATTTACCCAGAGCTTTTATGAACATCTACATGATCAGTGAATTAAATATAGGAAAATACATGATTCACACTGAAAAAAATCAAAATAAAGGGAATACTATTACAATAAATGGTGATAAGTCACTTGAGAAAGATTGACTATAGAGAAAAATTAATTTGGGAATTTCCATAAAAGTAGCACTGGGCCTTTATGGGTTAAATGAACTAATACTTATTACATGATTACAAATTTAATCACATTCCTCAAGGAAAACGTAATCAAAACTTAGCAATTGACCTCTGAAACAACACTGTGCAGCATTTTAATTCTGAGAACATGCATCTGCACTGATTTCACATCCAATAGATCTTATTTTAGCTTTCCTTTCAAATTACATGAAACTGAGATGCAATTAGTGTCATATTTATACTCCGTGTCCTTATTTGTGCACATGTAGCTTGTCAGTTTTTCAAGCCAAGCAAACAGGTTCACCTTACTTAAATATTTACCTCATTTGTGTCTCCTGTTCATTTTCCCTTCCATTTAACAGGCAATTACCTCAGAGTGAAGCAGCTGCAGTGGTGATGAACACTGACCTTTGAGCTTACGCGTGTAAAATATAAACTCACTGTGCCTTTGTCATGGTCAGGAGCCTCCACAATGCACTGATCGCTTAAAATCACTGGTTATCTTCTGCTCTATAAAGTGTAACTAAACCACTGAGTTGTTAAAACATGAAATATGAGTCTTCAGCGCCCTCTAAAGGATTTTGATATTATTGCAGTTCTTCTGAGGTATGTCATTGATTTACATTTTTATCCAAAAATGGTTCTCGTGTAAAAGTTCTTTGTAAGTGTATCCAGACAGAACACTATTGTAACTTCTTATTTAACCAGGTGAAATCCTCAATGAATTAAAAATGTTTGTGCAAGGTGTCACCTGGTCAAGAGCAGCACAGACAATAATTACAATATAGACTAGAGAACACATGCAAAAGAATAAATATTTAGTAATATATTATTAAGGGAAACTACCAATAAGTTATATTTAAAAAAATTAATAAAAATAAACATTCTATAGTTTTAGAAGCAAAGATTTATTTTCTCAATCATTGATCTAAATAATGTTATTACCTGGTTCTGACTTTTAGGACAAAAATCTGTAGTATTTTGTGCCTCCTGACTGTATTACTTTTGGCTGTCACACATGCAAAATGTAGTTGAAGATTTAAAGTATTTCTCTGTTCTCTCATACACACATTTTATGTTATGGCGTTTCACGACCTCCTTGGAATTGATGAAGCTCTGTACATCTGCAGGGAAGGTTAACACAAACACATTGTTAATTCCCCAAAAGAGTTTTTTTTAAGTCTTAATTTAAAAGTGTCATCAAACAGGGCTTGAAGTTATTGTTTCAATTCTATTAATGAAAATTTTTGTCATGATTTTATTGGATATTGCCCCTAAATGTAAAATTATTACACATAACTCACAATTATAGGGGAAAGAAAGCAGAAATAGTTTGATGAATAAAAAATAAAGTAAATAAGCTAGTAAATGACTAATCAAACGTTTCCAAAAGACAACAAAAAATTTAAATGAGATATTTTTTCTTTTTTTCTTATTGAAAGACAACAAACAAACAAACAATCATGGCATTTATGTCACTATGTCACCATTCCCATAAAGGCACAAGTACATAGGAATTAAGAATGAAAATTGGAGAAAAACAACAACAACAACAAAAAAACAAAAACAGGGGCTCATCTTAAGATGTAAACAGAAATTAAAGACAATACAGAAAGGGCTTTTTATCTTTTAAATATTGTAGAGATTTGTACAGAATATCAAACTCATTAAACCAGTGATTTATACATGGATCAATTTTAAAGTATCTACATTTGTGGATGAAAAAAAAATTCTAAATACGATTAAAATGTTTGACATAAAAGTTGAATTCTCTTATTTTAATTTAATAGCCTCCCAATTTAAAGGTGGCATTTCCACCCTCTTGGAGCTAAGCCAGCTCCATAACTCATTCAAAAAGGACTGTCCTGGATTGCACAGAAAAAAAAAAAAAAAATGCTCCAAATTTTCTGTTTGTCACTTTCACAGAACCCACAGATGTTCACTTCAAAGTTAAATCTCATTCTTAGAAATTCATTGGTTGGATAAATCTCATTTATTATTTTTGAAATGGACCTGTTTCATTTTAGGAGGGTGGGGGAATGATAAATAAAGCTGTCTTATTATTTTAACCTCCTCAGAGTTCCTTTTGACAGCACTAGGAAAGAGAATTCCCATCAGAATATTTTATAGTTTTGTTTGTGCAGTTACCTATAAGAAGCTGCCTCATCTCTGGTGATTTCTTAGAATACAAAAGATTTTCTTTCCTTTTCTTTCTTTTTTTATAATTAGATTTTTCAAGAAGGTATTGTACAGAAAAAAAAGTAAATCAACAAGAACATTTAAAGAGGGCTGTACATAATCAATAAATTGCAATAACAATATACAGGGAAATGCAGTCTCCTACAGAAAAGAGAATATATGAATAAAACCAAAAAAAAAATAAATAAATAAAATATTTACATGTCTAAATGAGATATCTGTCCTCCATTTCTCCCATATTTTATCCAATCTACCAGTTTGGAATCTGTTGTAAAATGTGATTCACTCCATCTCAAAGACTGTGTAAACAATTTGGTGCCAGTCTTCCAGGGTTGGGGCATTTAAATTGAACCTTTTTTATTTTTTAGTAATAGCTTTCTGAGCATCAACATTCCAAACATTTAGTGTCTTTATATATGTCCAATGAATAAATACAACCAAAAAGCAACTCATCTTAGTTGAAAATTGTCTGCACGCTTAAGATTTTCCTAAACTCTAAATTAATTAAATTCCAAAAGTTTGTAATCTGAGGGCCTGACCAGAATAGGTGGAAATGTTTTACTGCTTGAGTTCCACAGTTTCTTCAACAGCTGGAAGAACTTAAAAAATGTTCACTTTGTGTTGGAGTAACAAAAAACTTACACAAAAGATTTTCTTCTACCATCGCTATAATTTAAATAAGATGTTTTCTAAAAAAAAAAATAAAAAGTACTCGGCGCATGTTTAATACGTAAGCACGCATTCATACGTCATCTACCCGGAAGTGCTGAACTAAGAGGAGGGACTGTGGAACCACAACAGAGCGCCTACACCATAGCCTACACCACTGACAGCTTTGTGTTGTGCTCCTGAACCTTCCATTTATCTGTCATTTAAATTATTTGTGACTACCACCTAGGGACATGTCACGGAAACCGAAAGAAGAATACTACCGGTTCTTTACCGTTACCGACCCACGAACCCACGAGAAAGGACACACGGAGTATAAAGTGACAGCCAGGGTTGGTTTGCTCTCTGTAGCTCTCTGTCTTTGATGTAATGTCAAAAAATAACAAGTGACGGTTTTGTTTCATTTGTTTTGTCTATGACCTGCCTCCACGTTCGCTCATTTCTGCCCACATTAATGCTTCATGTGTTCTTTATTTTATTCACTTGCGCTGTGATTGGCCTGATTCTTTGTATTGCCTCGTTCATAACACAATGAAATTACAACAGAAGAGCAGTCAAACAGTCAGAGGCCATGCAGCGGGTTTAGACAAATGGATAAATGCACAATGGCTCTTTTCTCATGAGGCAGTGGGTACTGAAGTGAAACAGAGAGAACTTGTGATTCAGTTCATGAGCTTCAACAGCCTCATGACCACATTAATGCTCAGTGGTTCAACCAGGCAGGCACAAAATCAAAGCACATCAGTTATTCACGGCCTGATCTGTTTTTTTTTTGTTGTTTTTTTTAACTGATTTTTTTTATTTGATATACACACATAAACACTAACCCAACAGTTACATTTGCTTCATGTTATTTTATAGTCTTTTCTACTTACCCCGCTCCAAGAAGGATGTTTTTGGTTCTGTTTGTTTGTTTGTTTGTTTAACACTGCCAGCAAAACTATTGGTTGAATTCATACCAAAGTTGGTTTATAGATTGACAGTGACCCAGAATAGTTCTCATTACATTTTAGGAATGGTAGGTCAAAATTCAGATTTATTATTATTTTTTTTTTTTACATTTTTAAAATCTTTTCTTCCCCATTTACTTATAATGGGTGAAATTTCAAATATCTGTAGCAGCAAAACTATTGGTTGAATTCATGACACATTTGGTTTATAGATCGCCACTGACCCAGAATAGATGTCACTTTATTTTTATTGTTGATTTGAATTTTGTGCAATACAAACATAAGGGACATTTGGGATACATTGACCATAAAAAAACCTTTGTGATTAACAATTGGTTTTAGTAATGTGATGTTGAAATGAAAATTGTCCCTTTCTCCCATTTATCATGACACTGCTCTTCTTGAGTCCTCAATCTATGGGTCAGAATCTCCATCTCAAATATTCCATTCACAATTTGTAGCCAGTCATTAGTTGTAGGTGGTTCTAATCTGCACCTTTTTTTTTTTTTTGGGTAATAGCATGTTTACAGGCTGCTAATAGTGTTTTAAACAACTATCTATCATTTTTAATTACATTATTACACATCACCAAACATGTTTTAGGGATTGCATAACCCAATACCTTAACAATTGTTGAATACACATGATCCCAAAATGATGCAAGTTTAGGACAGAACCAAAAGACATGTGCATGACTTACACTGATATCTCCACATTCTCTCCAACAAGGTTGAACTCTGGACACATATTTAACTGTAATTTTAGGAGTTATGAAAAATCGAATTATATTTTTCCAGCAATGTTCCCTCCATATTCTTGAAGAAGTGGTTGACTGTTGAATTCTCCAGATATTTACCCATTCCTCCTCTGAAACAGCTATTCCTAGTTCTTTTTCCCATTTCTGTTTCATGTCCAAAGTGTTACAGCCTCTTCAAAATCATATTTTCTGACTGAATGTCCTGTTCAATTGAATGATGCCAAATATCTCATTAATCTATGAAATCTTAAATTCTCTCTGGTTTGTAGTTTGTATCAAAGCGTCATCCAGAAGATGTTAAAGAGGTGGTTGTGTGGAGGAGGTTTTCTGAGTTGAAGAAGCTTCATGGAGAGTTGTCCTACACGCACAGGAACCTGTTCAGAAGACAGGAGGAGTTTCCAGGTTTTCCCCGTGCACAAGTCTTTGGTATGATGGTTTTTTTTTTTGGTTTTTTTTTAATTTAGTACTAGACAAATATTGTGACAGGGGTAACAAAAAAAAAAGATAAAACATTTGGCTAATTCATAGACTTCAAGGGATACAAGTTCATAGACAACAAGGATGTGTGCAAACAGAGGGCTATTTACAGGTGAGTTTTTGGGTGTGTATATGAATGATTATTACCTCTGCCACGGAGGTTATGTTTTCATTGGGGTTTGTCTGTCTGTCTGTCTGTTAGCAAGGTAACTAAAAAATTATGGACGGATTTTGATGAAATTTTCAGGAAATTATACTGGCACAAGGAACAAATGACTACATTTTGGTGGTGGTGGTGTGGGGGGCTGATCTGCCTTGGCAGAGGTTTGCGCTCTCCGAGTGCTTTTCTAGTTCATGATTATTTTGTGCGTTTTGGGCATATTCAAGTGGAGACAGAAGAGGGAATGAAAACAAAATTGACGGTCTAATAAGTAAGTATACAAAAATGAGAAAAGCAGTAAAGGGTTTTAAATAATAGTATAGAAAGAAGATTAAGGGGGGGAAAAAGAAAGGAAAAAGTAAAAAAACAGCAAATCAATAATACAAACAATATAAATGCAATAATAGTGACAGCCTTTTTGGGTTTTTTTTTTTGGATGATGTTTAAACAGTGCCATCTGATACGTACACATTCTCCTCTATAGCTATGAGGTGAATTACTCCATGACAGTGTTAGAGCGCTGTGTCATATGATGGTATGTATCATGTGACAATTGTGAAACATACATTGTTTAATATTATGCTCTTCATTTATTTCAGCATGTCACGAAGCCCACTCTTAATGGCATTTTTAGAAAGATGCTTTTCTTTCTTTTACAATACACAGATGCAGGAAATCTCCACACTTCATTAGAACGGTACCAGTGGGGAAAAGAGGATTAACAACATCCACTATTATTATTATGGAGTATTATTATTTTAGATTTCTTTAAATAATTGCCACTACTCCTGGACAGGTCTAAATACAGGACACAGGTACAGTGCTTTTGCAAAGCAGTGAGCGAAGTGAGCCTTAGTATTAAAACAAGTAAAGATGTAAGTGTTTATTAAAGCTTTCCATTTCCAAATGAGGAGCTTATACCCAAAGAGGGATGACCTGCTGCATAAACTTTGTACTAATGAGTAGTAATCCATTCAGACATGAGAAAGTATATTCATGAATACATATAAAACCATATAATTCAAAATATAATATATTTCATGAGGTCATTTTATATTAACATTTGACTGAGTTTGAAGAAAAGCATGTTTTATTCTATTTGGATCTGAAAGGACTTTCATGTAGATATGAGATTTTGATCATATTCCACAGTCGTATCAGGTCATAAGTCATAAGTTGTAGTGATGATGAGTGAAGTAATCTTTGGTAGAGTTGTTTCTGTTTCGGTCATTGCTACTGAGGATCTGATTACTCAAGTTCACCCAATATTAGAACAGTTTTGTTATCACTGTTTTGACATTTCCCCTCAGCCCTTGCAACATGGTATTTTCCAAAAAATAACTGCCAAAGCGACTTCCTAAATCCTCACCAGCACTGCAAAGTAAAGCCCCAAATCCATCACAGATCTTGTAAAAACACACCTCTTCAATTTTGGAAAATTCTTGCTGTATTTTGTTTCTGTCTGTGTTTGTTTTAGGCAGGTTCGATGAGGCTGTGATTGAGGAGAGGAGAAAGGCTTCAGAGGTGATGCTGTTGTTTAGTACTACCATACCTGCTCTGTACAATAGCCCTCAGCTCAAGGAATTCTTCAGGGTAAGACACAGATATTTGTCATATATATGCACACAGGAAGAGAACCAGAATCTAGAGCAGGAGTGTCAAAGTCATTTTAGCTCATGGGCCACATTCAGCCCAATATGATTTCAAGTGGGCCAAACCAGTCAAATAATAACAGTGAAAAAGTAAAATTATATGATGAAAATGTTTACATCTACAAACTATGCTTTAAAAAATGTGAATAATATAAATAACCTGAAATTTCTAAAGACAAATAAGTGCAATTTTAACCTCAGTTTATCATTTACACATGTACATTACAATTTACAGATCACAGTGGATCTACAAATACGCAAAACGTTTAGTAACAGGCAGAATATTGATCAAATTCCATTCACTTCTCTTAAGACATTTCAGGATGTTCATATTTGTTCAGGTTATTCACGTTTTTTGTGAAAGGATAGTTGGTAAATGTAATCATTTTCATGTACTTTTTTACACTAAAACAATGAGAAACATTTGAAGTTGTCATTATTCATAGATTACTATGATTTTAAAAAAAAATTAAATGATGTATTTTACTGGTTCGATCCACTTGAGATCATATTGGTCTGTATGTAGAACCTGAAGTAAAATGATTTTAGCATCCTTGATAGTTTTTTTTTCCTTTATAAGTGATACAGTTAACAAGACATAGTGGAAAGAAAAAAAAACAACAATGACACCGTCATATTATAAAAAAAAGATAATAAAGGTAAAGAGCAACTAAACAATACAGATTGATTAGGGGCGATAGGGAAGAGGGGAAGGGGGAAAGTGAGAGAAAAAATAATAATTATAATAATGATAATGATAGTAACAACAACACATCCTTGATTTTTAATATCTTCAGTGTAAGTTTTGCATTTCATAAAGTCTTCCCACTGGCCAGATTGGACCCTCCAGCGGGCCAGTTTTGGCCCACGGGCCATATGTTTAACCCCCTGATCTAGTAGAAATCTTCCTGTTTGCTCTTCTTAGCTGTCTTTCTCTTCCTCCTTTCTTTTTCACTGCTTTTCGTCAGGGTGGTGAGGTCACACGGCCTTTAGATCCCACTCCACTGTCGGCCTCTGGTCCACTGCCTCCTCCTCTCATCCCCCTCCCCAAGCGGCGGGCCTCAGACTGCGAGCCTGCAGAGGAGGAGGAAGGCTGGGAAGCTCCCACCTTACCCCAGGACCTGGGCACCAACCTGGGCTTAGAAGTAGGCGAACCGGAGGTGGCGGCTGAGGCCTACAGCGAGGTGGGAGACTCTCCGGTAGAGAAAGAAGGGGATGAGTTTAGTGATACAGAACAGGACGACATAGGTAAAAAAAATAAAAGATAGAAATGTGTTGCTTCTTGTTAGTTGGTTTCTTTTACATTTGTGTCCACAATTTTGCTTCTAGTTTCATTACCATCTCCAGTCAGAGTCCAACCGTCACAAGAGTCTCAAGAAGAGTTTGATTCACTGTTCGACTGTGTGGCAGAAGAAAACATTCCCTCCCTGAAGGAGGACGGTCCACCTCCGCTGTCTGATAATGACTTGGCTGTTTTTGATCCATGCTATAAAAAAGGTGAAAAGAATGTGTGTGTTTAGACAATAGCGCTGCATTTTCCTCACATATCAGTTTTATTTCATTTCAGTTACATTACACTAAGGTAGTGTGGCCGAGCGGTCTAAGGCGCTGGATTAAGGCTCCAGTCTCTTCGGGGGCGTGGGTTCGAATCCCACCACTGCCAGGTGATATTTTCACCAGGAGTTAATCTAGGAAAATTGTATACGCAGGGTTCCAGCTTGGATAGTCTTGAATTCATAAATCTGCATTTAATACCTTAAAATAGTCTTTAAAAGGAATTAAATTCCATATGGCAGGTCTTCACTTATGTTGCTATAAATCTGTTTTAATGTGTCTGGGAAATATCCAAGCTGTAAAGAAAGTTATGTTATTATACTTGGTTCCACCTGTTCCAACCCAACAATTTATATTGAAATTAGGAACCAATTATTGCTAACTTTGCAGCCCCGATGAGAAATGTCTTGGAACGGTGGGAATAAAAGTACTGGAGTGAATAAATACATTTTCCTAAATTCTAGCAGTCATGAATTTTAGCCTGTATGGCCGTGAAATGGGCTGTGAAATTCTGTTCTAACTAGTCTCAAAAAGTCTTAACTTTAACTTGTAGAAACCTGTAGGAACCCTGATACTAATCAATGACCTGTCCAGCACCATTTCTGTTTTTCAGATTTCTATTTCTATACATTCTGACATACCCAAAATTCCTTAGATTTACCAATCATGTTATCAGTGTCTGTACACTTATTTAGATAATGTACAGAAAGACTGATTTAGTAAAAAATATTTTATTTATTTTTTTATTTATATGATGCACACAAGGAACTGTATGTTTTTAGGAAGCAAGGTCCTAGTGTATCGTAATGCAAATATGTACAAGAAATATATACCAAAAAAGAATATATGCAGGAAAAAGTGGATGGACTCAATATTTAGTGGTGAGTTAGGCTATATAACCATCATAAATATTACATGTATAAGGCTTATCTGTTGATTTTTTTTTTAGTATTATGAGGAACCTAGAGATCACACTATGTAAAGTTTGTTCTAAGTAATAAATGAAATATAATTTGAATGTCAAAAAGTCATGAAAAACAGAGGTATATTGGTCCTGTTAGTAATACGGTGTGCTTTACTTTTCATTACAGAAGGGTCCGATTCCTCCAGCGACCACACTGACTTGTTCTCACTGCCGACAGTTGGTATAGACGGAGGAGATGCCGGTTACTTGGACCAAGCCACTGCTGAGCTTAAAGCTGCAATGGAGAAGGAGAAGGAGGGAGAATTTAGTTCTGCTATTGCCCGATACAGGACAGCAGTGGATATACTGATCACTGGAGTACAAGGTAAGAAATATATGAAGAGATGGAGGAGAATGGAAATAAAAGATCATATGAGTCTGGAAATACTTCATTTCACTAATCAATAGTGCATCCAGATGTTGGGTGATAATTGTGCCTATGATTTTGCCTTTTATTTACACCGATAATTCCATTAATAGTTGTAACTGGTACACGCAATTTCACTGGAATTCATTTCCCAACACAGTCAGGATGGTCTGTAAATTCTTATCTTCTCATGTGACATTTCAGCCAATTATGGCGGATTATCGTGATGAATTTGACCTGAGCACTTTCATTTTAAAAAAGTCTTAAATAAATAGAAATGTCAAGCATTATACAGTACAGTACTTACAGGCCAGTGTTCTTATTGTAGAGTATATGCATTTTAAAACCACGTACTATGGAAGAATTATCAGTGAAGAGTAAACACAAGAAAAATGTCAGTAAAAGCAATGTTTTGTTTACAATCTTGTGTGAGACCAGCCGGCCCTGTAATGTTTTCATGATTCATTTTACTGTAGTATGCTCAGTCGTGTCCATTTTTATGTGTAGCAGGGGGTTGGTTGCTATAGTGACAAACCATAAAGTCAGTTCATCGAGCTGAATAAAAGAGAGCACTAGCACAAATAATACTGAGCAGCTTATTGATCATATTTTCTTTGCACTCCACGTCCTCGTGTTCTGTTTCACCAGTAAATGCACTGTACATAGCTACATAGATAATGCACACATGTACACACACACGGCATGTCAGCATGTGATCATCATAGAATCAACACTAGTCCTTTGTGCTACTGTTTACTGTCCTGTTTGAGCAACAGCAGACTGTGTGTCATTCCATTATAAATGTGTTGTGACTAATGGGTTATGTATTAGTTCAGTCTGTTCTTGTGTTAGTAGTTTGGTCTGCGTCGGTAGTGTGGCCGAGCGGTCTAAGGCGCTGGATTAAGGCTCCAGTCTCTTCGGGGGCGTGGGTTCGAATCCCACCACTGCCAGTAGCTTCTTTTCAGCTCGATTTGTGCTTTCTCAAGATGCAGATGTTCATGTGGTTTAAGTTTAGAGATCTGAAAGGCTCAAGCTCAGTTCTAAATTAACTTTACGTTGAGTAGGGCTGCACGATATTGGCAAAACTTGCAGTATGGGTGCACAGCATTGCTATAACGATAATATTGCGATATTTCTCGTTCACGTAAAGAAATGCCAATTTCATCTACTAAGAAAAATGTTCCTTAACAATGTTAAAATTAGCCAATTGTTTGTATGCTGACTTAATTATTTGTAATTTAAGACAAAATACTGTACTACTACAATCACTTACACAATTCTGTCCAAGAACCTGGTGATGCTGCTACCACAGACCTTCAGACACAAACACAGTCAAATATTTTGTCATTTTATTCCCATATAACAAAGTGTAAATCGCATGGATGTATTTCATAATAACAAAAGTGCCAGAGTACCGCCATGTAAGAGCTTTAACAGAACACTATTCCGTTGCTTTCCTGGATTGGTAAATACTGCATATAAAAATAAAATCTTTAAATTTAAGTGTTCAGGCGTTGCCCAAAGTTGTGCTCTGAAAATATTCACATCTTTTCAACATTAATAACATGTAAACTTGCATTCAACCAGCAGCAGTAGCATTACTTCAGTTTTTTTGCCAGAAAAACTCGTATGTTAGAGTGGTAGAGAAAACCATTCTGGTACCCCATGGTGTGTAAAACAGAAAATTAATGAAAAAAAAGAAAATAAATGATTTCATGTCTTTGCAGTATGAATATTGCACACTCCGTTATTGCGATAACCATATTTTTTAGATATATTGTGCAGCCCTAATGTAGAGCTAATCAACTGACAAATATCAGTTCTTCCCATTCAAAGGCACTGGTTCTAGTGTCCTTAGGCATCCCACCAATGCCAAGAAAACTCAGTTTATCCTAAATGTACAGCATTTTGGGAGTTCACAGGTATTAGGACATTATTCTTTTATAGGTAGCACATTGGTGTTAAAGTGTAATCCAGTCTGTAAATGCATCTGGTTACTGATCAGATGCACAGATATAGATATACACAGTCGGGGAAAAAATGATTATAACATCAAAAGTCATCAAAAACAATGGTTGTGCAATCAAGTACTAACTCCTGTGTGTATCATGTGACTAAAACAGACAGAAAAGAAAACATGGAATGAATAAAAGCA
>JAPQRP010000012.1:12339947-12358036 GCA_037367295.1 Apogon hyalosoma | reverse complement strand
ACCAGTAAAACCCATGGAGTTGGATCAATGACAGTGGATGGAGACACTGGGTTTATGTTCAGTTAATGATAGATTTTCCTGAAAAAGTCACGTTTTCTTCCATTTTCTCCGTTTTTGATATAATAACTGTCAACTTTATTCTGAGCTTTAATGAACGTCTACATGATCAGTGAATTAAATATAGGGAAATACATGATTTACTCTGAAAAAGCTCAAACTAAAGATGATAATTTTTCAATAAACTTACTTAAGCAAGGTTTAATATGGAGAAAGCTGAATTTGGGAACTGCCACAAAAGTACCACTGGGTCTTTATGGGTTAAAGAAAAAAGAAAGCATGTGCACATAAGGGGTTTAAAGAACATCCTATTTCCTCTATGAATAAAAGAGACATTACAGCTGTGCACTAGTTACATTTTAAAGTGTTAATCAGTCTTGAAGTTGTCTGTAATTTCTTTGCTGATAATCTTCTAATGGAAGAACAGCTTGTATATAAACCTGTAATACTGGTGTTACTAGCACCACATGTTAACCAACTAACCTAACCACAATGTCTATAATAATTTCCATGGTTTGTAATGAGTAATGTGATGTTTTTCTTCTGGTATGAGAGGAGAGTGATGGCTTGGAAAATAGGCACGAATAATGATTGAACCTGCAATATTAGCGCTCCACTATGACCAGCTCAGAGCTAAAACAAGAAGAAAATTCAGTGGTTTCTGCATTGTGTTCCTCTAATTAGAAACTGTATATGGGCAACTCCTCCTTATCATATAAATATAAGTTAAATGCTACTGAAGGGTGAGGTTTTACAACAGCACATTATTTGTTAATACAGATATTGATTCCACATGAACTTTTTCTTTTTATTTCTACTTCTTTTTGTCAAAATATTTAAAGTATCATTAGCCCTCAAAGCATTAAACAGCTGCCGGCGACCCAAAGCACCTACTGATATAAAATATTAAATAACTAGAACCACTTTCAGGTAGAATACAATGTCTCAGCATCAGATATGACCCATCTGGATGTTCAGAGGCTCTGTAATGAACCTGAAAACACCATCATCTTCTGCAACATTTATTTACCAATAAAGCCCACATAGTTTGACAAAGACACTTTAGTCTCAGGTTTGATATAATAGCCTTTGAATTTGCTTTGAGCTGTTATGAACATGTACGTGGTTGGTAAATGAAAAAACAGGAAAATACCTGCTTTTCACTGAAAGATGCAAAATGTAGAGAATAAGTTTATAGTAAATGTCGATAAATCACTTAAGAAAGGTTAAATATAGAGGAAAAAACTCATTTGGAAGTCATTGCTAAAATAGTTCTCGGTCATTAAGTGTTGATAATGTTTTAGCGAGATCACTTTCCTATTGAATCTTCACCAGAGCGAGCCTCACGTTCTATAAAACACACTTACAATACATTGTTTATCTGATTACATGCAGATTCAGTTTATTTTTTAATTATAATTTGTATGACAAGCTGTAGGTTTTTGTACATAAGGACGCAATATGAGGCGTGCTTGTGCAGTGGTTTAGGTCTTTAAGGATAAACATAGTGCTTAACACAATTTTAACATTTCATGATTTACTTATGTGTATAAATTAGAGCTAGAACGAGATATCGATTTTTTTCAACGTCGGCCATCAACCTTAATTTTTTTTTGAAAGCCAATATTTGACCAGTAGTAAAAATGTTATAAGATATTTGATCAGGCATCTGTGTGGGCAGCACTTGAAGTTCAATATATGTTAAAATAGTACTATGTTTACATGTGTTAATAATTTCATTTATATTGCTGCATAAAAATCTTAATTATCTGTGTGTTTCAATTGTATTTTATGTTCAATATGCTTAAAAAAAAATTGGCCTCAAAAATCGGCTGTAGATATCGGCCTTAGAAAAACCCATATCGTTCGACCTCTAGCTTAAATGCACGGGAAAGATTTAATTTTATTGCTGTTTGAATGAATTTGAATTTATGGCGTTTTATCACCTAATCTTTTTCTGAATGAACAGTACGGTCATTTTTAGTTAGACTTGAAGATAGTCTAAGTGTAGGGATTCATTTAGCATTGTCACAGGTATTTACTTTTACTCAAAAGGCTGTTGGCCCGTACGGGGATCGAACCCGCGACCTTGGCGTTATTAGCACCACGCTCTAACCAACTGAGCTAACCGGCCATGAAACTAGAAAATTGTAGTTCATCACAATCACAATTTAGAATCTGTTTATTTGTAATTCTGTTTATTATAAACACAGGCTATAGGCAACTAAAGTATGATATTTTACAGCTGGTCAAACAATGTTATTAACTGTGATACGATGTAGTAGGCAAAATACTACACCTGCTCACTTTGTGTCCTGTTTCCACATTCCCACTGTGTAGTTCAACCGCTGTGTGACCTCCCAGATGATTAAATGGTTCAGTAACTTCAGAGAGTTCTTCTACATCCAGATGGAGCGCTTTGCACGACAGGCAGTCCGTGAGGCTCTCACACGGTTGGTTTGGGTTGGCACCGACTCATGTTTAACTAATTTGCTGTAAAACTTCCACCGTCTGACTAGATTTACTCGGAGCTTAAGGGCACATACATTATAGGCTACATCAGCTCACACAGTAAATGTTGATCTGCACATTTGGATAATTAAAATTACATTTTGACGCTGGCATTCTCATTTGTTTGTTTAGCAATGACTAACTTGAAGGTGATTAATATAAAAAAATAAATGTAATGTAAATGTTGATAAGCATTGTTCAGCATGCATTTGGCAGGAAGTGGACTGAAATCATTGTTGTTGGTTTTTGACCCAGGGATGGTGCGGCTCGTGTGGGCAGAGAGAATCAGCTGCGGGTTGGCCGTGACACGGAGCTCTATCGCATCCTAAACATGCACTACAATAAAAGTAACATCTACCAGGTAAGGACTGAATATGGAACATGAACATGAGTGAGTGTTTCAGAGCCTCCCAGCGCCCTTTGAACAGTAAAAGAATCCCTTTTCTTTTAATCAGCCTTGCGTCGGGTTGGCTGAAGGCCTTCTTAACATTACTACTCTTTACATTTATTATAGAAAGCAGTGTTTTGTGTGTGAAGCAATTAAGGCTACATGAAGGTTGAGTCAGAACAGGTCAGGACTATAGGCTAAATAGTCTCTCTGATGACATGGCCTTGACTACTTTGCAAAATGAGAGATGATTATTCTTCATAGGCTATTCATTTCCAGATTAATATTTTTCTTATATAATTCTGCTGCAAATGGTCCATATTTGTACTGTCAACAGTTCTAAGTAGCCTACGTACAGTAGTGGAAGACTAATTTATCAATATGTATTTTATTTTTCTCAGCAGGCCTATAGTTTCTTTTTATTGACTGTTGTCAGAGGTGTCTAGTAGTAGTAGTAGATATGGCAAAGTTTCTACTTCAATCACAACTATTTTTGAAGGTATCAACATGTTGGTGTCTGTCAAAAGTCACATGGCCCGTACGGGGATCGAACCCGCGACCTTGGCGTTATTAGCACCACGCTCTAACCAACTGAGCTAACCGGCCTATTTTATGTTTCCTTCTGGAGGGCTACAACTGCCAATCCTACTGTGCCATCATGTGGAAATTTTGTTTCTGTAGGCTATGTTCAGACTGCAGGCAAATGTGGCCCAAATTAGATTTATTTTTGCCCATATGTGACCTGTATCCAGTCTGTTAAAGACAGATTGAACAGCACAAATCAAACCCAGGCCACTTTCATATGTGGCCCCAAATCCAATATGTATCTGATATTTTGCAATGCGACTTCAGTCTGAACGGCCAGGTCGCATTTATCCGACTTTTAGGTCATTGAAATGTGACAAACGTCACAATTCTGCGTCCCAGGAAGAGAAGCAGTGGGAAAAACATACTTCTATAAAGACAGTGCGTGTCTTCATGGTCACATATTATGTCAGGACCTCTTTTGTGCATGTGGGTCACTGCAGGGTCGCATTCAGTTCATACTCAAAACTGATAGAAGTCGCATTTAATGTGGAATATGAAGGAGCACATAAAAAAATCGGATTTCTCCAAAAAAAATCTGAATTGTGCATTAAGACCTGCTGTCTGAACGTAGCCTTAGTGTGATTTTTTTTTCCCCACTTTGTTGCTCATTAAACTAATATTAACTCTGATCTTCACATAAACTGCTTAAAAAAACAACCTACCATAATTATTTATACAGAGAATCAGAATCAGCTTTATTGGCCAAGTACGTGAACATACAAGGGATTTGGCTTCGTTTTTTCTTTCCTCACGTTTCAACATCAACCTAAAACAACATGAACCCAATCACACTTGAACATAGACCTAACAGAGACAAACATTCGACTAGAGACAAGGACAACAATGGGATGAGATTTACGATGGATTTATATTGTAATATGTACAGAGTGCAAAGTGGAGTTTTATACAGTGAGTGGATACGTACAGGGATCTGCTTTATTAAAAATACATGTTTATGTATATATTATTGTAGTGCAAATTAATCAGAGGTTCGAATCTACTCTACACTTTATAAAGTCAATAGGCTAAGTTTAGCTTGTGCGAATTTACAAGACAGCACCAGCGATGTGGAACGTACTAATCAAAGACCAAGTGTCTCAAAATCTTTCTGGCCCATACAGTGATTGAACCTTGGCATTATTAGCACCATGCTCTTACCAAATGAGATAATCAGCTGATTATGTAATAATTTCTGGAGGGTTCAAATCCACCAATCATGCAACATCACCGTGCAGCCTTTTTTTTTTTTTCTTTGTTTGATTTTTTTTCCCCCCAGTTTTGCTAGTCAGTATAATAAAACTAACCTTCATTTTCCACGTGTACATTATGGTAGTTTTGTTAGACCATATTTCTGAAGGTGTTTAGTTTAGTTAAGCTCAGTTTAGTTTTGACACAACATAGAGGAAAAAAAAAACAAAACAAAACAACCCCCCCCCAAAAAAAAACAAAACTATTATGCCTGATATTTAAGGTTCCAGTGGTCCAAATGAGAATTAAACCCACAACTTTAGCATTATTAGCACCATTTTCTAACCAACAGAGCTAACCAGCCAATGTCATATGCAAGACATGCTCCAATTCCATTTTCAGAGCTACCCTATGCTATGTCTTTTTCCAGTTCTGTTAAATTAACTTGTATTTGCTTGGTTTCACATTATCGACAAAGAGGATAAAAAAACTCATAACTGGGTCTCAGCATGTTAAATAACAAGGGATGGCTCCTTCCAAGGTCACATATCATGGAAGCCACTCTTTTTTTTTTTTTTTTTGCTTCAACATTGAGCTGATACAGTAGACCCCATTCAAAAGGCAGCTGAAAACCTTTTTATTTTAGCAAACTGCAAGTCAGAGTGGTGCATGGTTCACATCTGATCATTTTTACGCTGTTTCATTGATTTTATGTTACTTGGATATTTTATTGCTATGTAAAGTTTATTCTTCCAAAGCACTCTGGGGTATTTATTTTATAATTTAATGTTTCTTACTTACTTTAGAAATAAATCCTTGATTTCTTAATGATGCAGAAATGGCAGGAACATTGAGTTATGCACAAATTAGCTCTGATAGTTTGTCATTTTCACGATGTAGGGTCCCCAGAAAAATAGATGAAGACTTTGATAAGCTATAGAATTTTATTGTTTTATTTCCTGTAACTAACTGAAAGTGAATTAGGTGCTGGGTTATTCTATAGATTTCTTGAGTTTCATTGCTACCTTCAGCGAATTGTAGTATTTTCTGTTCATACATTGAATTATCTCTTACACCTGTGGAAATCTTGGCAAACATTCTTTATGCAAAAGATAAAAATGTGTAGAAGTGCAGGTATTTAACTTGGAACGTCCACATTTTGTGTCTGCAGGTCCCTGAGAGGTTTATCGAAGTGTCAGAGGTGGCTCTGAGGGAGTTTTACTCAGCCATTTGGACTGGGAGAGACAGCGACCCCTGCTGGAAGAAAGGCATTTATAAGATTATCTGTAAGCTTGACAGTCCTGTTCCAGATGCCTTCAGACTGCCTGGTTGTCCCGTGGGCTGATCTCTAAGCACTTCCCTCTGGCACATGTAAACAAATGTACACATGCATGCACCGACACAAAACGGCTGAGAGAAGGGAACTGTATAGAAGCATTCGCAAAGGTTGTCATTTGAGAACATGAGGAAAGTTCTTCATCCATAAAACATACTCTAAAAGGAGGATTTGACTTGACGTAGGGCGTAAAGACAGAGCACCAGTGCAGGCTTGAATGGACAGACACACACACATATACTCTCAGCGCTGTGGTAGAAGTCTTGTGACAGCACTTACCAGAGAACGTGACCATACCATTGAATTAAAACAGCAAGCGCAGGAATTCCCTTTCCAAACATTCTTCCCCAGTCAGTTGACTTGTGAAATCACTCCGCTACTTTACAGGACAGATAAAATCATCCTGGAAGAAGTAAAAAAAAAAAACAAAAAACTGCTGCAACCATAGCTGGAGTGGACAAAGCGGTGGAAACATGTAGATCTGCTTTGTGTTGTGGCATAGGTTGGACTTCCACCAAACATGAATAATAAGCACATAAATAAACATACATTTAATATGGCCCCATTGTTCTGATAAAGATGCTGAAGATTTCCTACTTTTTATTCATCTTTTAGTTTAACCTCCTACCCACCCATAAATGCTTATTTATGGAGATAACTTATCTATTTTGTGCAAATTGCTAAAATGATAGTTATCTTGCTAGATAACACTGGCTTAACAAAGGTAACTATCATAACATTATTTGCTGGAAAAGCAGGTTTTCACCTTAACCCATAAAGACCCAGTGCTACTTTTGTGGCAGTTCCCAAATTCATTTTTCTCTATATTCAACCTTTCTCAACTGATTTATCACCATTTACTGTAATATTGTCCCCTGTGTTTAGATTTTTTTCAATATGAATCATGTATTTTCCTATATTTAATTCACTGATCATGTAGATGTTCATAAAACCTCAGAGTAAATTCAAAGGTTATTATATCAGAAACAGAGAAAACACAAGAAAAAGTGACTTTTTCAGTAAAACATATCATTAACTGAACATAAATCCAAGTGTGTCCATCCACTGTCAATGATCCAACTCCATGGGTTTTACTGGTGAATTAATGTTGTAGAAGATGACAGTGTTTCCATGGTAACTACAGAGCCTCTGAACATCCAAATGGGTCATATCTGATGAGTGTGTAAAGATGACAAACTGCATTTTACACTAATTATTTACATGTATTGATAGAATTAGTGGATCAGCAGGTATTAAACAGTTTAGATCAGTAGATGCTTTTGGTCACCAGTGGCTGCTTGGGTCTTTATGGGTTAAAATTAGGTGGCAGTTGACTATCAACTACTTGCACTCTAGGTGGTGAGAAAAGAAATCCACATACATATTCTCTAATTTGGAGGTATAAAATCTGCTGACACAGACAAACTTACTTTATGTGTGGGGTAGCGGAGGAGACTACTTCCTGGATGTTACTCCAGAGCTATGAATACGTGAGAAGCCATTTTACAGGTGCTAAGACGAGATAATGTAAATGAAATTGCACAAATATTGGTAGGAACATGCCCATACCGCCCATATGCAAATCTACACCTTTGCATTATTCCCTATTGTACCTATGATTGAATTTCTTTACCTAAAAATTCATTTCAGCGCATACTGAGCATGCATTGCACAAGCATGCCTCATATTGTGTCCTGATGAGCTTTGCTATAATAATTATATGTAAGGAAACAACTGAATCTATTTGGATTTTGAAAACAATGAAAATGTGTTTTATATAATATGTGGCTCGGCCTGGTAAAGATATTATCAGTCCTTAAAGACCTAAAAAAAACGATGTCACATGAGTTTGTACCTTTCCTAAGTGATTTCTTATAATATTATCCTCTGCATTTTGCATTTTTCAGTGAAAATTTGGTATTTTCTTATGTTTAATTTACTGACCATGTAGATGTTCGTACAAAAACTGAAAGAAAATTATAGGAGACTGACCTTTTCAGCCAAAAATATCATTAGCTGAACATCAAATCAAACATGAACAACCACTCATTTGCCAAACCACATGGGTTTTACCGATGACTCAGCGTTTGCAGGAGATGATAGTGTTTTGTTTTTTTTTTTCATTCACTACAGCGCCTCTGAACATCCAAAAAAGACACATCTAATGCCACTGAAAAGCTTCGGAACTGCAGTTTACCCAAATTATGTCAATGTATTGATGGGATTAGTGGATCACAAGTTATCAGAATTTCTAGATCAGTCGATGGTTTTGGTCGCCAGCAGCCGTTAAACTGTCATTCACGCTACAATTCCAGGATTTAACAGATACCACTCTTTAAGTTCCTTTAAAATATTTACGATTGCTGTCACGTCTACATGTACCTAAAGTCATTTGTTTTTCATGTAAAAAAAAAAAATCCAACATGGAATTGTTTGAAGACATCTCTCACATGATTAATTGTACGATTTTACAAATGGCGTCACCCTTGTTTTAGTGAACTATCAGGAAAACGTCTCATCGGTGGATTTATTTTGCTCGTATCCTTCTCTCCGTTTGATATTCAATTTATTATAAAGCTTTTTTGTACATGACAGCACATTGTACTCGAAATGTAAGAATATTCTGCTAAAATGGAAAATATATGATGTTTCAACAAAAAAAAAAAAAAAAGAAGTAATGTTTTGCCGTCTCCACAGTGTACTCTTGCTGTAAAAATATAGACTTTTCTTTTTTTATTCCTTTAATGTGATGCAATTGTTTGTTTGCTGAAGGGAATCTTTGGCTCTGTAACGCTTTTACGTGGAAGAAAAGTCATAAAAATGCTGGTTGACTGCTGTAAAGTTGCAGTAAAAAAGCCAGAGTGAAACTGTAAACTATTTGTGATGTGTTTTTAAGTGCATGTTTCTGGTATTTCTCTTTTTTCCCCCCCACGTTTATTTTATCTTGTACCCCCTCCATCAAACTTTGGTGATTATTTGATGATGTTTAAAGTTATTAGTGAATTAAAAGCCCGTGCTGTGATGTCTGAATACATCCCTCTCACACACAACACAAACACACATGCTCCTCCTGGTAGCCAACACTAATGCCATCATAATTTAAGCCTTTAATCTAACAACACAACCGCACAGATACACACACACACACACACACACATACTGACTGACACTAATACATGGATGATGGCTTTGTAAGAGGCTCAGCCCAGGACTAAGTCTAACCACCTGAGATAGCAACGCACACACACTCATACGCACTTTTAGCATGTCAGAATGCATCCCAACAACACGAGTTTTGCAGAAAAACTGTTCTTTTCCTCACTAACAAGCCTCAGAATGGGTTTAGTTACACTGGACTGCAATGCACACAACTTTAAGAGCCCACATTTCCACATTCAGGGTCGAAATGAGACGGATTTTGTCCCCTTTCAGTCATTCATTATTACCCTGGAGGCAAGAGGTATTGTTTTTGTTTGGGTTTGTTTCTTTGTTTGTTAACACTCTAGCAGCAAAACTATTGGTTGAATTCATACCAAAGTGGGTTTATAGATTGCAAGTGACCCAGAATAAAACTGATTACATTTTGGGAACAGTAGGTCAAAGTTCAGATTTTTTATGAATTTTTTAATTCTTTTTTTTTCTCCATTTACTTATAATAGGCAAAATTTCACATCTATACCAAGGTTATAATAGTTTTGGATGTTTCATTATATTTTAGTTTTATTTAGTTTTGACTTTTTTTTTCTCTAATTCAGTTAGTTTTAATTAGTTTTTAGAGTAGGTTTGCTCGTTTTTATTAGTTTTCGTTTTTTTCTAAATGCTTAATTTTAGTTTAGTTTTTTCATATCTTTTCTCTTCCTCGTCGTCGTATTCACATATATCCCATACAGGACTCGGCTGCTTTCTCCCAGCTTTAGTCTCCTTGTTTCCAGGTAGAGTGAGGACGAGAAGACGACCCTAAACCACAAGTGACGAGAAGTGACGGGCCGTGAGTTCATGTCAATCCGACACTGACAAAGATGAAAACAAAGGGAATTTTATCCATAATTTTGATACGTTTTAGTTAGTTTTATAAGCACACAATACAGTTTCAGTTAGTTATCGTTTTTTCTTTTAATTATAGTTTTTATTTATTTCAGTTTACAAAAATGTGTTTTCAATTCTAGTTTTCGTCATTTCATTAGTTTTTGTTAACGACAATAACCTTGGTCTGTAGCAGCAAAACTATTGGCTGAATTCATACCAAATTTGGTTTATAAATTGCCAGTGACACAGAATAGATGTGATTACCTTTTGAGAAAAGTAAGTCAAAGTTCACATTTTTTCAATGATTTTTTTCATTTATTTTTTTCTCCCATTTACCTTTAATGGGTGAAATTTCTAATGTCTATAAAAACATGTATTTTGTTTCAATTTCCTTCAAACTTGGCACATATATAGATGCTATTGATATGCTGACATCAGCACATGCGTAGACATGATGATATCAGCTGGATCGAGGCCAAAATAAGATACAATACTTGCGAGGGCCGAGGTTTGTTTGTGCCTGGCACCACTTGTTCAATTAGTTTCTTCTAAATATACAGCTAAGATCTGTAAAAGCTTTGTGGCTCCAGTAGAATTTGACAGCCTTCACTGATGCTAAAAGCTTTCAGCGCTTCAGTATTAATGCGCTGTGACTGTACAGCTCTTCATTTGGGAAAACACCACATGAAAAAAGGATTGGTCAGTGTTTTTCACACTTTTCAGCGCTTGAATTTAGCCCCAGTTTATGCAGTCGACCCTCTTATTTCATCAGTCCATTATCTTTTACTTTAGAGGCACTAAAACTTACTCTTAATGCTTTTTTTTTTTTTTTTTTAATTGTGGAAAACACTATCAAGGGATTTTCCCTGATGATAACACAAAACAGAGCTAATACACAGACCTGAGTATGCACTGAAACCCAGACGGGCTAATTCTCAATAGCAGCAGCAGCATCATTTCCCTTGTATTTAGCTAATTGGAGAGATTTTATAGATTTAACTGTGACGTAACCAACTCATAAAAGGACTTCACAGTAGAAAGTAGGCTATTCCTGCCACTGAAGTGAAAATGGGGTTACACATATCAAAATAGCCCCATCACATGACATAAGTCACAAGGTTTGATTAAAGCATACCAAGACTGAAGTACCACTTGCAGACATACACCCAGTACAAATACTGACCTGGGCTAATTCCTGGAAGACCATGAAGTAGCTCAGCCATAAGTCTGAACACCTGATGGACTAAGACAAAAACTATACATGGCAAAATATCATCAGGATGAAAAATCTTCATGTTAATATAGGGTGAATGAAAAATTAAGAAATGACACGGATGTTTGTAGGTTTTATTATCTGTAAAAGATGCAGCATCACTTTTTTTTTCATTTGACTTTCATTTTATGAGAAACACGAGGTTTATTTTCCAACAAGATGAACGAATAATCTGTGGTTTTAAAGTATTATTTATGGTCAGAACATGACACACAATGAACAAACATTCAATATATGCAGCTATCATGATAAATGATTTTATCATCTTCATACTATGAGTTCAATTAGGTAAAGCTACGCAACATTTGCACAATAACAGTGTTTTAGTTTTAGAAAATAAACCATAAAAGACAACAGAAGACTGTGTATCTCGAGAAATAATTGCTTTTATATAGTAGGGTTAGAAACAGAAAGCTGCTCTTACTTCCCAATGTTTTTTTTTTTTTTTTAATCTTTCTGGGTTAACAGGTGAAACCACTTCCTGACCCGAAGAAAATCGGTCTGCGCGGAAGTTTTACCAAGCCATCAGTGTGACGAATAAAAAATTTTGCGCATTTTTAGAAGCCGACGAGCATATCTGCGCACACAGAGAGGCAATAGTTTGTTGAAACCAAAAAAACAGGAGGGAACTGCGGGACTTTGGCTTCAGACTGTGAGTGAGAAGTGGTGAAGTGGACGGAAAACTGCTCCAGTAAGACCGGATATTAAACCATTTCAGCGTCATAATTTACGCATTTGGCACATTAGAGGTACGATGTTGTTTTGCTGCAAATGATGGATTGCAAGAACTTTAAATCTTCTTTTTTTTTTTTTTTTTTTTTTTTTTTAAATTTAATTAGTTATTGTTATTCATCAAATTACGCTTTTCTACCTTTAGTATTTCATTTCCTGTAACAGATCCCACTAGATTTGTCTTCACATCCGCGTGTGCGCTCTTTCCAACTTGATCCACTCGAGGTTTTATTTTGAAACATTGGAACACAGAAACGCGTTTCGTCCACTGTGTTGAACTTAACGCGCTTTCTTCCAGGTCGAGAAGGAAGGACGGAAGCGGGGTCGGTGGATGATGGCGGTAACGGTGCTGCTGCTGCTGGAGCTGGGTCTGTACGCCAGCTGTTTCGTGTGTGGGATAGTCACCGCCGCATCTGTGACCATAGTCCAGGTAACGCACAAGACAAAACAAACAAACAAACAAAAACCCTCTCATATCTGTCCATCCGTGATCTTCCGGGTAGGCGTAGTTTTCAGTGCGTGTGCAAAAAGTTTTAAGTTCACTCGAGTCGTAATCTCCACAGACTAACGTGCGTAAAAGTGTGTTTTTAACTCAACGCGTAAGTATGGATGCTTTTACGCACTAGAAAATTATTGATAGAGTTGTTTTATTTGCTGGTAATAAGGCAACAACTATTAAAACAGAGCAAGGCTTTCACTTTCTTTTGATTTCCCGGTGAGGCTGGCGTCTTCCATTTGGCACATTAACGCACGATTGGGTTACGATTAAACAACAGCAGCTCCCACGGTGAAACACTTCTACTTTCTCTCCCCACTTTATTTATTTACTTATTTATTTAGTTACACAGAGTCATGACATGCAAACTCTAAAGAGATAACTTTTATTTCTGAGTGCGGAGTCTCTCAAATGTTATAAAAGTGCGTAAACGTTGATGCGCACTGGACTCATCATGTGACCACTGGGTCCTCGTGCCCAATTATCCCACCGCCCCCTCCCATTTGTCTCTAGAAAAGTCAGTTTGTATGTGCGTGGCTCATTGTCTCATTCCATTTTCTCTCTAATAGTAAAAGTGGATTAAGTTGATGTATTAGATATGTAGGGTTATTCCAAATTCCCAGTATCCTCTTAGTCTTAGGGAAGTATTTTTATGAAATGAAGGGGTGTGTGTCAGGGTGAGACAAGGCTTTCTCAGATAAATTATGAGAGCAAATCAGTGGCATCAAACAGATACGGGAAGCAGACTTCAGTAGATTCATCCATTCTTTTGCTCGTTTCATTTAGTGATGAGGAATAGAATGGGTTCAGCCAGACCCGGCACTGTCCTGTCATCAGATTCGGACTAGATTAGTATGATTCCGAACTGGAAAACATGGTCTAAAAGTCCAAACACAATGATAAAGATGTCTCTATAGATAATACAGGACTTTTATCTTTGCATCAGACTTATTTCTGCCCTTGATGTGCACCTGATACCCTTATACGCATTTACATTTTGTGCCACAACCAATGTATTTATTTATTTATTTATTATTTAGGTCTTTTGGACAACAGCAGAGTTGCATAGGATAAAGTTGAGAGAAAATCCAACATGCTTGAGACATGATGATGTCTCATACCCCGTTATTTGTCAGTTACAATAGATAGACGCTTTATTGATTCTTTGAGGGAAGTTACAGTGATTCCAGTACTTTTGATCATTACACAAACACTCTAAGAAAGGGGTGTGGCCACGGGGGGCATGACGAGCTCCACCCCCCTGTGAAATGCCCTGTCCATCCAACAAAAACTGGAAGGAAAAAAATGGCTTTTCCACTATTTATGAGCTTCGTTGGTGTCTTTTCATAGAGCCCCTTAAAAGACATGTGGGAACAAGAGAAAAACATATCCGCAGGTAAAATGAAGTTAAATAAACCACTGAAAGTGTCTTGGATTTGCTAGAAAATGAAAACTCACAGAGCTGAAAACAGGTGTGTTCTCATAGGACAGCGATGCTACAAACACAGCAAGAGAAAAAAAAAGTTCATATTGAAAGAATTTAATTAGTAGGTTTCAGTTCTTTAATTCGAACTGATGCAACGAGCAGCTTCTTAAAGAGACGCGAGAATAATAAAAAACATATATCTGCAAAGTTTACATAGCTGTATTTTTGTATTATTATTATTATTCTTTCATTTTTTTCCCCACTGTAACATTCGGGGGCTCCTTATATCCTCCTTCAGGTTACAAAACGATTGTCATAACTTCACTGCTTTCCAATTGGTCCATTTGAACAGGGGGCGTGTCAGTCTGTGTCACCTGTATTGTAAAACGATGCTATTGAATTGAATAGTAGCAGTGGTGGTGGTTTTTCCACCCATTTCGCAGGTATTTTTTCTGCTCCCCCAAATAAGCCAAATGCCCACTCACACATGACATTCTGGTCACACGTCTGCTCTAAAATAATAATCAGTAATAAATAATAAAGGAATAACAATGTATATAAGAATATACAGTTGTAAGTAAAAAAAATAAATAAATAAATAAAAGGAAAAACTATTCAGATATAACTATAGAGAAAACAAGAATAGTGAAGCGACTGTTCCCATCATCCCAAAGTCAGAAGTGGTGGAGAGCAATTCATGAAAACATCAAGTTGAATATAGCTTTTATATAGTTTTCTGACCCCCGGATAAGGTGGATCCGTTCAGCTGAAGAGTGGAAATCTGAGTATGGCACACTCGCTAAAGCACAGTTGTAGCACCTAATGAAAAGCTGATAAACAGGATGGCGAACCAGTTAGACTTGCATCATTTCAAATAGGGGAAGTTTATCACCTTATTATTCCAGTGTCTGTCATGATCATTAGGCGTTTCTTTCCGTCGCCCTTTGCGTAACGATGTGTGAAATACATAAAATAACTATGTGGATAAAAATACAAGTGAAACGTTGTTGGTTTTTGTCTCTTAGGGTGATTTCGGAGGCCTGTGCATGCTCTACGGGCTGGTTAACTACAATGCAACAGCAGGCCTCATCGGAGTCCAGTCCTCCAGCTCCCCGTCGCTGTGTTACTTTGTGTCGGCCATATCCGTCCTGGTGGCAGTGGTGTGCTTCTCCCTGTCTCTGTACTGGCTCTACACATTCTGCATGGAAGGCAACATCAGGAGGTGAGCCCAGGATACTTCACAGAGCATGTAGATATTGTCACCTCAGTGCGACTTATGTTAGAGTGTAACTAAAAGTGTTAACATTTACTTTCACTTCTGTTGTTTTTGCTTCGGTTTGTTTCTTTGTTTGTTTGTTAACACTCTAGCAGCAAAACTACTTGTTGAATTCATACCAAATTGGGTTTATAGATCGCCAGTGACCCAGAATAGATGTCATTACATTTTGGGAAAAGTAGGTCAAATTTAAAAGTTTTAATGCATTTTAAAAATCTTTTATCTTCTCCCATTTACTTATAATGGGCGAAGTTTCACATGTCTATAAAAACATCAATTTACCTCAAACTTGGCACATATATAGAGGCAACTGATATACTGACATCAGCACACGCATATCGCATGATGACATCAGCTGGATCCATGCCAAAATAAGCCACAAAATGTGCAAGGGGCGGGGCTTGTTGTGCCTGGAACCACTTGTTTATTATTATTATTTTTTTGGACGTACAGTGTATGTAGATTAACCTACCGACAGGATATGAAATAGTTCAGATGAGCTCAGCCTTAAACATGTACAGCTGTAAAACGCAACGTACACCAAACCGACACACTTTTTAACTTGTAGTGGAGTGTTTTCACAAATCTGAATACTACTTCCACTTCCATAAAATTTGACATACTTCTCTGTCTTGTGTCCTGAATGTCACTGTTTGACTCCGTGTCTTTCGCTGTGCCCACAGGGAGTCCGTGTGGATGAACGTGATCGTAGTTTTGTGCGGCGTCTTCCTGTTTTTCCTCCTCATCACGGGCTGCATGTTGAATATCGGCCGCAACACAGTGTGCAACTCTGTCAAGCTAGCTGTTCCTAATATTACCAGGTGACGCAGACTCCCACCCGCTGACGCTCAGACATGTCCGCGCAAAAACAAAGCCCGGCACAAACAAAAGAGCGAAACTAAAAACCACATCTGAAACCTGTTTTTTTACGGGTCTAACTTTCTGATTTCCTCATCTCTTTTTTCACAACCAGATCAATCTGAAAGTTAAAGTAGATGTCTAACCACGCTACCTGAAACCTCTACTCTCTTACATAAAAATGCAGATGCGTGACATTTTTTGTGCCTCTAATCTTATTTCAGTGGTCTTATGACTATGACTATTAATATATCTTTGTATTTTAATTTCATCCGCACTGTATAAGTCATAAATTACCACAGTGGTTTCATCTTTGAATGACTTCAGTTATATGATGTTCAGGTTCTTGGAACTGTTTATTTTCAGTTCTGTTAACCTTAATGTTATTTGTATTAAACGTGGATGTCATTATTAGGTTTTTTTTTTTTTCTTTGGAATTTAAGTACTAAGCTGGTGGAGTGGAGGGTTGTAAAATAACTACTTACATGCTAAATTGCTAAATTAATGTAATAAGAAACAGTTCTAAAATCTAATTAAGGTGCATAACATTGACATGTGATGATAAATTATTTTTTTATTAATTTTATTTTTATTTTTTATTTAAAAAACTGTGGCCATACTGTGTGACTAGAACACATTTCATGGTGGGAAATTGAAATTTATTTTGATCAAGGAGAGAAAAAAAAAAGCTGCACCCCAAAAATACCAAAATCCAAATGTATTTATAAAACACATATACTGTAAAAACAACAGAGTTGACCAAAGCGCTGTACAGAAACTCACTGGAAAAGAAGTGGGAGGAAGTTCAGAACTTACTGATTCCCACCCCTTCTCAATACATTAATCAATACTATCAATCAGGTGTCTTTCTTGATTTAAATTTATATTCTAATTAAGTGAATTTTCCTTAGTTCATTAGATATAATGGTTTCTAAATGATAATCCCTGCAGTTCAAAATAATATATATAAGAAATTATTGTATAGATTTCTTACATCCATTCATTAATATCCATAATATATGGTACTCTATATATACTGTTGCCCATAAAGTTGTGATGAAATATCTTTACTGCTTTTGAAATGATAGTTATTTATTAGTTAGTGATTTTCAGTGTATTTTATTCTTCATAGATAAAGTGTAACCGGGACTCAGTGTGTAATCATTGCACCTGATAAAAGGTGATTAATGACAGTATGAATAGGAATAAAAAGAGGAATGTGAAAACAAAATTATGGGCACCGGTGTATATGATATATACAAACAGTACATATGTGTATAAAACCACACATATACACAGATACATGCACACACACACACACACACACTTTATTGTGCATCCACCAACCAGTACATTACAGTAACCTTCAGCAGTAAACACCTACTTCATCCCTGTTTGATGTGAAATTCGTGCCGTCGTAGCTCATTCTAAACTGGTTTATGTTTGGAGGTTGCTTTAACTCCACGTTCAGTCTGTTCCACAGTTGACAGATACACAAACACCTCCCCTGGTTGTACGAGCTCGGTTTAAACACAGAATTTTCCCCTTTAATTATAGTCCCTCCATTCAACAGTATTGTCTGTGTGAAATTAGAAATGTTCTCCAGCTTTACTGCACAGTGTTGTTGTGTAAATGTATACTTTCCTGGCTGTAAATTACATTACTTTGATGACGCCATACCAATAGTTGCATTATTATATTTTTAACAAGATAACTAGTCCTCTGTAACCTACATTTCAAACATAACCTTGTCAACACTGACTCTGAAATATAAAGTTTCATATATAGTTATTCATGACCTATCAGGGCTTTGTTGTGTGTGTCTTTTCAGCTGTGAAGATGCCCAGACTAGACAATGGAGCGCTCCACTTAAAGGACAGAGGTTCTACAGCAGTCTACACAAAGCTGAGGTCAGGAGGAATTAACCTGCATTT
>JAPQRP010000012.1:12278727-12312582 GCA_037367295.1 Apogon hyalosoma | reverse complement strand
CAGAAAGAAAGGAGGGAGGAGGGAACGCAATCCAGTTAAAGTGTCGCATGAATCCCTCGAAAAAATACAGATACATGGAAGAGAAGTGAGGGGCGGTACGATGAAAGAACAGGTAGTGGCAGGAAGACAAAAGGTGAGGGCTGAGGTGTAGGCGAGATACAGGGAATGAGGAAGAGGAGGAAGGGGGGAGGGGCATGGGATGGAGGTGGGGAGAGGGGGTGCCATCATTTCTTCTGAGGCGTGGAGAGCTTCTGCATCCCTCGGATCTTGTCGAGCAGCTCTGAGATGAAGTCCTACAGGGAGGCAGGAGGGACAAAATACACGAGTGGGCGTCAAACATACGGCCCGTGGGCCAAAACCGGCTCCCCAAAGGGTCCAATCCGGCCCGTGGGATGAATTTATGGAATGCAGAAATTACACCGAAGATAATAATCAGTGATGTTAAAATCATTTTAGTTGAGGTTCCACATACAGAACAATATGGTCGAAGGTGGGTCAGACTTGTAGAATACTATCATCATAACCTATAAACAATGACAACTCCAAATATTTCACTTTGTTTTAGTGTAAAAAACTAAAATTACATGAAAATATTTCAATTATCATAGTATCCTTTCACAAAAAATGTGAATAAACTGAACAAATACGAACACCCTGAAATATCTTCAGAGAATTAAGTGCAATTTGACCAATATTCTGCCTGTTACTGAATGTTTTGTGTATTTGTAGGTCCACTGTGATCTGTAAGTTGTAATGAACATGTAGAAATGACAAACTGAGGCAGAATATTGCCAAATTGCACTTATTTTTCTTTATAAATGTCTGTTTTTTCATGGTTGTTCATTTCATTTACAATTTTTTAAAGGATAGGCGTGTAGATGTAGCAATTTTACTTTGTTCACCCAAAAACATGAAGAAAAATTTGGAGTCGTCAATCCTCGCTTTTCCATCGGACATCTGCGCTAAACTTTACCGATATTTACTAAATGTCGAAAAAACACAAGTGCGTCATGTCGGTTTTTCCATTAAATCACAAATGTGATGATCTGTTTAGTTATTATCGCAAGATGACACGAGAAGTCATTCCATAAACATGGTGATGAACATAAATATCCTGTTGATTTACAGACATCATCATTATTATATTTTACCCCTCTATCCTGTACTAAATTAAAAAATGATTTGATTTCCTGGTGTGTCCACATATACCGCACTATGTTTCTTTTAAAACTCTTCTTCTTTGTTTGTTGCAGTGTCCATCAACATCTGTTTTTTTTTTTTTTTGTTTTTGTTTTTTTTTTTAAATTCATGTGACTAGTTGCGGAAAAAGGTCTTTCCATTGCAGTTTTGTGTGATATACCAATTGCACTATGCCTGGAAAACCACATCTTACCAGCGCAAAAACTTTTAATCGAAAAGCGAGAGTTTTGGCGAAATTGGCGTTTTTTCATTAGGTACATTTTTATGCGCAAGTTATATTCACGCAATTTGAGGATCAATGGAAAAGCGACTATTGTTTATAGATCTGTATGTTATTATTTTACTGGTCTAGCCCACTTCAGATCATATTGGGAGGATGTAGCACCTGAACTAAAATGACTGTAGGAAATAAAAGGAGGCGCAAACAGAGGAGACAAAAAGGAAGAACGGCTTCTCACCTCAGTGGGTTTAAAACAGTCAACCAGCAAGTCCTGAAAAACAGAGACAGTACAAGGGTATGATTACAGCTTTAGGCAACTTAAATCTTTTTCTAATGTAAGTCATGAACCTGAAGACTTTTTTCTGTCAAATTGAAATAAAAAAAAAAATAATAATAATAATTACTGGATCGCTAAAGTTCTTTCCCAAAATATTTTACAAAGCACTGGTATCAAAAAAACTAAGTACTGATCATAACTAACCGCTAATATTCACTTTTTACAGTAACTTTGTAGTGGAAAAAACAATTTAAAAAAAGGCAACAGAGAACTGAATCTGAATCGCATTCTACTGCATTAATCAACTGTTTTATATTTATTATAACATGCTTCTAGCTATTTTGACACATTACTCTTTGTTCACCCAAGTCACTAAAACTGGGTTGAATTGCCAGTTTTGCTAGTTTCTGCATGTTATTACACGTTAGCAGACAATCAAAATAAGATTAGCAAGATGGGTGCTTCTATGAAACTGGTCCAAAAAACAGGACATGGGGCTAAAAATTCAAACCAGATGTAGAATAATGTTATGAAGCAAGTTTGGAAGCACTTTGGGTCTATTTTAAAAATAAATACTTACTGAGATAAAAGAGAAACTATTTTTCAGATAAAACACATTTTCATATTATTTTATATTATATTTAATACTAAAATCTGCAAGTAACAGTCAGAAGGACACGAAAATTACATGCTACTATTTTTTTTAATATCTCTTTATTCTCTCACAGGTACATTTTGGGAATTGAAGTAATTATTCAAGGCAGAGTGTTTCACAAAAATGACCACTGTTGCAAAATCATTTGCGATTTATATGCGTTTAACTGGGCAGGTTCTGCATGTAATGCACACAACCGTACACAACCTTGAATGAGACTGCTGTTTCATGAAAAACCCTCATGTCTGGGTTAGAAAAACCAATAGGATCATCACATTTAACACAGTGTCTTTATTTATAGCGGTATATAAGACCATTTACAGCCATTTTTTTCAGATCAAATGCACTGACACTTAGGTAGTTGTTCAAATCCCAATTTTGGTCCTATTTTTGGCCCCAATATTTGATTAAAAATTCATTAATTTTGGGATGGCTCAGAGCAAGAGTATCATTTTGTTTGCATTTATCTGAGGTCATTATTAGGTACATCCTGGGGGGAAATATGTCTAAATTTCTCTTTTATTATTAGGTCTAAAAAGCTGGAAAAGTGCCAGATACCAAAATGAACCCAGTTTCATGGAAGCACCCAGATCTATTGTCTAAAAATAAGTTCTTACATCTCACTGAAAAGTTACTCTTTAGGTGATTATGTCTTATTTTAAGTGTAATGAGATATTTGGACTAGAAATGAGAAAAATACTCTTTGTAAGATTTGGATTTTTTCCAGTGCAAGTGTTCCAAGTATCCAGGTTGCAAGCAGAATATCAGTTTAACTACTTAAAAAGTAAAATATAAGCTTTAAGATTGTATTGCCAGGAAAAAAAAAGTCATAAAATCCTATTTCATTTATTATTTGCATACACTTTATGTTTCAATATACTCGTGCCATTAAATGTGATGACAAATGTACGTGAATGCTGAAGTCTTACCTTGACCCTGGCAGCTCGTTCAACATCACTGGGCATGTCCAGCAATTCATCCACGTCTATTTCAAGCTCTGGGATGGCCTCCTCCTGCAACAACATGGAAAAAAGAAAAGTCTGTTTAATGCACTCTTAGCTGGTTGTAGATTCCCTCCAATAACATTTTGATATAATAAAAAAATATGCATCAGTGCTTAACAGTTAGTGCCTGATTATTAATGTCATTTCAAGTATTTTTCATTTCCTGCGCATTCGTGTGTTTTCAGTTTCCACATCACACCAAAAGTTACATTTACTACATTCGGCTTCAAAATATTTGTTCAGCCCCAAATCTTGGTCTTAAATACGCAACATAAACGTTTAGTGAATCTCAATCACCGTGAGCAAACATGAAAATTCACAAAGCCAGACTTAAACGCCGCCGACAAGGATCCAAAGGTAACGCGAGGGCACATGGAACGAATTCCGTGTCATCATTTCTATTCTTAGTGCCTGTTTTTATATTATGTAGTGGTCTGGAAATAACCAGCCCAGACATTTCTGTCTCTGCATGATGTGGTGGGCTGATCGAGGAGGTACCGCTGCAGACCGCTAGAGGGAGACAACATGCCAGAAAACAGACGAGACAAAGAAAAGCAGGTAGGAATTTTTTATGATTATGCATCTTGATTTAAGGACTATCTGTAATTTTTATGGATGAGGACAGACAGACAGCTCTGTTAGAGTTGACAATAGAATCTCAATATTTAAGATAGAAAAATTAGAGTGTTATTCAGCCTTTTGTTGTTGAGTGTTTTACACAGGTAGATCGATGAAAGCCTTTAAGCTGCCCACTGTCTCTGTTGCCTCCAGTGACAAATGCTGGTGTAGTCGAAGTGAAAATTATTACATTATAGCCAAAAAATATGAAAACACACACACACACACACACACACACACACACACACACATTGTAAGCTCTTTTTAATTCAAGCAAAGCAATTACTGCCTGATTCTGATAAGCTGATCCCTAAAGTGATGTTTAAGAGCACACTCGCCTCTGGGAAGCTTTGAGATACTGTAACGTTTATTAAATAAATAATAATGACAGGCAGTTCACTGTAAGTTCATCTTTTTGGCCCCGCCTCCTCTCCAGCTCACCCAATCACCTCTTTTTTCTTTTTTTTTTTCTGAAAGTGGTTTAATAGTCTCCCCCTTCACTCCCTGTTTCTCCATCTGTCCCACTCACACACTGGCTCAGTGTGCTCTATCAAAGCAGTCCACCACTGGTGACAAAAACAACACACACTCCTGCAAACACTCGTTTCCCCTCTTTTCTAGTTCAATTGCTACCCTATATTCATGTCATTCTCCTCCAGGAATCTCGCTCCCGCTTTCGTCCTCCCCCTCGGTTAGAGTTGCCCACACCAGCTGTCTCTGCACCTGCCCAACTGCCCCCTACTCCATCACACACACACACACACCCAAACACACTCACACAAAGTTGCACGTTTACACAAATGCTCAGACAGGCAGGCGCAGCAGGCATGAGTGTGTCACATTATCCAAAAGGTGTCTGGGTTTTTTTTTTTTTTTTTGCATTAACCACCACACCCTTTCTATTACATCCACATACGGATTAAAGAATTAAAAAAAATTGGCATTAATAAGTCTGAGCTGGATGAAAAGTGGGTGTACATTAGGGTGTGTGGGGTTTTAGGATTTAATGCTGAGCAGGACAGCCTGTATGTGTGAGATAGAGACCGGAGGTGACAGACAGACTTACTGTCAGCACAGTAACACACACACACACACTATACAGCACAATACAGTCAGAATATTGACACAATAGATGACAGTAAAGACATTTCGGCAAAGGGGGGAGCCACTACTGCTTTAACTTAGCACACCGACTCACACATATAAGCCGATTTTATGACAGAACTGCAGAATCAAAGCACAGGCAGACGCATGCATTCAGTAGGTGCAGTCCTTCACACACACATGCTTACACTGCAGACTTATCAAAGCTGTCTGTGACTCACACACACACTCACTCACAAAGCCTGAGCTGTACAACATGTGGGGTCCATGTGCTACAACACATGCACAGAAGAGTGGGAGAAAAGCAAGAATGAACAAAGAGACAAGTCTTTAGTGTGGCTTTTAGTCAGCCACGTGGGTTCGGTGCAGATTTGTGTCCTAAAGTTTATCTGGGTGTTGAGATTGAAAGAACGATGAGAATGATTAGCGAGACACTGGCGTGGGGGTGGGGTTTGGAGCAGGGAATGCCAAGAGGAAGGAAGGAAGGTAAGAGGTTAAGGATCATATCGAGAAGAGGGAGCAGCTGAGTGGAGCAGACGAGAGGAGGGAGGGAGGGAGGGATGTTGAAAAAGGCCGGAAGACAGGCTTCAGAGAGGAGACACAAAGAAAGCAGGGAATCACGAGGGAGGATTTCCAAAACCATCCTCCAGACTGACTCGGTGAACTAGTACGGAGTCTGGAGGGGCTTTCTGCTGGCTGTGCAGACGGGATCTGGGCTAAGAGACGGCTACAACACACTGGCACACCCTGGGGGCATGTAAACAAAGGGCTACAGTGTGGAGCAGTTTAAAGTAGGACCGATCCAAACTGGAATCACCGCCTCGTGTTTGTAGACCTGAAGCAAACAGTCAACAAGCACTTCACAACCATGTGTCCACGCTCATACAGTATCATTTAACAAAAAGCAAACAGCAGTTTTTTGTTGAATTAAGTGAATAATTTCTAACGTCTTCATTTAAAGGAAATATATGTGATAGTGATATTCCAAACTCTTAACAATAGGGGAAGTCACGTATCAGAACACACTTAGGACCAAAACCACCATGTATCCACAGACTGCATCACACACGGAAATAAGTATGAAGCCCATCTGTATCATCAAGGTTTCTTCTTCAAATTAAAACTCATAGCTGCTTATTTTGACAGAGGTTCAAACTAACACTGTCTGATAAGCTTCACGTGTTCCATTTGCTGATAGTTTACATCAGTGTTTCTCAACCGTTTTTGAACAAGCGCCCCTTTTTCGTCATCATGAGCCTCCTGTTACAGTTTAGTCTGAACCGTGGATCAGCAAACATCAACTTAGCAAAGATAATAACATCCCAGATTAACTTTATACTTCCCCAAGCCTCATAATCAAACTCACCTGTGTAGAAGAAACACTGATTTCAACATCAAACTCCATTCTTTTCATTCAGAGCTGTGTCCGATGCCTCTAGTTTTTATTACAGTCACTTTCTTTGTCTCTAAAAGTTATTTCTTAATGGTTCTCATCCCATTTGGTCACTTTCTGACCTTTTGGTCACAGACCTTGTGGCATTCGTTTTCCTCACCATGGGAGACCGACAGAGTGATTCACTATACAAAAACTCACCAACCATCATGACCCCACCCCCAGAAGGGGAGGGAGGCAAGGGGTATTTGTTGGCTTGTTAACACTCTAGCAGCAAAACTATTGCTGTAGATTGTAGATTGCTAGTGACACAGAATAGATCTCATTATATTTTGGGAACAGTAGGTCAAAGTTCACATTTTTTATGGATTTTAAAAATCTTTTTTCCCCCATTTACTTATAATAGGCGAAAATTCAAATGTCTGTGGCAGCAAAACTATTGGTTGAATTTATACCAAACTGGGATTAGAGATTGCCAGTGACCCAGAACAGATGTCATTACATTTTGGGAAAAGTAGGTAAAAGTTTCAATTCTTTGGGAATTTTTAAAATCTTTTTTCTTCTCCCATTTACTTATAATGGGCGAAATTTCACATCTATAAAAACATAAATTTTATTTCAATTTACTTCAAACTTGGTACATATATAGAGGCAATTGATATGCTAACATCAGCACATGCATAGACACGATGACATCAGCTGGATCGATGCCAAAATAAGCTACAATATGTGTGAGGGGCGGGGTTTGTTGTGCCTGGCACCACTTGTTATGAATATATTCAGTTCATATCTCTACAATATATTAGAATCTTTGGTGGAACACTAATGCTAGTTTTAGAAATACTACATATAACTACTTTCAGCCTCATTTTCAGAGTACTACTTGTACCAGATGATCTCATGTCATTGAGAAGTTACTCCCCCACACATCTATGTTCTGTGTGGCTTGTTCTCATGAGATAAGAGGAGTTTTACTCAAATTTACGTGCATTATCCCCATGGATAAGATGCTCAGGCTCTACGTAGCATACCACTATACCCACATAACTGAAGCATGCATATCCATTATCTCCTCATCCTTTGAGGTTTCACTCTTCTGAAGGACTGATTTGAGTTCTGTCTGCAAATGGGTCTGCATGCGATGAAAGCTTCCTGAATTTCACCCAAAATACTGTCAAAACCTTCATTCATTATACACAAAGAAGGCAGAATGAAGTCATAGAGAAAATACAACAAAAAAAAATAAAACTGCAAAACCACAGTCTCAATTTGCATGGGGTTAATATTCTCATATAACCTCTGTTTTTGGTGGTAACTCATTTGCGCTACAATTTTGTGAGTGCTTTTGGGGTTGAAATTCCCTCAAGGTGTTGATGAGAATGGGACGGACACGTTTTACATTTCCCAGCAAAATCAGTCCCAGCGTCTGAGTGTTTGATATATGACATTAAAAGATACAGAACAGCTCCACTGCTTTTTTTGCGTAGCTTCTCAGATATGAAAATCTACTCGAGGGATGAACTCTTCAAAAAGATGTCTGCATTTTTTGAAGATCACGGTGATGAAGAGCGCTAGATTGACACGCTACGCTCACTGTGTCGAATAAGGCAATCACGGAGTTGATCTGATTTATCAGCAGCTCATCTATTTGAAAAAATCAGTTTGTTTCGCTCCTTATCGCAGACTTTACTGAACTTTTGCCCCTTCTGTCGGGCAATTCATGAGCATATTCTGCAGATGAGTCGATGGTGCGATCCTGCTTTGTTCCTGATGGTTCAGTGGAGTGAGGGCTTTATCCGGCTCACGGTGTATGGTGTGATCCTGGCATGATTTGTCAGCTCAAAATCTCCTACTGGGCTCTAATCCGGTAACTGTGAAGGTCAGACAGCATTCTGAAATGTGACCATTCAGGGACTTATTTATACACGTCTGATTTTTAGCATCGGCACAAGATTCTTCGCTGCCACTCGGAAAAACAAACTGGAAATTGGCGTATAATATATTGCGGCTTTTCAATTTAATTATACTCTTCCTGACAGGCTTGCAAATACGATTCACACAGCGTCGTCCTGATGTGGAGACGGACATGGAGAGCGAGCAACAGACAGGAGGCCGCCAGCAGAATGAAACACAATGAAATGTGACAGTATGAGAGCGTATTTGTGTGTGTATACTACAGTACTACTCCTCTGGCAAGGGGTTGTGTAGCGGTGCAGGCTTGGACAGATCAAATGCCAGATACGACTCCCTCACCGGAAAACCATAAGCTGCACACACATACATACACACAACTAGGTCACTGCCCTCGTATTACAACAAAAAGGCCCATCATGGCTACTGTAAACATCTAGGGAAAGGGAACTGATGAGAAAGAAATGATGCAAAGTCAGGGCATCTTTCAGGAAGTTTAGTAAGACTAGATTTATTTAAAAAACCTCAGTCATGAGGCCGTACTTTTTTTTGATTCTGACTGGCCTCATTTTTTCTCCACAAACAGCTGAGACACACATAATGTTGTTATATAGGCTCCACTCACTGAAAGATATATCAGTGTGGGAAGCTCTCCCAGACGTCTAAGTAGGTCACGGAGGCCACCTACAAAGATTACACAGCATGTTTTTGAGCGATAACACACTACACAAGTACCTTCTCAATTCCCTCTGTAATAGATGATGGATCGCTTTACTTTTGCTTTCCTACTTGGGCTAAAAATGCGGACACCAATACCAATGCGGTGTTTTGGCTGGGAAGGATGCAGGACCAAAGAGTGTGAGAGACAGAGGGAAGTGATAGCTGGCCAGACAGGATGGAGGAAGGAGGAAGAGGAAGGAGGAGGAAAAGTCGGACGTGTGGCATTAAACAATGCAGCCGTTCGCTCCAGTTTCCGTGTTTATGTGTTGACGACGGCAACTACTGTGTCCATTAAAAGTAAATAGTCACGCCCACTTTGAGATGCATTTTCACTGTTGATTCATTCATTTTCTGAACCCGCTTCATCCTCACTAGGGTCGCTGGAGCCTATCCCAGCTACTTATGGGCAAAGGCGGGGTACACCCTGGACATGTCGCCAGTTCATCACAGGGCTGACACATAGAGACAATCACTCTCACACCTTTACTTATCAGTGCATGTCTTTAGATGGTGGGTGAAAATTGAAGTAACCCCAGCAAACATGGTGAGAACATGCAAACTCCACACAGAAAGGTCCGACCCCCATCGACTGATGTTGGAATCGAACCCAGGACCTTCTTGCGGTGAAGTACGAGTGATATCCACTGCACCACCGTGTCACACTGTTGACTCAACTCCATTTATCAATTAGTTGTTTCGTCTATAAAACGTCAGAAAAGATATTCGCTGGTGTTTCCCAGTGCTCAAGGTGGCGTCTCATCTTTTTTGGTTCACAACCCTAAAGATATTCAGTCTGTGACAGATGAGAACAGAAACCTGACAACATTCAATTTTAACAAAGCTGGAATTTGAAAATTTTTGACCTTTTTTCCCCATTAAAAATGATTCAAAAATCCCTTATTAAACGCAAAATATTGTCAAATTATTTTAGTAGTTGACGAGTAACTGACCAACCGTAAACTTTTCCAGTTAATTATAAATACAATTTCCTTATTTGCTGACAATAGAAGACACTAAATAAATGCACTTTGCTAGAATGTCAGAACAAAATCCCTCCAAAAGTGTTTTGTGTGTTAGTGCATTTCCATAAATGTGCAATTGTGCATTTTCTATAGTAATTTCAAGGCGCATGTCCACTTGATGGGTCTGATGTAAACACCTTTTTTAAAGAGAGGTCTGTTTAAAAAGTGTTATCTCAGCTGTTTAACTGACCATTTGATTCCCTTCTTAACACTGTTTTGACTTCATTATGTGTGTTTCTTCACTGTATTTGTTGCACATGAAATTGTTTATAGAAACAGCTAAATTTAACCTAGCCACATTTCACCACAGAGTTTCTTCATTTGCTTAAGGTATTTGTCATTTGTTTTTGTAGAAGAGTAAATTTTGCAGTGATGTAAACACCTTTTTTTGAATGAATTCTAATCTAGAAAACATTTAACCTCAGCTGTTTGATGTGCATTCCCAGATATTCCAAAGTATGATGACATGTTTTATACATCCGATGGTGTGGACTGATGCAAAAGATATCACAGCCATTTTAAATAACGTAAAACAAAGTAATGCTCTGCTTCTTGTACTTGTTTTTTAGAGCCATTTGTGACCTGCTGGTGGCGCAGCACAGCCTGGAATACGTTTCTGAAAATGCACATAATACATTTTCATTTTTGCAATTTTTATGCGGCTGCTCCTCAACATTAATATCTTTGGAAAAGGAACTGATAAGTATGTACTTTGTGTTTCAGACATGGCCATCGAACAGGCCAGGAGGATCTGGGACAGTGTAGTTCCTGGAGCACCTCCTCTTTTTGCATTCGTATGGGACAAAAATGAAGCAGCACTGGTTCAAAATGTGGATCAAAGGTCCGTAAGTTGAGTCTTATTCCATCTTTTACATCCTTTTCATCTCGTTTTGTCTGTTCTTGTCATTTTCATCATGTTTCACCTTTTTAGGTCACCATCATTTTCGTCTTGTTACTATTTTATGACCAATACCTCATCTCTACATTTCACTAATTCTATTTTAATTTGGAAAATGAATTCCCGTGTCATTGTATTGCTTGGAAATTTACTGTTATTTGACGACTCAGTAAAAACAATTCTGCGACCCAACGTTTAGGAAAAGCAGAGGTAATTGGTTAATTGCTACAGCTCCTTTTCCACTGCATTTTTCTTTTTTTTACATCTTTCCATTTCATTGTGGAAAATGTGTGGAACATACACATGGACTAACATTATTTCTCCCTCTCATATTCAAGCCTGCATTTCCTTTCGACTCCATCTGCTCTAGGACTCTTTGTACCGAGGTCCTTTTGCTGAGTATTTATCTATATATGCATTAGAGAGTGGATAAGAGTGTGTGTGCTCCATTAAAACTATTACCTTAGACTGGCTGACTTGGCACACTGACACAGGTACAGAAACTGCCAATGACAAGTTCAGCCCACTCAGTCGCTCTGCAGGCGACATAGCTGAGATAGTTTCAGTGTGAACACGGCTTCTGTAAATCAACACACATATACAGTTCACACCAACACTAACGCATTTTTAAGCGAACAATGATGGAGGCTCAAGGCTTAAACAGGTTTCAGCAGCTATTTGCATGATTATATTTGAATAAGGATACAATCAGGGGATTTAATAGGTAACCTTCCTTCAGAAACTCCTATCATATGCATGTGAAGGCCTGTTTATGGCAAAAGAACTGAGGAAGAGAGAATAACTGATTAATCACATGTTTAGTTTTCGAAGCCAGTTTGGGATCACCAAAATATATCTATCCATCTATTTACCTGACATGATTTGACAAAACACAAAAGTTGTTTTATTTTTTACCTCTAATCTGGTAGAAAGTGCATCAGTTTCTGCAGGTAATTTCTTGTCTATGTCTTACGTGACTATAAAAATAGAACTTTCTTTCCCTGGCCAAATAAAAATTTTGAGGTAATAATTCATGGGAATCTTGTGACTAACTGTTTTTTGTGTTAATCAAACAACAGTAGACAAAATTACCGCTCATGCAAAAGTACGAGGCCAGCATGGAAACAGTGGAAAAGTACTGGGCTTATACCCGTTTCCTGCCATGCTTCTCTTCAATCTTTTTATCTTCCCATCTCCCTTGATGCCCTTCCTCTCCCATTGGCTGTTGTTATAAATCACCGGTTGATAGCCAGTGGGCCATCTTGCCGCAGGCGGGCCACTACTATGAGATAATGAGGAAGACAATGTAAAAGAAGACAGAATCACCACTGAGGGGTCAATAAGGGCGCAGGGATTAGGGATGCATTGTGTCAGTCATCGCCTGCTGCTTTCCATCTCCTTTCTGTCTCACGCACATGCACACGGCTGCTTATCAGGAATCTGCAGGTCGTACAAAAACAAGCACATTATTGTTGTCTGCTTCCCTTTAAGGCCGTCCTCTTCAACACTTCTTCTTTTCCATGTGTAATTAGTTTGGACCCCTAAAAATAAAGCCCGTAACAAAAGTCTTCTCTGTACCTCTTAGCGATAAAAAAAGGTTAAACACCAGAGCAACCAGCTATTTCCTGTCTAGGCACGTGACCTTGGTAGATAGTGGAGTTTGGGGGGGGGGGTAAATGATATCTGTGGGAAGCGGCTGGCTAAGTTTAAGAAAAACTATAAGCAAGCTGAACAGACATATCGACGTTATTTGTGTGTGGGATCACAATCAAGATAAGTGGTAACTGGCTGCTGTTATGAGTAGCTATAAACCACAGCGATCCATAATCAATACAATGCAATGTACTTAATCCACTGTGGGGTGTGCATTTAACATTCTGTATGTGTTTCCATGTGCCTGTCATTTGCATGCGCACTTGTGGCTGATTTTCATCTCTATAGCGCAGCTAATCAGTTGGATGCACTTCCTCTCAGGAAGAATATGATGTCCTGTTTTGAATCATATGAAAAACAGAAAGAGCTACAGGCAAAACAGCTCCACTGAAGTGGACTCTTAAAGCCTGGGTAGAGACTGGAGGATGCCATTTGTGTGTTTAGTTCTGCATTTATTTGTTACAGAGCACATGGGGCAATCAGTCTGATTAGTTTCTATAATGTGCTATCTTTATGTTGGGAGTCAGACGATTTCTGAAAAAATTCATAAATGGTATTCCCCATTATCATGTTTATTTGTCTGCAGAAGAAGTGACTGCTACTAATTCAGATGTGATTGAAATATCTCTTTTAAGATTTGATTCTTTTTTGTCCTTCTGACTACAAGAGGCTTTAAAGATTCAGGATATGTCATCAATCCCCCTACTGGTTTTCTGAAAATGATTCCCCTCCAGGGCACCAATTCCAGCAGGTATCTCTACCTGTGGAGGAGATTTCATAAATATATACAGCTGAGAGTTGCCTCTTAGATAAAATTGTTAAATGCAGAAATAATAAATGCAATGGATTTGATGGAACAAGATCAAATAAGTAAGGGATAACTTCTGTTAAGACACCTAACAGGTAAATATTCAAAGTCAACATAAATAAGACAACAAAGGCTCAAAAAACTGCAAGTATACAGTTAATAATAGTAGTTGATTTGTGTGGAAAGTATTTTGTCAATAGGAACTTTTACATCACTATTAGCATTTAAAGATTTTTAGTACAGGCTGATTGATAGTAGGTTTTAAAGGTAGTTTGGAGCAGCTACATAAAGCCAGTAGTTAATTACTTAAATATCAACCCACCTCCCCTCCTCTCCTTCCTGCAAAAAACATAGAAATTAATAACAGTTCTTTTTTTTTTCCACTGTTGAAGGCCTGAACACACATATTGCCTATCTGTAAAATTGTACATCCTACATGCAGAATAAAAACTTTTTTTTTTTAAAATTATTTCATCAACCAAAACATGTGTCATATGCAACAATGGGGCCTAGTTTGTAGTTGCTCATAATTAGCCTCTTTCCCAGTAAGCCTACACATGCAGTTACATAATAAATCAGTGTTAACAGTTTTTTTTTATTGTAGATGTATAATTTAATAAATGCGCCAAACATTGCACTGTTTTAATGAAAATGCAAAGGGATAGCACCAAGTCGATCCATCTTTAACATCTAGTTTATCATTGATATGGGTCAGCGCTTGAGCTTATCAGATTGTGTTTTGAGAATACACCAGACACATGGTGTAAAAAAACAGCAATCTCAAACATAAGGTAATTCTTTAGAATCACAAACTAAAAAAAATTAAACATTTTTCCATTTAGATGAGTTATGGAATATACCAGCTTATACTACTGTGGAAGAATGGACACATGTACTTCTAAATAGTGGCACAGCATTAAAAACCTAAAAACAACAACTCCTCATTTAGCACGAGCCACCATCTGCTTAGATTCAGACCTGTCAGCCTCCCCGCTATCTCTGCACAGATAAAATGCAAACAGCTCTGTCATGTAAAGTAAAAAGAAGCAGAGCCTCCAGAGTCTAGTGGCAGGGACGTGGGCATGCCTTTGTGTCCGAGTGCTGTGTGGGTTGCTCCAGACTTATTGCCACAGAAAGCCAAACCAAACAGGCTCCAAGTACACAGGCCGTGTCCTAGCGTGATGCCAGGAAACATTCGTCACTATAATTAGGACTCAGGCGCAGTACTTTTGGTGCATCTCGCACTGTAATTAGGTGAAAATAACGTATACACAGTAAAACACAATGTACTGCGACTATCGTTAGATGATTCTCACACTCGTTCTGCAAAAAGTCCGTTTGGTGAAATGACTGTCACCCAACCTTGAACCCGCTGAAGCTGCCCACAGTCATAGCTGCTCATTGTACGGTTGAGTGGTTCACACATCAGCTCGTTCAGCCTGACTAGACAGCTCAGTGCGTTCTGTGTATTGACTGGTCATGTCTGTGCTGCAGCCTCTCTGGGAGGAAGATGCTCTGCCGCTGCCTTCAGGGTCACCACCAGCCCTGTGAAGCTTGGTAACCATGTGGTGCTGCAGCCAAGGCCGGGAGATATGACACTGACTCACACATAACTGCAGCATGAGGGTTTGTCACTTCTAGTTCAGCTGAGTGGCTTAAAGGTGCCCTGCCACACTGATTTCATTACTTTTGTTGTAATGTCTGAACTTCTACCCTTGGACTGTGTAACATTTTTTATGGAAAAAATGCCTTGGTTACCAAGTTTCAAGCCATTCTAACGTGGTACAGAAAGCCTGCTGGAGTACTCAGCTCAAGTTGTGCCAGTTCTCATGAATATTCAATATGCTAATCTGGTTGACTCTGATTAGCTAACAGCTAGCCAGTGATAGCCTGGCTCTTCAGTAGATTGAAAAAATCTAAATCTTACCAAGTGTATTTTTCTCAATTCTAGTCAAAATATCTCATCACACCTAAAATAAGACATAATCACCTAAAGAGTAACTTTTCAGTGAGATATAAAAATGTATTTTTAGACAATAGATTTTGAAAATCTTATTTCAAGAAATCTTACCGAGATAATTTTCACTTGTTCCATTGGCAGATTTTTTTTGCTTAATTCAAGATTTTTCTGCTTAATTGTGCTGGGATACAGGTCACATATGGACAAAAAAAATCAGATTTGGGCAACATTTGCCTGCAGTCTCCACGAAGCCTTAGTGACGGTACTAGGGAAAGGTCTTAGGACAATATTAGCTTTGCTGTTTTAGCAAAAGTAAGATACAAAATTCTCAGTTTCTGTATTAAAATAAGATTAGGATATAAACAAAATAGGTGCAACCTTAAAAAGCAAAAGTTTCAGGAAAAAAAAAAACACAATTTCAACTATTTACTGTGACCTCCCTTTTACTCCTATGTTCAGACAATATGACATTTGCTCCATTAACTCTAGTGTTTTACACGAGGTTTCATTCAACACATGTCAGATGTTCGTTTCACACCAAGTACTGACTTTAGCCTGTAGGAGCAAGGAAGATAAAGGTGATCTAAAACTATTTCATGACACTGCTTTGCCTGAGGAGTAACTCTGGGCAAATGCACACAGCAGGCATGTCTATACATTTTAATCAATGATATTATGTATAATGACTTCAAACTGTAGTAACTAGGTTTATTTTTGATGTTATACACCTGCTTTGAATGGAAAAAGGCAGATAAGCTAAAAAAAACAAAAAAAAAAACAAACTACACATCTGTACTAGAATCTGTAAATGTAATTTCCTGGAAGCCGATTTATTGATATCTGTACTACTATGTAAATTTATAATGATACTTAGCCCTGAACACTTTGTCCGCTTTTACCGGATGTATTCATGCAAACTGTAAAGCAACAAATCTGCTGCGTATTAAAATAACCCAATCTGTCACTCTTAGAAAAGATGTGATGAATTTGTGTCAGTGAATGTAGCACAGTATACAACCACAGCTCAACCTGAAAACAGCTTTTAAAGTCTGTAAAGCAGTAATAGATACATCTCTGAGTTTGTCACACCACAAAACCCAAAAAGCTAAACCTGAATGATTTTAAAAAACTCTTGAGCAGTATTCTGTGATCTAAAACATGTGGGTGTGTCTGCTGCAGGTGATGAAACCAAGCTCAAACCACAGGGGAAAGGTGCAGCCTCTATCAGGTGGGAAATACCACAATGACCTGACCGTGATAGAATCGGCTGCTTTCGTTTCGGTCTGCAACAGAACGGTGATGTTCTTTTCCATCCAGGTTACACAACTGTACTACTAACCAGCATAACCTAGCAGAGCTGTAATTACTCAGGATTGAGCGGGAGAACAACTTTTGATCACATGTTGTAGATTCTTAAGCATCTCAGTATCTGTCCATGCATCACCATCAACTTTAACACACAGTATCTTCGGAATGCATAGATAGAACGGTGACAAATTGGGCATGAACAATCACTTGGAACCGAATGGGTGAACTGAAATGATTTTGGTGTATTTTTATGAATGCAATATCTCTTCTGGCTGTAACCTTAATTCAGTCCATTGTTGTGAAGTGAATATCTAAGGGCGAAGACACACCAACCCGACTGCCGATCGTCACCAGAAAAGGTAGGCCAACTGACCACTCGGCTCCTGTCTCCCCAACACACCAAATCGACTACCGACTTGAGTGTATCTATGCACTTGTGAGAGACGTAAAATTGGAAATGACGGAACATCTCTCTAGACCAAGCAGGCAAAAACTAAGGAGAAATTGCACTATGCTAACAATGCTAACAGTGTTCACTTCATGGAATGGATGAAGTCCATAGGCTACACTAACTGGCACTCATTCAGATACAATATGAACAGTTCATAGCCAATTATAGAAGACAATAATAGTGTGAAGTACCTTGGCATAGCTGTATTCACATGTAAACTTCTCGTTCGCTGATTCATTAGTCAAGGGCTATCCCTCCACCAATCAGATTGGTGCGACTGAACGACAGGTAGTGGTCGATTACACATGTTGAATCGGCCGAAAAGAATGACGACGGTATTAACGGCCAATCGCATGGAACACACTAAGCAGACTCATGTCACCGACATCGTCAGACTGCCCGATGACGTCTAACCACCAAAAATTGGGCTGGTGTGTCTTCGCCTTAAGCAAACAGCGGACCGATTTTTGTCTAATTTGGTGTAAAACAAATCACTTTGACTGGAAATCATCTGGTGGGCAAAAGTCAAGTTCACAGAAGAGTTTGGCCATAACTGGTAATTCGTAAGAGCAGAACAGATGATGATACAAAGATAGTAGGTGCATCTAATTGAACTCACAGGGGAATCACACCGAGTATGCCTCCAACATGGAATATAAATATCAGTGGTGCAACAGTTTTTTTGCATCTCAAATGATCAGTATCATAAACACTTTTCTTGTTTAGTCAGCCAAACACATGAATGAATCCATTTTTATGTTAAAGATACCAATTACCAACTTAAATGATAAATATTTCATTTTACGTCATTTTTTATGAGGGGGAAAAAAAAAACAACTCAGAAAACATGTTGAATGTGAGTATTTTGTGCTCATTTTGTACAGTTGTTTCTGGTTATTTGACAGTAAACTGAATATATTTGAATTGTGACCCAAGCAAGACAATAGAGGGCAGCATGTTGGGCTTTGGGAAACATATTTGCATCATATATACCGGTATGTTATACACCTAATGATTACTTAATTAATTGAAAATATAATCAACACTGAAAATAATCATTAGCAGCTGCCTTTGTTTAACCACAATTAGTAAAATACAACAAACTTCTTTTACTCAGGATCAAAAATCAGCTTTTAAACTCAAAAGAAGTGATATTTAAACATGAAATTATATTATATCAAATTTATAACAGTTTTGATTGTATCCCCAAGCTCTCATCTCATTTATGTCATTGAGTCATGGTTTCTTATTTGTCCAAAATAAATAAATAAATAATTCCTCACAAATCTGATTAAAAACAGATAAAGCCTCAAAGTCAGTACCATGCAATTGGGTCTTCTCAGGTTTTTCCACTGATATTAACTAGAGGCGGGCGATATATATTGCCTATGATAATATCGTAAATGTTGATTTGACGATGTGCAATTTTACATTATCGAATATTCGTACTGTCTCGAAAACAAAACAAACGAACGGTGCATAGTCGGTAAAGGAGAGGTGCATGTAAGTCCTCACTGGCCGAATGCGTGCCTCAGAAGCCAATCAGCGGACAGGATTCAGGCTGTCCTACCCCCTGAAATGAAAATTTACGAAGCTTCAGAAGGTAGGGAAAAGGTAAATGTGTGTTAAGTTTCACTTTCACTTCCGTGTGCCCGTACTTCCCCTATAGTTTTAAAGGTAGGACGGAAACCATAGGGGCCATTTCTACACAACTCCTTATGACCACAGCTTTTACCTACTCAAGGAGAACGTTCATCTTCTGTTTGAGACCACTCCAATTATAAGTCCCACAAGCAACTTAAGAGACCTGTGAACGAGGCAATAACTTAAGTGCCCACTCTCACGCTCCTCCTTCACTCAAATCTGTCATCTCTACAGCCGAGAACAGAGGGCAGACTAGAGGACGAAGCCGGACTGCTTAACGGTTTTATATGCAGACTAATAATACATGTGTGTCCTGAGACAATTGGGAAAAGTAGCCTGAAGTGAACACAATTCCAATTTTTCCTCCTGCTCAATTACTAATTACGTTAGGGGTAAAAAAAAAAAAAGGAAACCACACACACACACAATCATTACCAATACAACTGAGCTGAAAGGAGAGATTATGTGCAGATTAAAATAAGAATGCACACAAACAGGGATTAGAGCAGATTACCATTATGTCACTACTGGCAAGTACTTCTAACACACCCAGGAGGCTTGAGCAGTGGTTTGTTCATTTGCCATGACACTCAGTGAATGGCTTTTTCTGTTTATTCTGGCAGTTCCAGACAGTACTGGGTTAATAGGATTAATCTGTAAAATTACTATTTCATCGGTTTTAGGTTTGTTTGTGCAGATTTTCCTTCTTTCTGACATGACTGGCGTTTAATCCATCTGATTTTCAAAAGGGATTACAGTTCAATCAGCCGTACACCGTCTGACTTTGCAGGCACTAGAAACCTCTTGCCACTACCAGGGTTCCCGTGGGGTCTTAAAAAGTCTTGAATTTACAAATCTGCATTTAATACCCTAAAAAATGTCTTTAAAAGGTGTTAAATTTGATATGGTAGGTCTTAAGTTATGTTGCCATCAACTTGTCGGCTGTGTTGTGTTTAAATGTGTCTGTTAAATGTCCAAGCTGCAAAGAAAGTAACATTAGTCGACTCACTTCCACCTGCTCCAACTTGGCAATTCATACTGAAAGTAGGAACCAATTATTGCTAACTTTGCAGCCCCCGGTGAGAAATTACTCTGAACGGTAGGAATCAAGGCATAGGAGTAAATAAATACATTTTCCTACATTTGAGGAGTCACAAATTTTTGCCAGTATGGCTGTGAAATCCGCATTAAATTCCATTCTAAGCAGTCTTAAAAAGGTCTTAAAAAGTCTTACATATAACTTGTAGAAACCTGTAGGAACTCTGCACTGCATACTTTGGTGCAGTTCCATGTTTAATCAATCACACTGAATGGAATTCCAGTAGATTATGGGAGAAACCAGACACAGATTTAGTCTACAACGGTACACATAAAAACATGCAACAGCACCTGCTCCAGCAGCCATGTCTTCTTAATTCTTTATAACCGCTGATTTACTTGTAGTCCTGTTAAAAGTTGGTTACAGACCTCAGTCTTCATGTGTCATTTTGTGAGTTTCCACACAAATGTAATGCAGATTTTAAAAGAATGTTCAGAAAACTGACAAAAGAAAATGCATATTGCTGTAAATTTCCACCCACTGCTGTTAAGATTAGATTAGATTAGATGGTACTGATCCCACAATGAGGAAATTTAATGGTCAAGGCAGCAACAGAATGAAGTGCAAGAAAAAGTGTGCATGTACATAGTGCAAAAAACAAGATAGTGCAAGAAAATGAACAATACATAATAAAAAATAATAATAGTAATAAAAACTATACATACTATGTACATATATAAAGCAGAGTGGAATTGCAAAAAGAGAAGAGCCAGAGCCATACAATAACATAGCCTACCTGATGGAGGTGTGGAAATGTTCAGGTTTTAAGATCCATCCTGATGTGGACTTTGATGTAGTAAGTCAGTAGCAGAAAGTTTGCAGCATAAATAAAAAATTATATCATACTGACAGCTCTCAGTATTGATTTGTCAGTTTTGGGAGAACAGTAAAGTTGTAAATTTATTTACCAATGTTAGTCATGCAGTGAAGATGATACACAAACAAGGCACTTAACATGTTGAAAGCAGACATTTGGGCAAATTATGAATTTTGTGAACTTGAAAGCATGAAGGGGGCACATATTGTTTGTAAAATCTAATACTTCAGAATACAATGAATGTGAAAAACCATGTTAGCCATTTCACTTCTGAGTTATTGTCTCTAACTATAAACACACCAACACCAGCTAAGCAAAAAAACAAACAGAAGAGGTGCCACTAACTTTAGTAGCTAACTCTGAGAGGGTTAATAGAATCACCCTGTGGCCTGGGTTTACACCAGCCTTTATTATCATGGATTTCACCTTTTTCCACCATAGAAAACCTCAGTTTTGCCACCTAACTGCAGTATAAACCCCTGTCACAAGAGTGCTTTTCCCAATCCTTATGATGAAACCAATGAACAGGTAATGGAATGCAATTTTACTAATGCTGTTGTATGTGAAAACAAACTATTTCTCCCAATTACGGTGCTAGTTGTAACACTGATTGCAGATACTGGTATGGAAAGTTGCAGCTGTTTATAATACATACTGTACTGGTCTGATTTTTAGATATAAAAAGAAGTTAAGATTTAACTAAGTGTATCTTTTGACTGATGAAAAAGTAGAACACTGAGGATGCAGTGTGAATAGTTATCGAATAATATTCTGAGGGCGGTGAAAATTCACATCTTTATTACCTGAGCTGTTAACAGATGTAAAATCTGTGTAGGATACAGCTGACAGCTGTTACCCCCCCAAAAAGAACTGAACCACTGGTCTGGATCAGCTCCTGATACATTACACATTTCATCTAATACGGTATTTATGTGATTTAATTCAATTATTACACCAATTATTCACTAAATCTGTTTCCATTACACTGATTCTCAATCACTTTTTTATCAATATCAACATTTCCACTTTTCCTCCAAATAAAAACTGTATTTTTTTTGCACTAGTTTAAGGTTCTTCAAATATAGAATATTTCCAGTCTGGATTTTTATGTGCAATTCAATATGGAACATGAGCAAAGACAGCAGTCACATGTTTGTCATTCATTACTTGTGTTTTCTGTCATTTCCTCTTTCATCACTCGGGACATTCCTAAGAGATAAAAACAAATGAATGACACCTGCGCTGATTTGTTCATCAGTAGTCTTCATTTCAACATCACTTAAAAGTAAGTACGAGTGATAAACAGTAAGAAGAAATATGAAATGCGAGAGAGTGACTCCTTTCCTGGTGAATCAGCAACTTGTAAACACTCCTGTCACTCAGAGACTTTGCTCAAATATAGTCAGTTGTTCCTTCCTGTTCATATGTTTAACACACCTGTATACATATTAGTGGTGTGTCTAGTTATGATTAACCACAGAACTGCATGAAGGACACCGTCATCATGTCTGTCAGTCTGTCCACACAGCCTCCATCCAGCAGCCTGTGGAAGCTTTACACCAGTATTTGGCTGCGCTGCCTTGACACTGTGATACCGTGAAAGCCTCTGATAGGTGACACAGAGCGGTGACATCATGGAGGACACACAAAGCCAATATGGCACTCTGTCAGTGACCGCCTCCCCGCCTGAGATGGACATTAGGTCAGGAAGTCACCAGCCATAGCTCCAACATGTCTGTTCTGTCTGACCGTCATATGCAGTCAGTATTGTCATTGTTTGTTTATTCATTATACTCTTAAATATTAACCATGATCTTCATCATCCTCCTGGGATTATAAAGAGACTCCCTGATGATACAAGGGAGTTCGACCCATAAAGACCTGACTTATCACTATTTATTATGACATAATCCTAGGGGTGTGCGATATGACGATGTTAGATCGTGAAGAATTAGAGCGTACTGACGATCCGACAAAGCAGAGAGATTGTGGAATCGTCTATAATCTGATGTCAGAGCCAAAAAGTATTCAACAGCTCTGGATGTAGTTATATACTGACGCACAGACGCATCACGTCGGTTCACGTCCACGTCACGTGCATTTCACGTTGCGTAGCGGGATTCGTGGCTGACAGCGAAACGGACGAGTTGCTTCCTAAAAAGAACTCCACTTCCATCGTATGGAATTGGTTTGGCTTTTCCCCAAACGACAAACCGTAATTTGCAAAATTTGCACTGATATTGTTCGCTTGTCGGATGGCAATACTACGAACCTGTTCAATCACCTGGTAACGTGATATCATGACTCATGTTAATATACACACTACTTTTAATTGGCTTGTTATCTGTATGCATTATAAGTGTGTTCACGCTGTTATTAGCCCCCCGTCCAACCTGAATTGATGCTTGCCGAAACAGTATGCTGAGAGCTAAACTGCAAGAAAACCAGCTACACTGCAGCCAGAGGCAACAGGTAGCATTAAACAAAAGCAAACAACTTTAACGCAGTCACTTAGTAAAGCACTCTTTATGAGAAGAGTCGCAAACAATGGAAAGACGTTAACGGAAGCAGTGACTTTTTGCCTGGCAAAAGAGATGCAAATTAGTCTCAAAGATCAATGTAAAGAATCGTGATAAAATAAAGATTGTGATTTTATTTTTTAAAAATCGTGATATATTTTTGCTATTTTGCCCACATCTACACAATCCTCTGTATTTCAGTGAAAATCAGGTATTTTCTGATATTTAATTTTCTGATCATGTAGATGTTTATAAGAGCTCAGATTAAAGTGGGGGGATGTTGTATCAGAAACAGAGAAAACAAAACAAAAAGGGACTTTTTCCAGCAAACATATCAACTGAACAGAAAAACAGCTGTCTCCCTCCACTGTCATTTATCAAATTGGGGGAGTTTTACTGGTGAATCAATGTTGTAGAAGATGACGGTGTTTCCACGTTCACTACGGAGCCTCTGAACGTCCAGATGGGTCATATCGGTTGACCATGAAAAGACAAAAAACTGTATTTTACCAGAATTATTTCAGTCTCGATAGGAATAATGGTTCAGATTCAGAAGTTATTTGGTTGCCAGTGGCTGTTTGGGTTAAGCAGCAGCCGTTTTCAGAGCCACTATGATGACAGTGAGGAAGTGGATCTCTGCTGCTTTTTCACTCACAGGAAGTAGGTCTGTTAATAAGCCTATTTTAGTTTTAGCTATTTTAGTCAGCGTTCTCCCTTCCTTCCATGAATGTATTAAGAGACATGCTGTAATTCAGAGCTGTTGCCAATTTAGCAAGTGGCCATCTGAGGTACTGCAGTGAAAAAAAACTCTACCATAGGCCACAATGATAAAAGAGATGTCTGTGAAACTGCTGATGGGACAATAACAACTGCAAAGAAAATCACGTATAATCATTTATTCTCAGTTTTTACATCATGGGGGGGGGGAGATAGGTTTTTAACTTTCACATCCCCAAAAAGACATGTAAGGGTAAAGAAGGTGTGGGTAGTGATGTACCTGTCCTCATGTGCTATTGACGGTATAACACTCAAGTAACACAGAGGATAGAAATAAACCATAAAAGTTAAAAGCACTGTTTTCACCACTGGATATAAAAGACAGAGATTTGATGCTGAAATCCCAGTGTTTCTTCTACACGGGTGAGTTTTATTACAAGGCTTATGAAGGTTTAAAGTTATTATGTGATGTTATTATCTTTGCTAAGTTGCTGTTTGTTGATCCATGGGTTAAACTAAACTGTGATAGTTCTGACCTTGTTTGGATGATTCCAAACAGATTTTTAGTGCAGCTTTTGACAACACAAACCATTCAGAAAACAGAAGTGATTTGTGGTTTTACTGTGGCTGTTTTCCATCTAAAAACACAGCTAAGCTAACAGAGCTATAACGTAAACTATCAGCAGATGCAGCACATGAAGATATACGATACGGCATTATTTTGAGCGACTATTAAAATAAGCCGCTGTAAGTTTTAGTTTAAATAGGAAAACTTGATGATACCATAGTACAGATGTGTGTAAACAATGAGCTTTACTTTATTCAGTTCAACATTGATTCTTTGGTAGTTGTAAGTGACCTCTGGTTCGCAACGTCCTCCTACTGTCGACAGTTTGGACTAAATGGAACCTCTTTAAACTCCTTAGTGACTTCATTCCAGCTCCTAAACATCAGGACACTCACTGCCTTTTTACATTAATTTGCCTCAATAAGGCCAGTTAAACACACACCACCCAAACCTCATACTTATCTATTCATTTTAACAATCAAACCCAAGCACCCCTGTGTAACATCAGTGTAATAATACTATTACTATGAACATCTCTACTATACCCGCAATCACTTTGAAAAGCCTCCATAGGAGCGAAACAGCTTTCACTTGACGGTCATCAAAAATACATGTGGAATAAACGGCCGATATGAGTCTTTTAACTGACAATCTATCTGATACACTGTAGATCACTTAAAAATAATGGGCAGGGAAGCTAAGGGGCAATGTGAAATTATTACAGACATAATGTTTAAGAGATAAAGATATTAAAAAAAAACAAAAAACAAAACTTGAGTGTGATTTGTCTTAAATGTAGGCATTTGTTCAACAGGAGCGTATAAATGCGTATTGGGGTTTTAACTTCGTAAACTGTCATGTTAATGTCTGAACAAGCTAAAAGAGTAAGTCCATGACAGGCGTGTTTACTCTGTTACTTTTAAAGGGGAAAGTGGCCTGCTAATATTGTCCATATTTCTATGCAGTGGACGTCTGACTCTTTTCTTTCTCACACACTTCCTGTGACATGAATAAACATATAAAACATTCCTCTGGATGACTCACATCCCTCATACATCTCCCCGGCCCAGACCATGCCTTCTCATGCTTTTTTACTTCCTTCCGATCTTACTCACACCAACCAAAACACAAGCTTTTAAGTCTCTCCCGCTCACAATATTCTTGGCAGCGTGCCTTCTTTCTAACTTGCTTGATTTATGTACTTGGTTTTTTTAGAAGGTGGTCAGTCACTGGGTCGGGCAGTGAACAGGAAACGCTGACTCAAGCCTAAAAGAAAAGATTGGTGAGTTCAACACACAACCACATGTAACCTATTAACACGATGTTTGCATGTCCATGTCTGTGTGTTAATGTGTTTGTGGAGTGGAGTGGGGGCTGTGTCCACAGACACACTGGAGTCTTTCACTCTCGCTGTGTAACAACCAGTCTTTGTAGTCACCCTCTTACGCACACAGACTGAAACAGGGTAAGACTGATTGGTATTCAGACCTTTAAGTGCAAGGTTTAAGCAAATGGTACATGCTCTCTATGTGTGCATTTCTGTGCATGTGTGTGTGTCATTTTACAGTATGAAGTTGTAAAAGGAGGCAAACCTAATCTATAAGCAGCAAAGCTATGAAATTACAGCTGTTCCCACACTTTGGCTTCCCTTAACACACTTCCCCTGACTCTTTCATGAACAGACACACAACACCACGACACATGTTGTGTTTTTATTGACTTGGCTATGGATATCTCATTTAATTCTGTAACATCTGAGGCAGTGATTGACTAATACACGTTTTAACTGCAACTAATTATTAGTGATTAAGGAGGCCAATAATATGACTGATACATTTTCAGTAAAAGTACATAGAATAATATTTTAATATTTTTATTTGTCAGGCTTTACAATGAACTGAAGAAAGAAAAATGATGTTTATAAGTGAATAAATCTGTCTTATTTTCTCATTTCAGTGATGATATTAAACTACAACTCTTGATGTATTATGGGATGGTGCCATTGGTGGCCATAGCTTTAGACTACAGCAAGTTAGGAGCTTCTGACTGCTCACACAATAGTCGCAATTGCAAGGGAAATGCCTGCAAAATCTTGGAGCATGATTTTCTTTTCAGTTTCATTTAGTTCCTAGTATTATTGACGACTCATATACAATAGGTAGTCATTTGACACTTAAGCAGTGATCAGTAAAGCCGTTATCTCCATCACTTGACTAAAACACTTGGCAGTAACACAATTTGACTATTTACATGAATGGGATTTATTTGCCAATAAAAGACTTATGAAAAGCCAAGAACTGTTCATTGTTCTTCAGAAAAACAATCACAAAAACAGAAAAATTTGTGTCAAAGCCAAAACTTTTGGCCAGGATTGTACTACAAAGTCGACATCGTTTTTAGATACAGCTTAACCAAAAAACACTGACGCTGCAACAGCCAAAAAAAAAAAAAACAAAAAAAAAAAACCCACCAGAGTGTGCACCTCTCACCTCTTGGTCCAAAACCAAAAGGCTACTTATAAAGACAGATGAACTGATGCCATTTGTCACAGCTTCTGTGTTGAACCCCAGAGTTGAGACATCTTAACAGTTATCAATAACTGCAACTGTCAACCATGTATATTTAACCATCCTACCTGTCTGAAAACACCTGTGAGCAAGCAAAACCTCCCATCGTAGAGCATATAGTCAACAACCTGACAATAGAGGACATAGACGAGACACAACTCAAGGTAATTATGAAACTGTGGCGGCAAAAGACCATCAACTACTGCAGCTTTAAGGGGGATATATGCTCTGTTGGCTTGCTGGCATGTCGTACACATATGGGAGAATCCCTGCATAATCACTCAAGAAACTCAAGAAAACAGTGCCATGACTTCTAACTGATCTCCACTGATGTGTGTTTATAGTGTGTAATAGCAGGGGACAGTGCTACAAAGCCTCTCCCTCTGACATTGCTGCCTACTCCCACTACTTTTTCCCTTCCTTCTCTTGCCATCCCCTCTAGTTTTCTTTCCCCTGTTTATTGCATTCCTGCTCACCATCCCTGCCTCTGCTCTCGCTCGTATCCCCATCTGTGTGTATTTGCGTATCAGTGCAGCCACGTAGGACCCTGGAGTTTGGGGATTGGTCCGCCCACTCACCCCCGTGTTAACTGTGTAGCTACTGGTCAGCTCCTGAACACAATGAGCAGAAATCATAGCACGCAGAGAGAACCTAAGTCACTCCACTGACAAACATGTAACAGTTACCATGGAAATAATACCGAGGCTAGAGTGAAATGTGATCATTTTACTAGGAGGAGTGGAGTTTCTTTTCCCTGGAGAGAGCACAGACTCAATTATCACCTCATATACACAGCCAGTAGTACAGTATGGGCTCAATAAAAACAGTAGAAAACATAAACATATACTCACAGGACATACACTGATTTGGTATATAATGTTCCTAAATCCCAATATTTTTTCTTATGTTTCTGGGCTAAAATGCAGTTAGGTTCGCAATACAAACATTGAGCTAAATCAGAATTGGGGGTCTTGGAAGTCGAACTGGGCTGTTTTACAAAACCAGTGGATGTCGCTTTAAGAAAGCAAATGCCACATTAACATGAACTGTGGGTATTCACTAAAGCCCTGCTAATGTAATAACTGAGTGGCTCTAATTACATTCCACCACTAAAAACAGCTTATGAATACAGGGGATTGTTGGAAATTAGTCAACTTCACTAAGCTTTGTTTTATTAAACAACCCTTTTTTCACTGCATAGTTAACCAACATAAACATTTAACAAGCCTTGTTGCCATGGAATCGTACTGAGGCTCGGCTCCTCACCATTACCCATAGCAACTCTGACTGATCGGCTGACTAAGTGGCTGGATGAAAATCTGACAAGCTGGCTGGCAGAAATGACTGGTTGACTGCTTGTGGCATGTTTAAAAGGATTATATGAATGGGCAAAGAGCTCATTATGAATTCCCTGTAGAACAAACTCAGTTATATTAATAGAAGAAATGTGGAGACCGAAAACAGGAGGTTGATGAGAATTCATGAGGTGAAAATTAATATGGACTAAGACGTGATTCAGAACAATAGGAAAGACAGTGGTGATGAAGAGGAGGAGGTGAAAGGAAAAACAAAGAGTTGAGTCTTCAGGCACATGCTCTGAACAGGGTTCTCCTGATATCCGCTGCCTCTCCAGTTACACTGTTTAGCAGCACGTGCTCCACATTTCCCCGTCTAAAAGAGCCCGATGTGTCTCCATCAGGGAAGCGACTGTAAATTAATCTCTTTGTTGTCTAACAGATTGGTCGGCTTCAGGACAATGAAAAGGGGAAAGACTGTGGATCAGCGCCAGGAATCTGCATCATGACTACAGACAACTAGAAGATATGTGTCCAAAAAAGTAAAAGAAATCTACATGTGTAAACTGATATCTCTGTTAAGTTATAATAAGGTCATTTCACAGTGTTATATTTAAATACACTGCGTCTAATTTGAGGATTTTTTTTTGGGAACCCCTTATGACCTGTTTGCTCAGGTGAAAAGAGCATTAAATGCATTAACACACGCATGACTGAAAAGCAGAGTGGATTAAGAAATGAACCATGGATGAATGAATTCATATAGTTGTAGAAAGAGACATTTTTGTCCCCAAATCGAGCACAATCACACTCGCCTTTCATCAATCACTGTTTTCCTGGGGTGCACGCTGGATTAAAAAGATTTAAAACCACTTTTATTAGTCAAAGCGGAACACAACTGCCACAAAGATCCATGATGCACTCCTACTTTTTTAAACTCTGCAATGATCTAAAGCATATTAATGCATTATTGGCAGGCAGTCAAGGCACATTGATTTTAAAATTCTCTCTAGCCTATTTAATCACCTCTGCTGTCATGTTTCCTATACACCTCTCACAAGGTATCCCTGTTAGGTGTGCTACTAAAACCTCAAAGAGAGTGCAGAAGGAAGCGTTACTCTCCTGGTGAGATTATCAAACTTTGCAGACACAAATTAAGGATAAACTACAATTTATGTGCAGCATTAAGTTATTAATAGCCAACCTGTTTGCAGAAGGACAGTCCATACAGTCCTTTGTGTGTTACTGTGTCCATACAGCTTAAAAAAAAAAAAAGAAAAAGCCAATAATAGCACACTCCGTACTGCCTTTTCTCTCAGGTAGCCTACTAGGAAATCTCCAAATGTGTTAAGTCTACAGCTTGGAATAGAATGTGGGTCAATGCCAGCTCAGTAGAGTTGACACGAGCTTACTGACCACTGACGCCAACGGAGGCAACGCCACAGCTGCCGCCAGGTTACGTTACCACAGAAGGGCTCCATGATCATGGGTTTGATGTGTGTTCACGCTGGGGGAGTCTAAAGTTAGATAGCACTGATGTTTATGCACAGTCATCAGTACCAACAGAGACAGACAGATGGAGAGACCCCCCCCCTCTGTCTCTCTTGATGCATCACTAGACCCCCTGCCCTCACTTATCAGTAACAACTCAGCTGTCTCCTATTATCTGAAACATCCCCCTCACCCTTCACTATTTATGTTCAGGAGTTCACAGTGGACGCACCATCTACTAAAGTCATGTTTGTTTCACTTCCTTTAACCCATAAAGACCAAAATATCCACTGGCAACCAAAATCATTTACTGATATAAAAAGTTAAATAACTACCGATCCACAAGTCCTATCGATATATGTAAATAATTGGTGTAAAATGCAGTTTGTCATCTTTTCATGGTCATCAGATGTGACCCATTTGAACGGTCAGAGGCTCTGTAGTGAACGTCACCAGTAAAACCCATGGAGTTGGATCAATGGCCGTGGATGGAGATGCTTTTTTTTTTTTTTTTATGTTCAGTTAATTATATATTTTACTGAAAAAGTCACTTTTCCTCCATTTTAGATATAAGAACCCTCAAGTTTAATCTGAGCTTTTATGGGCATCAGTCATGATCAGTAAATTAAATGTAGGAAAATACCAAATTTTCACTTAAAAATGCAAAAATACTGAGCATAATTTTAGAATAAATAGTGATGAATCACTTAACACACAAAGACCCACTGCAACTTTTGTGGCAGTTCCCAAATGAATTGTCCCTATTTCTACCTTACTTAACTGATTTATCGCCATTAAAAAACAAAAACATATTATCTTCTGTATTTTGCATTTTTTTGTGTAAATCACGTATTTTCCCATATTTATTCAAACAGATCACGTAGATGTTTATGAAAACTCGGAGTTAATTCTATCAAAACAGAGAACAATGGAAAAAAAAGCTACTTTTTCAGTAAAGATATTGCGAACTGAATGTAAAAACAAGTGTGTCCATCCACTGTCGTTGATCAAACTCCATGGATTTTTACTGGTGAATAAGTGTTATAGAAGATGACAGCGTTTCCACGGTAACTACAGAGCCTCTGAACGTCCAAATGGGTCATATCTGATGACCGTGAAAGGATGACAAACTGTATTTTACACCAATTAGAATGAGTGGATCAACAGGTATTTCAGTTTATATCTGTAGATGGTTTGTGTCACCAGTGGCTCTTTGGGTTTTTATGGGTTAAGCAAAAAAATGTTAAAAAAAAAATAAAAAAAATCATGTGGGAACTGCCATAAAAGTAGCACACGTCGATAACACAATGAGCTCATGTTGCACATTACACTACTTTTTTTTTTTTTTTTTTTTTTTTGCTACCAACCACACACAACCTACTTGCATGTGTGGCCATTTCCTGTCAGCCATTAGTGTTGGATTAAATTAACTCACAGGTGTGCTACAGCTGACTCAACCAATCAGAAGCGAGCAGAGGCTGTCTATGTCATAATAAGGATATAAAGCTGTTAAAGCCACATTTAGCCAAACTGAGGGTGTGGAGCTAAAGTTTAGACACAAACCTTTAGGAAACTATAAGAAATATCCTTTTTAATTGTTAACATTGTTTCCCTATTGTACGTCTCCATTACCTCATCTACTTGCATATGGCCCAGATACTATAGGCTGTATTACAAGACGACGCTAGGCCAAAAAAAAAAAAAAAAAAAGCACCGACAAAAGGCCTGTAAATGTTTCTTTATCAACAGTTTGTTTGCGCCTGCACTGACAGACAAGCCCCAAACCCGGAGCACTCACTTATTCCGCTGCGCCGTACAGCCTTCCTATTACTTAGCAGGGCCGACTAATCGATAGGTTCGATCGGTTTCGGGGCCGGTTATTGTTAGGGTCTTTTACCTCACAGTCGTAGAGGTCCGTTAGCTGGTCGATAATCCACTCCTCCAGGTTGAGTCTCTTCCTCAGCTCCTTACGGTCGTATTTGACGGTTACGCGTCCCTGCTTCCTCACGGGTGTCTCCGGTTCCTCCGTGGTGCCGGCCGGCGTCTGGAAATACACCCGAGGTTGAGGGCTCGTCTCCGGGCTTGTTACAGCAGCCATGGTCGCTGAGGAAAAGAAGACTGTGTATCCCCCCCCCGGATGTGTGGAAGTGTAACAAGGGGCGACGGACGGAGACGCTTAGAAGCTTTTTTCTTTTTTTTTTTCTCGTGTGGAAAAAAAAATCCCCGAGTGATAAATGTGACTTGAAATCCCCCCGAAGAGCAACGCCGGACCTGATGCTTTTGTTGTCTTTAAAACAAAAAAAAAAAAAGAAAGAAAAAAGAAGAAAAATCGCTCAAAGGTGCATCGGCAGTGGCCGCTTCCACAAAACAAAAGGGAACCGAGAGATATTGCGGTGCGTAAAGTGTAACCGGCTTATTAGGCTATTTACAGCGCGCAAACTCTGCTTATATAAAAGAGAAGGCAGCAGCCAAGCCGGCCTGAACTCTTCATTCAGTGGCTACAAAGACAAATCACACGTCTCCCTCTCTCTTTTCTCTCTCTCTCTCTCTTTTCTCTCTCTCTCTCTCTCTCTCTCTCTCTCTCCCTCTCTCTGTCCCCACGAGAAGTGCGTGCGTGCGTGCGCGCTCTCTGCCCGGACTCGCGAGCGCATCCGACGTAGCGCGAGTAGAAAAAAACAAAAAGAAAAAAAAAAGAGCAGAAACAGAGGGGATGGATGGAATAAATGGTTGAGTTTCACCCGCGTTAAAAACACATCCACACTTCCTTTGTACTCTTTGTGTTCTCACATATTCTTAAACAACCCTCTGCCTTTTTTTTTTTTTTTTTTAACTTCCAAATGCGACCTCAGGAATCCCGTTGTGGACAATTTAACACGGTTCATGACACAAAAGGTTAAATACCCCGCTCTCAGAGACTTTTTTATATATGTATGAGACCTTAACCCGCATTAAAAGGCTTACTGTCTTCTGTTATTCAAAAGCTTAGCCTCTGACTAACTTTTTTTATTATTATTATTTTTATTAACCCATTTTTTCTTTTTATTAACCCATAAAGACCCAGTGTGACATTTGTGCCAGATGCCAAACAAATTTTTCTCTAACCGTCCTTGAGTGGTTTATCACCATTTATTGTAATATTATCTTCTGTATCTTGTGTTTTTCTTTTCCAATAAAAATCAAGTATTTTCAAATATTTAATTTACTAATCATGTTGACGTTCATGAAAGCTCAGCGTAAAGTTGAGGATTATTACATCAAAAATAGAAAAAACTGAAGAAAAACTGACTTTTTTAGCCATAATCTATCATTAAGCCTTTATAGGGCACTCGTAGAAAAACTCTGAAATTCAAAATTTCAACTTTAGTGTGTTATTGGAGGACCTAACGAGCTTTTATTATTTTTGTGAAATTTCTCAAAAAAAATTTATTGTCATGTAGAAAATCACAGTCAGTGAAGTTACCATATTCGGTTCCTTGCCCATAAGTGGCAAAAAAAAAAAAATCCAAGAAGTATGTTTATATATAAAATAATAATAATAATAATAATAATAATAATAATAATAATAATAATAATAATAGTAATAATACAAGAAAAACAAATGTAATATGAAAATAACATGTATTTTACAACATTAGACATCTGTCAGCATACACATCCCTTTGAACATCATTACTTACAGTAATTACGTGAGAGAAAAAAATTATTAGACCATCAAAAGTCATTAAAAAAAGTTACGCAATCAAGCACTAACTCCTGTGTGTATCATGTGACTACAACAGACAGAAAAGAAAACATCAAAGGCCTAAAAGCACTGTTTTTGTCAGTACAATGCCATAGATATTGATGTAAGAACAGAAGGGATTTTGGTTATTATCAAGAAAACATGGAAAATGAATAGATATCAGCTCTGAAATTAAACTACTATGAGCTATTTTT